>JAUIMM010000964.1:0-600000 GCA_031769625.1 Taudactylus pleione | reverse complement strand
AAACCAACCACAAGAATAGCGAGCAGTTCATATGCTGGTCGATGTACTCGATTAATCTAATAAATAGCGGACATGACGTATGGTGCGAGCGGCCAGGGGGCGATTTTAACAAATAAACGAGCGTATGTTTTGCTCGCTCGTTCAGACTTAGAGGTGTGAACAGACTGCAATTTGCGAACGGATCATTTGAATAGCCACCCCTTGTTTTTGAACGAACGACCGCAAATAGCGAACGGCTCTGAATCAGGCCCTGTGTGCGCAGTAGCCGCACGTGCATCAACAAAGTAGTGCCAAGCGTGCACCTGTGTCATAAGTAAAGGGCCGGCTGGCTTGACCGTTAAGGGTGCTGTAACCCCCGAAAGTACACTCCAGTCCAAACCAAAAAAAAAATTATTTTCTGTGTTTGTGAATTGTGTGCGCAGTAGCCGCATGTGCATCAACAAAGTAGTGCCAAGCGTGCGCCTGTGTCATAAGTAAAGGGCCGGCTGGCTTGACCGTTAAGGGTGCTGTAACCCCCGAAAGTACACTCCAGTCCAAACCAAAAAAAAAATTATTTTCTGTGTTTAGACGCACGTATATATCAAATTGATATAACATAAATGGAGGACCAAACTTTCTCCGATAAAAATAAAATAGAGAAAGATCAAGAACCACTTCCTCCTAGTGCTGAAGCTGCTGCCACTAGTCATGACATAGACGATAACATGCCATCAACGTCGTCTGCCAAGGCCGATGCCCAATGTCATAGTAGAGGGCACATACAATCCCAAATGGCAAAGTTCAGGAAAATTACCTTGAAAAAGACATTTAAATCAGCTGAAGAGAAACGTAAACTTGCCAATATGCCATTTACGACACGGAGTGGCAAGGAACGGCTAAGGTCGATCCCTAGTATGTTCATGACTAGTGGTTCAGCTTCACATGACGATGGAAGCCCTCCTCCCACTAAAAAAATCAAAAGAGTTAAGCTGGCAAAAGCACAGCGAAGAACTGTGCTTTCTAAGAAGATATCACAAATCCCCAAGGAGAGTCCAAGTGTGGTGGTGGTTGCGATGCCTGACCTTCCCAGCACTGGACGGGAAGAGGTGGCTCTTTCCACCATTTGCACGCCCCCTGCAAGTGCTGAAAGGAGCACCCACAGTCCACTTGCTGATATGCAAATTGAAGATGCCACTGTTGAAGTACAACAGGATGAGGATACTGGTGTAGCTGGCGCTGAGGAGGAAGTTGGCGAGGAGGATTCTGATGGTGATGTGGTTTGTTTAAATCAGGCTCCGGGGGAGACAGTTGTTGTCCGTGAGATGAAAAAGCCCATCACGGTCATGCCTGGGCAGAAGACCAAACATTCCACCTCTTTGGTCTGGCAATATTTCTATCCAAATCCGGACAACAACTGTCTTGCCATATGTACCATATGTAAAGGTGAAATAAGTAGGGGTAGGGACGTCAACCACCTAGGAACATCCTCCCTTATACGGCACCTGCAGCGCGTTCATAAAAAGTTACTGTCAAGTTCAGAAACTTTGGCTAAGACCGTAAGCAGTCCAGGGACACCTAAATCCCATTGTCCTGTTGTATCCAAGCGCCTGCAAACCACACCGTCAACTCCCTCCTCGTCAATTTCCTCCTTAGTCAGGATCGGAAGTAGTCCTGCAGGCCATGTCACTGGCATGACTGACTCTCCTATCCGGGATTCCTCCGGAGGATCCTGCATTGCTACGCCTACTGCTGCCGCTGCTGCTGTTGCTGCTGCTGGGAGTCGTTCATCATCCCAGAGAGGAAGTAGGAACACCACTACTTTTACTAAACAATTGACCCTCCAACAGTCCTTAGCGAGGAGGATGAAGTACGACAGCAGTCATCCTGAAGCAAAACGTATAACTGAGGCCTTGACTGCTATGTTGGTGTTAGATGTGCGTCCGGTATCCGCCATTAGTGCAGTGGGATTTAGACAATTGATGGAGGTAGTGTGTCCCCGGTTCCAAATCCCGTCTAGATTCCACTTCACTAGGCAGGCGATACCGACACTGAGGACACTTTTTCTGACGTTTCTGTACAGTGTCCTGAAAAATGCCATTGTACACAATGTCCACTTAACCACGGACATGTGGACAAGTGGAACAGGGCAGACTAAGGACTATATGACTGTGACAGCCCACTGGGTAGATGTATCACCTTACGCAGCAACAGCAGCAGCGTCACCAGTAGCAGCATCTCAGAAACGCCAGCTCTTTACAAGGCAGGCTACGCTGTGTATCACCGGTTTCAGTAAGAGGCACACCGCCGACAACCTCTTAGAGAAACTGAGGGAAATCATCGCCCAGTGGCTTACCCCACTTAGACTCAGCTGGGGATTTGTGATATCTGACAACGCCACCAATATTGTGCGGGCATTACATCTGGGCAAATTCCAGCACGTCCCATGTTTTGCTCACACAATAAACTTGGTGGTGCAGAATTTTCTGAAAAGCGACAGGGGTGTGCAGGAGATGCTTTGGGTGGCCCGAAAAATTTCTGGCCACTTTCGCCATTCAGCGACTGCATGCCGAAGACTGGAGCGCCAGCAAACACTCTTGAACCTGCCCCGCCATCACCTGAAGCAAGAGGTTGTGACGTGGTGGAACTCAACCCTCTATATGCTTCAGAGGATGGAGGAGCAACAAAAGGCCATACAAGCCTATACATCCACCTATGACATAGGCAAAGGAGGGGGTATGCACCTGACTCAAGCGCAGTGGAGAATGATTTCCGTGTTGTGCAAGGTTCTCCAGCCCTTCGAACTTGCCACACGTGAAGTCAGTTCAGACACTGCCAGCTTGAGTCAGGTCATTCCCCTCATCAGGCTTTTGCAGAAGCAGCTGGAGAAAGTGAAGGAGGAGCTAAGACGGAGCGATTCCGCTCGGCATGTGGGACTTGTGGATGAAGCCCTTCATTTGCTTTGCCAGGATTCCAGGGTGGTCAATCTGTTGAAATCAGACCACTACATTTTGGCCACCGTGCTCGATCCTAGGTTTAAAGCCTATGTGGTGTCTCTCTTTCCGGCCGACACAAGCCTGCAGAGGTGCAAAGACCTGCTGGTGAACACACTGTCAGCTGAAGCAGAACGTGACACGTCAACGGCTCCTTCTTCATTTTCTCCCGCAACTGGGGCTGCCAGGAAAAAACTTAGGTATCCTAAGCAACCCGCTGGCGGTGATGCAGGGCAGGCAGGACCAAGTTTGGACATCTGGTCCGGACTGAAGGACCTGGCAACAATTTCTGACATGTCTACTGTCACTGCATATGATACTGTCACCATTGACAGAATGGTGGAGGATTACATCGGTGACAGCATCCAAGTAGGCATGTCAGACAGTCCATACCTGTACTGGCAGGAAAAAGAGGCAATTTGGAGGCCCCTGTACAAACTGGCTCTATTTTACCTGAGTTGCCCCCCCTCCAGTGTGTACTCCGAAAGAGTGTTTAGTGCAGCCGGGAACCTTGTCAGCGAAAGGTGTAGGAGGTTGCTTCCACAGAATGTGGAGAAGATGATGTTCATCAAAATGAATTATCAGCTCTTCCAGGGAGACCAGCCTCCAGAAGGTACAGAGGGACCTGTGGTGGTGGATTCAAGTGGGGACGAGTTAATACTTTGTGAGGATGAGGATGTACACACTGAAGAGGGTGAGGAATCGGTGGATGAGGAGGATGAGGATGACATCTTGCCTCCGTAGAGCCAGTTTGTGCAGGGACACATTAATTGCCAGCTTGTTTTGTGGGGGCCCAAACGAACCAATCATTTCAGCCACAGTTGTGTGGCAGACCCTGGCGCTGAAATGATTGATTTGTTAAAGTGTGCATGTCCTGTTTATACAACATAAGGGTGGGTGGGAGGGCCCAAGGACAATTCCATCTTGCACCTCTTTTTTTTCTTTGCATTATGTACAGTTTGGGGCCTAGTTTTTCTAACTGCCATCCTGTCTGCCACTGCAGTGTCACTCCTAGATGGGTCATGTGTTTGTGCCACCCACTCGTGTCGCTTAGCATAGTCATCCAGCTACCTCGGTGCAACCTTTTGGACATAAAAACACTATTGTGAGGTGTGAGGTGTTCAGAATAGACTGGAAATGAGTGGAAATTAAGGTTATTGAGGTTAATAATAGCATAGGAGCAGAAAAACCTACAAATTCTGTGATCTTAGCTGTTTTTATGCTTTTTTTCAAAAAAATACAGATCCAAAACACAAAAACCCAGAACCCAAAACACGGAAGGGTGGTTTTGGCAAAACCAATCCAGATCCAAAACACGAAGAAAGATCCAGATCCAAAACACAAAACATGAAAAGTGGCCGAAGCACACCCCTAGTAAGGATGTTTAAGGTATTTAATTAGCAATAAGCCAATGGAGATCTTATTCTTTCTGGCTTTGAAATGGGTGGTTTTGTGCAGCCACCATATAAAAAGATGCAATAAATCAGTTGGTGGGAGTGTCATGATCGCTTAGTGAGACTTCCATGCAATTTCTCTGTGTATATACTGAAAGGCAAAAAATATGGTAGTTGCTCAATCAGCTTAATGATATACTACAGGTGCTTGTAAAGGACGGGGTTTACACTGAACAAAGAAAAAAGGGATTTGCCCCCAGCACACTGCAGATAAATCAAAAATACTTGAATCCTACATGATAATAGGGGCCCCTGGGGTTGTTCTGGCTGGATCTTTCTCATGGCATAACCACTTAATTCACATAGAATATTTTTTCACTTCTCTATTCGTTTGTATATTATTTATGTCCTTTTAATTCTTTTACATTTCATTAATACTTATTGATTTATCTTTACACATCTATCCTTTTACACTTCACTATCACCTTTTTTCCCCTTTTCGTGTGATGCCCTGAGGATGGTCCTTGGCTGGAATTTTTTGGGGTGCCTTGCTTCTCGAACGTGAACCCCTTAATGTTAGGGAGTTAGGGATGCTGGTATAGAGGAGCCTTGAGGTCGGCCCAGCGTTTATTCATATATTTGCAAATGTATGTATCCAATACCTCTGAATTTCTATTATCATGTAGGAGTCAAGTATTTTTAATTTAGCTGCAATGTGCTGGAGGGCAAATTCCTCTTTTCTGTGTTCTATATAATGAAAGGCGCCTTTTTCTAAGGATGTTTGCACCCACCTTGGGGCTAGTGTGCAGTAAGTGCTGATTCTAATGATGGCAGCTGTGGGTGCACAAGCTGTGGATTTTATAACTTAATGAAAGTGTTCGGAGATTGGCATTAGGATAAGGTAGTTAGTATGGCAGCCGTGGCCTCCTGCACTCATCAGTGATTTGCATCGGGCTGACAATTAAGGCCATGGGCACACTTCCACTGAGCATGGCAATAGGTACCTAGAGGTGGGGTATATGGCATCACAGGCCACAGTATATGGCAGGACAGGCCAGCTGCAGGTATCACAGTGTATGCTGGTGAGTGGTCAGAGAGGGACAGATGTGAAATATATGGCAGATATAAGGTCACTATGAGTCCAGTCATTGCAGGTACAATGAGCCTGTACCTAGAACTGCAGCTCAGGGTAAACGCTGCAGGGAAATTGTACAATCATGAACTGATTCTCTTGATAGACACAGGGATGTCACAGAATACAGGAAATATGTCATTGTCATATGTCTGCAGGCTATGAGCAGGTCAGCCCTTCTGACGTCTGACGGTTCCTATAACTCACTGGGTAACATTGTTGCATTAGTGACTTTCTGCAGCATTGGTGAGAGAGCCTAGGACCCGGGTGGTGCTCGTGGCAGCTTCTTGAGGTGGACACTAAGGTAGGACATGTCCTTTATTCTGCTTTACATAGATGTAACAATGTAATATCACCTGTAATAGGTGTATATGGACCCAGGGGCAGCTCCACAGGCCAAACAATTGTAATTTCATTAATATTCATTGTTTATATAGCCACAGTGCTGCGTGATGGCTGAGTGATAGCCACGTATTATATATATTCAGTCATAGCCATGTATTATATATATATATTCTGTCATAGCCACGTATTATATATATTCAGTCATAGCCAGATACGGTATATAACATATCATAGCCACATATTGTATATATTCTGTCATAGCAACGTACTGTATATAGCCATGTACTGTATATAACATATCATAGCCATGTATTGTATATATGTTCTCATAGGGCTCTATTTACTACAATCCGCATATTGAATGCAGATTGTGGTGTGATATTACTGAGTGAATTCGCATTGCGAATTCAGGTAATATCACAGGGATTTACTATAAATCCCTTGCAGGGACAGAGCTTGCGATAAAGCTCTGTCCCTGCGGATCCCATCCGCACTTTAGTCGCGGTATTTTCGGAAAAAATACCGTGACTAAGAGCCCGCGCATGCGCCGACCGACCACCGCTACTAACCCCCCCCCGATGCTAAGCCCTGCCCCCCGGTGCTAAGCCCCGCCCCCGAGATCGTGGACCCCCGTGACCCCCCCTCCCCCCCCCCGCGACCCCCCCCTCCCTTCATTACACTTACCTGCATCCTCCTGGCCTCCGGTGATCTTCTCCGGGCTTCCCGATCAGGTGATCTCCCATACTGCACTGGGGCCCGATCACCTGATGACCAGGCCCCAGAGCACTGTGGGAGACCAGCTGACCGGAGAGGAGCCATCACCGGAGGCCCGATCACCGGTCCCTGGATTCAGGTAAGTAAAAAAAAAATGTTTAATTTTTTTTTCTTTTTTTTACAGCAATCAGCTTGTGGTCTGTTTAGACCACACAGCTGATTACTGGTACCGGCTCCCGCCTCTGCTCTCCCCGTTAGAGCAGAGTGGGAGCCCAGTAACCGGGGGAGACCCTGGATAATGCCACCTCCAGGTGGCGTTATTATCACAGGGCATCCCCCGGTATTTTTTTACAATTTATTTTTAGTAACTTGCACACAGATCACATTTCCCATTACAATTATGGGAAATGCAATCTGCTTTACTAAAAATAAGTGATACTGGGGGTTGGAGTAGAATTTTACTAATTCTACTCCAATTGCCCTGTAATAAATACAGGTGAAACTAAAATAATGTGAAAAGGGTAAAAATAATGTTGATAAATAGAGCCCTTAGTCACATACTGTATATATGGTCTCATAGACACATACTGTACATATGGTCTCATAGCCACATGCTGTATATATGGTCTCATAGCCACGTATTGTATATAGGGGTGAGCGGGTTCGGATTTCTGAAATCCGAACCCCCCCCATCCGAGGCCGATCCGAGTCAGGTTCGACTTTTCCCACCTGACTCGGATCTGAAATCGAGGCAAAACGTCATCATCCCGCCTTCCGGGTCTCACAGGTTTTGGCTCCTATATAAGGTACCCATGTCTGCGCCATTTTCTCACTCGGCTGTGGATAGTGAAGAGGGAGGGTGGGAGTTAGGGCTGGCTGGGCTGTGTAGTGTAGTGTAGTGCAGAGTAGTGTTGTGCTGTGCTGTGTTGTGCTGTGCTGCTGTTGTCCTTAGGGGCTGTGTCCACTCCTCCAAAGTCCATAGGGGCTGGCTGTGTTGTGCTGTGCTGCTGTTGTCCATAGGGGCAGTGTCCACTCCTCCAAAGTCCATAGGGGCTGGCTGGACTGTGTTGTGCAGTCAGTTGTCCATAGGGGCTGTGTCCACTCCAAAGTCCTGTGCAGTGTCCCAGTCCTAAAGGGGTGCCGAGGTGTTGTCCAGGGGGTGCTCTGTCCATCAGGGGTGCTTCCCCAAGTGCAAAAAAAATATATATATTTTCTGTGTTTGTGAATTGTGTGCACTGTGGCTGCACGTGCATCAACAAAGGAGCAGTGCCAAGCGTGTGCCTGTGTCCCATAAGTAAAGGGACGGCTGGCTCATTTCTTAAAGGGTGGTGTAACCCACAAAGTGCACTAGTCTCCAACAAAAATAAAAAATTATTTTCTGTGTTTGTGTGCGCCTTAGCCGCACGTATATATCAATATAACATAAATGGAGGACCAAACTTTCTCCGATAAAAATAAAATAGTGAAAGATCAAGAACCACTTCCTCCTAGTGCTGAAGCTGCTGCCACTAGTCATGACATAGACGATAACATGCCATCAACGTCGTCTGCCAAGGCTGATGCCCAATGTCATAGTAGAGGGCACATACAATCCCAAATGACAAAGTTCAGGAAAATGACCTTAAAAAAAACATTTAAATCATCTGAAGAGAAACGTAAACTTGCCAATATGCCATTTACGATATGGAGTGGCAAGGAACGGCTAAGGTCTTCACAGCTTCACATGACGATGGAAGCCCTCCTCCCACTACAAAAATCAAAAGAGTTAAGCTGGCAAAAGCACAGCAAAGAACTGTGCATTCTAAGAAGATATCACAAATCCCCAAGGAGAGTCCAAGTGTGGTGGCGGTTGCGATGCCTGACCTTCCCAGCACTGGACGGGAAGAGGTGGCTCTTTCCACCATATGCACGCCCTCTGCAAGTGCTGAAAGGAGCACCCACAGTCCACTTGCTGATATGCAAATTGAAGATGTCACTGTTGCAGTACAACAGGATGAGGATACTGGTGTAGCTGGCGCTGAGGAGGAAGTTGGTGAGGAGGATTCTGATGGTGATGTGGTTTGTTTAAATCAGGTCATGCCTGGGCAGAAGACCAAACATTCCACCTCTTTGGTCTGGCAATATTTCTATCCAAATCCGGACAACAACTGTCTTGCCATATGTACCATATGTAAAGGTGAAATAAGTAGGGGTAGGGACGTTAACCACCTAGGAACATCCTGCCTTATACGTTACATGCAGCACGTTCATAAAAAGTTACTGTCAAGTTCAGAATCTTTGGCTAAGACCGTAAGCAGTCCAGGGACACCAAAATCCCGTTGTCCTCTTGTATCCAAGTGCCTGCAAACCACACCGTCAACTCCCGCCTCGTCAATTTCCTCCTTAGTCAGGATCGGAAGTAGTCCTGCAGGCCATGTCACTGGCATGACTGACTCTCCTATCCGGGATTCCTCCGGAGGATCCTGCATTGCTACACCTACTGCTGCCACTGCTGCTGTTGCTTCTGCTGGGAGTCGTTCATCATCCCAGAGAGGAAGTAGGAACACCACTACTTTTACTAAACAATTGACCCTCCAACAGTCCTTAGCAAGGAGGAAGAAGTACGACAGCAATCATCCTGAAGCAAAACGTATAACTGAGGCCTTGACTGCTATGTTGGTGTTAGACGTGCATCCGGTATCCGCCATTAGTGCAGTGGGATTTAGACAATTGATGGAGGTAGTGTGTCCCCGGTTCCAAATCCTGTCTAGATTCCACTTCACTAGGCAGGCGATACCGAGACTGTACAGAAATGTCAGAAAAAGTGTCCTCAGTGTCCTGAAAAATGCTGTTGTACCCAATGTCCACTTAACCACGGACATGTGGACAAGTGGAACAGGACAGACTAAGGACTATATGACTGTGACAGCCCACTGGGTAGATGTATCACCTTACGCCGCAACAGCAGCAGCGTCACCAGTAGCAGCATCTCAGAAACGCCAGCTCGTTCCAGGGCAGGCTACGCTGTGTATCATCGGTTTCAGTAAGAGGCACACCACCGACAACCTCTTCCCTCTTGAGGGAAATCATCGCCCAGTGGCTTAAACCACTTAGAATCTCCTGGGGATTTGTGATATCTGACAATGCCACCAATATTGTGCGAGCATTACATCTGGGCAAATTCCAGCACATCCCATGTTTTGCTCACACAATAAACTTGGTGGTGCAGAATTTTCTGAAAAGTGACAGGAGCGTGCAGGAGACACTTTGGGTGGCCTGAAAAATTTCTGGCCACTTTCGCCATTCAGCGACTGCGTGCCGAAGACTGGAGCGCCAGCAAACACTCTTGAACCTGCCCCGCCATCACCTGAAGCAAGAGGTTCTGACGCGGTGGAACTCAACCCTCTATATGCTTCAGAGGATGGAGGAGCAGCAAAAGGCCATTTAAGCCTATACATCCACCTATGACATAGGCAAAGGAGGGGGTATGCACCTGACTCAAGCGCAGTGGAGAATGTAGGCCTGATTCAGAGCTGGACGCTATTTGCGCTCGCTCGTCCAGAAAGAGTGGCTGGCTATTTAAATTGACCGTTCGCTCTTTGCGGTCTGTTGACGCCTCTATGTCTGAACGAGCTAACAAAACATGCGGATGTTTTATTGCAAAAAACGGCCCCTGGCCGCTCGCATCATACGTCATCTCCGCTATTTATTAGATTAATCGAGTACATCGAAAGGCGAATGAACTGCTCGCTATTCTTGTGGTAGCATTTTCCTACCGCAATCAAGCGAGCAGTTCTAGCTAAAAGACACCCAACTGACGTGGTCGATGACGCTGCTTTGTTAATTATGCACACCCATTAAACGCCCGTTTTGACCGTTTGGCACGCCTGCGTTCGGATCTCCACTACCCATTTTCAAGCACCTTCCCCTGTTACCACCCACAAACGCCTCACTCTGTCACTCAAATTAGCAGGCATTCGCTATTTTGCGAGCACACGATTTTCGACCGCACTGACTGGTTTGCGCATGCTTACTAAAACCCATACGCATGCGCAGATGTGTGAACATCGCTCGGAACAAAGGAGTGGCTGCTTAGAAGTGGCTCTGAATCAGGCCCTGATTTCCATGTTGTGCAAGGTTCTCCAGCCCTTCAAACTTGCCACACGTGAAGTCAGTTCAGACACTGCCAGCTTGAGTCAGGTCATTCCCCTCATCAGGCTTTTGCAGAAGCAGCTGGAGATAGTGAAGGAGGAGCTAAGACGGAGCGATTCCGCTCAGCATGTGGGACTTGTGGATAAAGCCCTTCATTCGCTTTGCCAGGATTCCAGGGTGGTCAATCTGTTGGAATCAGACAACTACATTTTGGCCACCATGCTCGATCCTAGGTTTAAAGCCTATGTGGTGTCTCTCTTTCCGGCTGACACAAGCCTGCAGAGGTGCAAAGACCTGCTGGTGAAAACACTGTCAGCTGAAGCGGAACATGACACGTCAACAGCTCCTTCTTCATCTTTTCCCGCAACTGGAGCTGCCAGGAAAAAACTTAGGTATCCTAAGCAACCCGCTGGCGGTGATGCAGGGCAGGCAGGACCAAATTTGGACATCTGGTCCGGACTGAAGGACCTGGCAACAATTTCTGACATGTCTACTGTCACTACATATGATACTGTCACCATTGACAGAATGGTGGAGGATTACATCGGTGACAGCATCCAAGTAGGCATGTCAGACAGTCCATACCTGTACTGGCAGGAAAAAGAGGCAATTTGGAGGCCCCTGTACAAACTGGCTCTATTTTAACTGAGTTGCCCCCCCTCCAGTGTGTACTCTGAAAGAGTGTTTAGTGCAGCCAGGAACCTTGTCAGCGAAAGGCGTAGGAGGTTGCTTCCACAAAATGTGGAGAAGATGATGTTCATAAAAATGAATTATCAACTCTTCCAGGGAGACCAGCCTCCGGAACGTACAGAGGGACCTGTGGTGGTGGATTCCAGTGGGGACGAGTTAATAATCTGTGAGGATGAGGATGTACACAACACTGAAGAGGGTGAGGAATCGGTGGATGAGGAGGATGAGGACAACATCTTGCCTCTGTAGACCCAGTTTGTGCAGGGACAGATTAATTGCCAGCTTGTTTTGTGGGGGCCCAAACGAACCAATCAT
Organism: Taudactylus pleione; assembly: GCA_031769625.1. Lineage (NCBI taxonomy): Eukaryota > Metazoa > Chordata > Amphibia > Anura > Myobatrachidae > Taudactylus > Taudactylus pleione. The sequence goes on along the minus strand of JAUIMM010000964.1, from coordinate 588,310 downwards.
TTCAGCCACAGTTGTGTGGCAGACCCTGGCGCTGAAATGATTGGTTTGTTAAAGTGTGCATGTCCTGTTTATACAACATAAGGGTGGGTGGGAGGGCCCAAGGACAATTCCATCTTGCACCTCTTTTTTTTCTTTGCATTATGTATAGTTTGGGGCCTAGTTTTTCAAACTGCCATCCTGTCTGCCACTGCAGTATCACTCCTAGATGGGTCACGTATTTGTGCCGCCCACTCGTGTCGCTTAGCATAGTCATCCAGCTACCTCGTTGCAACCTTTTGGAAATAAAAACACTATTGTGAGGTGTGAGGTGTTCAGAATAGACTAGAATTGAGTGGAAATTAAGGTTTTTGAGGTTAATAATAGCATAGGAGCAGAAAAACCTACAAATTCTGTGATCTTAGCTGTTTTTATGGGTTTTTTAAAAAAAAATACAGATCCAAAACACAAAACCCAGAACCCAAAACACGGAAGGGTGGTTTTGGCAAAACCAATCCAGATCCAAAACACGAAGAAAGATCCAGATCCAAAACACGAAAAGTGGGCAGTGCACACCCCTAATTGTATATATGTACTGTATTTATGGTCTGATAGCCACGTACAGTATATATGGTCTGATAGCCATGTACTGTATATATGGTCTCATAGCCACATACTGTATATATGGTCTAATAGCCACATACTGTATATATATTCTCATAGCCACATATTATATATATGGTCTCATAACCACATACTGTATATAGGGTCTCATAGCCACATACTGTATATAGGGTCTCATAGCCACATACTGTATATAGGGTCTCATAGCCACATATTGTATATATCATGAGATCACCACAAAAAAGTTAAATTTCCACCACCCATCTCAGATTTTTTTGAAATTTTTTTAGTTAAGAGAGGATGTCAAAACAACTATTTCTACCAAATTTCTCGACTGTCTGACAATTAGTTGATTAAATATTGATTTTTCAATTTATTAAATTTACTAATCATGGCTTCTTTATCCAGTTTATTTGAAGTATCACGGGTGTTTATTAAGGAATCACCACATAATTGGAAGCCTACTAAAGGTAACTTTTCCTCCCGAATCCAAAAATCCAAACCAAATTATTTTATCTGCCTCTTGTTTTGTGTTTCGGCAAAAACGCACATTTTTCAAATAGAATTAAAACCGCTAGGGTTCCATCAACACTAGGGATCCCATTTTTTGGAGGGTGCTTAAAAAAGGTATACTTTACTAGCACAAAAAAATCAGTAGGGTACTGTTTAATAGTGGAGGAAAAAAATATGAAGTTTATGTTCGATTACTGTTGTACCACATACATAATATTGGAGAAAAAAAATCATCAAGCTGACACTTGATTACTGGTGTACCGCATACATAATTTACTCATTGTTAAAAACCATATAAAAAAAAGTGAACTAAACTGAGGCAATGGGACAAAACTCCCATACAGAAAATGAAACAACAGAAATTGATGGGAAGGGGATTCTCTTTAGAGAAACCAAATCTAATACTTTCCAGGGAAAGAGAGAGGTAGACACAGAAAGATAGTCAATCATGGCAGCTTCTCCTTCAAAGTGCACATTTGGTAGTTGGTTTAATACGGACTGCTGTATTACTAGCTACTCAAAAAACAGTTCATTATGAAACAGTTAGTGAAACTATTACCAAAATTGGAGTATGTTTACTACTTCAGTAATGGTGCTAGTGCACAATACAAGAACTGCAAAAACTTCCTGAACTTATGCTTCCATAAGGATGACTTCAACATTCAAGCAGAATGGAATTTTTTTGCCACATCTCATGGTAAGAGTCCGTGTGATGGTATTGGAGGGACTAGCCACATGCTGTATATATGGTCTCATAACCATGTACTGTATATATGGTCTCATAGCCACATACTGTATATATGGTCTCATAGCCATGTACTGTATATATGGTCTCATAGCCATGTACTGTATATATGGTCTCATAGCCACATACTGTATATATGGTCTCATAGCCACATGCTGTATATATGGTCTCATAGCCATGTACTGTATATATGGTCTCATAGCCATGTACTGTATATATGGTCTCATAGCCACATACTGTATATATGGTCTCATAGCCACATGCTGTATATATGGTCTGTGGCCGGAGGCCGACCACACGTGATTAAAATGGCTGCCACGGCACTGAAGAGATTAACCCTCATGCCGCAGCACCATTATTAAAAGGACCTTTAGGTGCGGTGCGCCACGTACTGCGAATGTATACGTAATGTGTTTGAACATGTCATTCAATGTGCTGTGCGCAGTTGGGGAAATGTACTTTTTAAATGTTTAGCCTATGCACTTATAAGGAATGTATAAGTTATTTTGCTTAGAAGGCTGTAACAATTAAGTCAAATAGTTTTGAGATATTCTCACCTCCTAGTGATATGTAATTATCCTGACGTAGTGACCAAGCCTTCGTTTAGCACTTTCATTGAAATGCAATGCAGAGGTCTCTCGTGTGTCTATGTACAATACCCAGCAAGTTTGGCAAAAACAAGTTGTTTGTGTTTAGGAAGCTTCTATGTTGTGTAAGAGCTTAGAAGGTGTAAGACTCAGAAAGCCCAAACTGGTTTAGTCATAGACATGTGAAAGGACAAATGCAATAGGAATTTGCATTATATTTACCTTTTCAGAAACAGTATATGCTAACTCAGTTTGTGCTTAGGAAACCAAATGTTTTTGGGTGGTATCAAGGAAATTGATTCAATTTCTGTGAAATATAAGATGTATTCATTTCATTTATGTTTTGTGAGAGAGCCTGATTGGCCAAGAGGAACCCAGGGCGGACTTACCCCTGTGGTAATGTGTATTGGAGTGGCATAAAAGGAGGCCTCGTGCCTGGTAAAAATTGTACATCTTTGAAAATCCTCTGTGGAGAAGAATTGCTGTAACATCTTGCCTGACTTCAACTGCATCTTAATCCTGCGACCAACAGAATTGCATCAAAAGCTTTTCCGTTCTCCGGCTGTTCTGGGTAAGAGCTCCGTGTCTCCAAGTTCAAGCCCTCTGTCAGCTACTGTGCAGACCTGGTCCATTGCAAGGGATCAGGAGGAATCAGCCGACACCAATCAGGGGGTGTGGCCGCAGAAAATCAAATGCATACGCAGCAGAAGCGGTTCCAGGTGCTGAGGTAGGAGCCCAAGGGTACGTAAGAAGTGGTTCCAAACACCGATGGTAGAGTTTGGTGGTGGCAGCATCGTTACGCCCATGGCACAGTGGGCGGAGTCAGTGACAGGCAGTTACTGACAGTAAGCGGGAATCCCTGATACCCCAAGGTCAAGTGGGGATCAAAACCCCCCAACCTGTGATCGGGAGTCCGGGCTGGAAGCCATCCGGTCACATGGTCTCGTAGCCACATACTGTATATATGGTCTCATAACCACGTATTGTATATATGGTCTCATAGCCACGTACTGTATATATGGTCTCATAGCCACGTACTGTATATATGGTCTCATAGCCACGTATTGTATATATGGTCTCATAGCCATGTACTGTATATATGGTCTCATAGCCATGTACTGTATATATGGACTTATAGCCATGTTTTGGATCTGTATTTTTTCCAAAAAATTATATAAACAGCTGTAACCAAATAATTTGGGCCTATTTTTGTTCCTACAGTATTATTAACCTTAATAACAATCATTTTCAGGCATTTGTAACCACCTCACAGCTCACAATATTGAATTCACTATTTTTCACCAATATAGGCCAAAGGCTACAACGAGCTGGGTGGCTAAAGTAAGCAACAGAGCAGCGGCACAAACACATGGCAGTTTAAAAAAATATAGGACATCTATGAAACATTGCCACACAGCAGTGGCAGACAGGATGGCGATGCCCCAAATTGTGCCAAATGTAAAGGAAAGAGGTGCAAGATGGAATTGTCCCTCCCACCCACTCTTATGTGGGATAATAAGAAGGACATGCACAGTGTAACAAACCAAACACTTTAGCCACTAGGACTGACACTTTCGTGGCTGAACTCCTTGGTTTGTTTTCACCCACACAGAACATTTTTTGGAAGGACTACCTGCAATTATTATGGAGGTTGATGATGAGGGTGTTGGTGGTGGAGATTGCATGTGCTGGTCCAAACTGCTGGTAGCTGATACTGGACTGCTTTTTATTAATTTACAAATTATTATAATTTTGCTAAACAAATTGCATGAACTCGCTGCAAATTACGTAACAGGGAGGAGGTGCCTAGATGGTTAAAGTCCCTTCCTCTGCTAATTTTGGCTTAACAAATGGAATAGATGCCTTCACAACTGTTGTCAGAATTTAGATTAAAATAATTCCACACACAAGACGTGGCTTTTCTGGCTTTCTTTTTAAGAGCATGAACTGCTGCCACTGGTGGCTGATTTACGCAAACCACATCCTCATCATCAACATCCACATTACAGTCAGTTAGGACACAAAATTCCCCCTCATCCTCCTTTTGCACTTCCTCCAGACTATCATTCTCATGTTTTATTATTTCACCATCTAATACTAGCACAGCTGTCATGCCATCAGTGATCCACTGTGAAACTTGGTGACAGCTGTTATACTTACTCCCTCTATCAAAGGACTGTTTAATAGTCAATTGTTTTTTTTTTAATTACTACTAGTAGTAGTATTCTTTGTCCCCTTCTGGGATGAAGATCCACCCCCAGCATCAGCAACAGGCGTAGCACTCAAGGATCCTTCTCAGGAATCACGGATAGGGGAGGAGTCAGTCATGCTTTTGAAATTGGATGCAGGACTACTTCCAAACACGAATGAGGATGTTGATGATGATGCAAGTGTTGGTGGTGGAGATTGCAGGTGCTTTGGTCCAGATAGAAGGGAGCAGCTAGGGGACACTGGACTGATTGTTGTTTGGTTTTTTGTCCCCAAAGTTTCAGAATTTGAAATACCCATTCCAATTTGATGAATGCACTGCAAGTGATGTAATAGGGAGGAGGTTCCTAGATGGTTAAGGTCCTTACCTCTACTCACTGTTACATGGCAACTGTTACAGATGGCTTGGAAAAGGTTGTCTAGATTTAGGTGGAAATAATTCCACACATGAGAAGTGGATTTTTTGGTCCTTTTCCCCGGCATGGCAACAATGGGATTTTTCCCAACATGGGCAACAACTGTTGCCTCATATACAGCTTTTACACAAAAATCCTCTCCAGCCCCTATGGACAGGACAACAGCCAGCCCCTATATGGACAACAGCCAGCCCCTATATGGACAATAGCCAGCCCCTATGGAGTGGACAGAACAGCCAGCCCCTATGGACAGGACAATAGTCAGTCAGACTCTATATGAACAACAGCCAGCCCCTATATGGACAACAGCCAGCCCCTATATGGACAATAGCCAGCCCCTATGGAGTGGACAGAACAGCCAGCCCCTATGGACAGGACAACTGCTAGTCAGACTCTATATGAACAACAGCCAGCCCCTATGGTTTTGACATAACAACAGCCAGCCCCTATATAATATATGGACAACAGCCAGCCCCAGCCCCTATGGACATAAGCAGCCAGCCCCTGAGTGACAATGACAACAGTAGCCAGGTCCTATGCACAGCATCAGCAACAGCACATTCACAGCCCCCTCCTCACTCTCCACAGACAGAATGAAAAATGGTGGTGATTGTGGGATCTTTTATACAATCCAAGACGCTGCGAGAATCTGATAGCAGGATGATGACGTTTTATCTTGTTTTGAGATCTGTCAGGCAGAAAAACCCAAGCAGGCTTGGATCTGACTCGGATCCCCTAAGTTCAAGTGGGTTCAGATCTTTGGAACCCACACCCTCTCAACTCTAGTTCTCACAGCCAGATACTGTATATATAGCCACATACTGTATATTTGGTCTCATAGCCACATACTGTATATTTGGTCTACAGAAGAGCAGGTCAAGTTCTCTAAGAACCGGACCCACCTGAACTTCCAGATCCGAGGCGAGATTCGAGCTAAGCTCGGGTTTTCCTGCATGACTCAGATCTCAAAACGATGCAAAACGTCATCCTTCCGCTGTCGGATTCTCGCAGGCTTTGGATTATATGAAGGTCCCCGCGATGAGCACCATTTTCACTCCGGCTGTGGAGAGAGAAGCTAGCAGACATAGTCAGTCACTGTCAGTCACTCAGTGTGTGTGTCCAGCCTGAAGGCTGCTGCTGTGTTGTCCATAAAGGGGCTTAGGGTGCAGTTTATAAAGGGGGGCTTCCTTCAGTGGGTGCTGCAGCTGCTGAGTCACTTATCCTGTCAATTAACCGTGGCTGCTGATTTGTTGTTGTCTTGTCCATTAGGCTAGGGCTGCAGTCCATAAAGGGGTGCTGTGTTGTCCCGGGGGGGTGATCTGTCAATTAGGGGTGCTCTTTCCCAGTGTAAAAAATAAATGAAAGTGCTTTTTTGTGTGTGCGCGCGCATTAGTAACTTTGCTGATCTATTATTGTACGGCGACACTGCCGCAGTTTATCATCCACGTATTTGTGACTCTGCAGGTGGTCTGTCTGCACTCAGCAGGGGGGCTTTGTTGTCCATCAAAAAGGGGTGCTGCCTGTGTTGTTCATCAAGGGGCAGCTGCCGCATTCAGGGGTGCTCTTCCCTCAGTGACCCTCATTTCATCATCCTTGATATGAATGATGATCAAATGAGAGGAGAGCAGGAACCACATACCAGGCTTGCAGCTGCTACCAGCAATCATGAGGCCATCAATGTCATCTATGAAGGCCGATACCCAAGGGCTTAATTCAAAATCAAAGAAGCAATGTTTTACAATATATACAACATAAGGGTGGGTAGGACGGCCCAAGGACAATTACATCTTGCACCTCCATCCTGTCTGCCACTGCAGTGCCACTCTGTGCCTTGTTGGAAGCTGAACTGTCACATATTAGTGCCGCCCACTGCTGTCACTTCGCTTAGTCAGCCAGTTAGCGCAATGCAATATTTTGGCCTAAACTGGCTCAAATCAATATTGTGAGCTGTGAGGTGGACAAAATAGACTGGAAATGAATGAAAATAAATGTCATTGATGTTAATAATATGGTAAGAACAAAAACAGGCCCAAATTATGTGATATCAGCTGTTTTTATGATTTTTTAGAAAAAATAGAGATCCAAAACCAAAACACGCAAGGGTGGTTTTATTAAACCAAATCCAGATCCAAAACCTTGAAGGAGATACAGATCGAAAACACGGAATTTTGTACCCTGCAATTTAACTACACAGACCCCCCATGAAATGTGTAGTGAAATCAGTGGTCTACACGTGAACATAAAATAGCTCTCGCCAGTAATGCAGCACTCTAGTGGAAAGATGTGGTGTGATATGCACTGCATGAATTGATCCACAAATTGCTCATCCTGCCAATGTGAGTACCATTTGAAGCAGCCATCTTGGGTGCACTACGAAGGTTACAGTGTGTGTGATATCATACAAGGAATAAATATGGGGTCCCTGAAACATGTGTGGTGTGATATGTACTGCATAAATAGATGCACAAGTTACTCATCCTGGCAATGTCAGCACCATCCGAGGCAGCCATCTTGGGCGCACTGCGTAGTTACATCTGACAGGATGTGCAACTTGTAGAAATATAACATCTTGGTAAAAAAAAAAGAAAAGAAAAGCTGAATACAGAGGCAAAATGCACAGTATTAATACAAGGTGACAGCAATATAACAGCTATGGAAAGGTTCATCTAAACTTAAGAGGAAAAGACAACGAATAGAGCAAAATTGCACCAAGCCTCATAATTTGGCAACCACAACCCAAGGTCCATTTGAAGGGTAACCTTGCTGCGTCACTCAGAATGGCACAGTAGGAGTGGGTCAGCAGCTTGCTTGGGGAGATCAGCCAGGTGTGGATCAGGAGGGCTGCGGGCAGCATTGGGGATCCAGGAGCAGGCACAATCCATAGGCATGGCAGAAATGTGGTGTTAGATGAATAGGGTCCTTGGTAGCAGAAATTACTGATTGATTGTTCTCCTCCGATTTAACTCCTGAATAACTCCGGCTTCAAATTAAAAATTCTAAGTACACTTTAAACTAAGCACTTAAAATCTAAGCACTCTTGCTATAGCAGCCTTGACTATGTAGCCTAATAGTAACTAGAGATGAGCGGGCCTGGTTCTCAGATAAGCAAGCCCATCCGAACTTTGGGGATCTGAGGGCACAGCTCAGATCTCCCCACCTGCCCTGGATCCTATTTGAGGCAAACCCCTCGAGATCCCGCTGTTGGATCTCAAGGTTTTGCCTCGAGCAGCCATTTTACAAAGTCACATTGAATTAAATGGGCTTACCGCTGATTGGCTGAGAGAGCCATCTATCAATAAGCACTTGCCCATAGACTTCAATGGGAACAGTAAAAGGAAGAAAGATAGCACTCATTCCCCCTCACTGACACCGCTGCCAACACAGCTGGCACCCCTGCACTGCCGACACCACCTTCACTTAAGGATTCTTCTAGGGCAAGGACTGATGTGAATGAGTAAAATATTTTGTTGTAAATGCCTCCTCCCTCATAAATTTACTTCAGAATATCAAACCCTTCCTGTCTCTGCCTTCAACTACTGTACATATATACTCCAACTCCCTCAGGCCTCTCTTGCATAATAAAAACATTTGTTTCCTGATATGCCATGTTGGAAGTTGAACTGCCACATTTTTGTGCCACCCACTGATGCCGCAAAGCTTAGTCAGCCAGCTAGCTTTGTGCAAATGCTGGGCCTAAACTGGATGAAAACAATATAGTGAGCTGTGAGGTGGTCAAAATTGACTGGAAACAAGTGGAAATAAATGTTATTCAGGTTAATAATACTGTAGGAACAAAAACATGCCAAGTTTATGTGATTTTAGCTGTTTTTATGATTTTTTTTTAAAGAAAAAATCCAGATCTAAAACCAAAACCGAAAAATAAAACACGGAGGTGAGGTTTTGGCAAAACCAAACCGGATCCAAAACCAGGGGAGATCCAGATCCATAACCAAAACATGGGGGTCGGTGCACATCCTTACTGAGAATAGGCATGTGCTGGGGGCATGGGCACTTCTGTAGGGGGCATTCATGTCCGCTGTTGCTATTTACACATGGTTTAGGTTTTTTCTTTGCAGCTTGTCAACTACTTGTTTTGAGTAAGGATATTCCATGTATGATTTTTAGTAAATTTCTGTGTTGTATTGTTTTCTATTGAACGTACCTGTGAGTCAGTGTGATTGGTTATTGCTAATACATTACTAATTTGTAAACAGATATAACAGTGGAAATGACTGTACAGTAATGTTATTCAGGCTAATAATACTGTAGGAACAAAAAAAGGCCCAAAAATTTGAATTTAGCTGTTTTTATCAATTTATAAAAAAAAAAATACAGATTCAAAACCAGAACCAAAACATATAACTTAATCCAGATCCAAAACCAAAACATGGAGGTCAGCGCACATCACTAATAGTAACTAATAAGTATCATGCATCACACCTGCTGAGTGGTACAATCCACCTCATATTGGGTACATACAGGGGTTAAAGTTGGCCGGTATGGGGCTGAATTGTGTTCCATCAGATCCATTTGGAGGTGGAACCAGTTCCACCTTTTCCAGCCCGCCTTACCTGGCCAGACAGCCTGGTGCCGCAGGTAGGCTTCATTTGCCGGGCGCCTGCTGAGATTTTGTTACCAGTGAGCAGGCAGCTACTTTCCCACAGCAGCAGCAGGTTGGAGTTCACTCCTTAACTCTGGCCAGCTCCCACAGTGGGCACTATGGGAGAGACATCATGACGTCTCTCCCATAGTTCCAAGGAGCAATCAGACCAGATGGTAATGGGCACAAGAGCAGGGCTTCAGGTAAGTATTGTATTGTTATATCTGATTATTTTGTGTAAAGGGCAATACTACCGGGGGCACTACTACTGGGGTCACTAATCCATAAATCATGGAGAGTAGCAATAACCAGTAAATCATGGAGAGTAGCAATAACTAGTAAATGATGGAGAGTAGCAATAACCAGTAAATCATGGAGAGTAGCAGTAACCAGTAAATTATGGAGAGTAGCAATAACCAGTAAATCATGGAGAGTAGCAATAACCAGTAAATCATGGAGAGTAGCAATAACCAGTAAATCATGGAGAGTAGCAATAACCAGTAAATCATGGAGAGTAGCAATAACCAGTAAATTATGGAGAGTAGCAATAACCAGTAAATCATGGAGAGTAGCAATAACCAGTAAATCATGGAGAGTAGAAATAACCAGTAAATCATGGAGAGTAGCAATAACCAGTAAATCATGGACAGTAACAATATCCAGTAAATCATGTAAAGTAGTAATGACCACTAACCCATGAAGAGTAGCAATAACAAGTGAATCATGGAGAGTAGCAGTAACCAGTAAATCATGGAGAGTAGCAGTAACCAGTAAATTATGGAGAGTAGCAATAACCAGTAAATTATGGAGAGTAGCAATAACCAGTAAATTATGGAGAGTAACAATATCCAGTAAATCATGGACAGTATCAATAACCAGTAAATTATGGAGAGTAGCAATAACCAGTAAATTATGGAGAGTAACAATATCCAGTAAATCATGGACAGTAGCAATAACCAGTAAATTATGGAGAGTAACAATATCCAGTAAATCATGGACAGTAGCAATAACCAGTAAATCCTGGACAGTAGCAATAACCAGTAAATCATGGAGAGTAGCAGTAAAGAGTAAATTATGGAGAGTAGCAATAACCAGTAAATCATGGAGAGTAACAATATCCAGTAAATCATGGAGAGTAGCAGTAACCAGTAAATTATGGAGAGTAACAATAACCAGTAAATAATGGAGAGTAGCAATAACCAGTAAATTATGGAGAGTAGCAATAACCAGTAAATCCTGGAGAGTAGCAATAACCAGTAAATCCTGGAGAGTAGCAATAACCAGTAAATCCTGGAGAGTAGCAATAACCAGTAAATCATGGAGAGTAACAATAACCAGTAAATCATGGAGAGTAGCAATAACCAGTAACTTATGGAGAGTAGCAATAACCAGTAAATCATGGAGAGTAGCAGTAACCAGTAAATCATGGAGAGTAGCAATAACCAGTAAATTCTGGAGAGTAGCAATATCCAGTAAATCATGGAGAGTAGCAATAACCAGTAAATCATGGAGAGTAGCAATAACCAGTAAATCATGGACAGTAGCAATAACCAGTAAATCATGGAGAGTAACAATATCCAGTAAATCATGGAGAGTAGCAATAACCAGTAAATCCTGGACAGTAGCAATAACCAGTAAATCATGGAGAGTAGCAATAACCAGTAAATCATGGAGAGTAGCAGTAACCAGTAAATTATGGAGAGTAGCAATAACCAGTAAATCATGGAGAGTAGCAATAACCAGTAAATTATGGAGAGTAGCAATAACCAGTAAATTATGGAGAGTAGCAATAACCAGTAAATTATGGAGAGTAGCAATAACCAGTAAATCATGGAGAGAAGCAATAACCAGTAAATCATGGAGAGTAACAATAACCAGTAAATCATGGAGAGTAGCAATAACCACTAAATCATGGAGAGTAGCAATAACCAGTAATTCATGGAGAGTAGCAATAACCAGTAAATCATGGAGAGTAGCAATAACCAGTAAATCATGGAGAGTAGCAATAACCAGTAAATTATGGAGAGTAGCAATAACCAGTAAATCATGGAGAGTAGCAATAACCAGTAAATCATGGAGAGTAACAATAACCAGTAAATCATGGACAGTAGCAATAACCAGTAAATCATGGAGAGTAGCAGTAACCAGTAAATCATGGTGGAGAGTAGCAATAACCAGTAAATTATGGAGAGTAGCAATAACCAGTAAATCATGGAGAGTAGCAATAACCAGTAAATTATGGAGAGTAACAATATCCAGTAAATTATGGAGAGTAGCAGTAACCAGTAAATCATGTAAAGTAGTAATGACCACTAACCCATGAAGAGTAGCAATAACAAGTGAATCATGGAGAGTAGCAGTAACCAGTAAATCATGGAGAGTAGCAGTAACCAGTAAATTATGGAGAGTAGCAATAACCAGTAAATCATGGAGAGTAGCAATAACCAGTAAATTATGGAGAGTAACAATATCCAGTAAATCAAGGACAGTATCAATAACCAGTAAATTATGGAGAGTAGCAATAACCAGTAAATTATGGAGAGTAACAATATCCAGTAAATCATGGACAGTAGCAATAACCAGTAAATTATGGAGAGTAACAATATCCAGTAAATCATGGACAGTAGCAATAACCAGTAAATCCTGGACAGTAGCAATAACCAGTAAATCATGGAGAGTAGCAGTAAAGAGTAAATTATGGAGAGTAGCAATAACCAGTAAATCATGGAGAGTAACAATATCCAGTAAATCATGGAGAGTAGCAGTAACCAGTAAATTATGGAGAGTAACAATAACCAGTAAATAATGGAGAGTAGCAATAACCAGTAAATTATGGAGAGTAGCAATAACCAGTAAATCATGGAGAGTAGCAATAACCAGTAAATCCTGGAGAGTAGCAATAACCAGTAAATCCTGGAGAGTAGCAATAACCAGTAAATCATGGAGAGTAACAATAACCAGTAAATCATGGAGAGTAGCAATAACCAGTAACTTATGGAGAGTAGCAATAACCAGTAAATCATGGAGAGTAGCAGTAACCAGTAAATCATGGAGAGTAGCAATAACCAGTAAATTCTGGAGAGTAGCAATATCCAGTAAATCATGGAGAGTAGCAATAACCAGTAAATCATGGAGAGTAGCAATGACCCGTAAATCATGGACAGTAGCAATAACCAGTAAATCATGGAGAGTAACAATATCCAGTAAATCATGGAGAGTAGCAATAACCAGTAAATCCTGGACAGTAGCAATAACCAGTAAATCATGGAGAGTAGCAATAACCAGTAAATCATGGAGAGTAGCAGTAACCAGTAAATTATGGAGAGTAGCAATAACCAGTAAATCATGGAGAGTAGCAATAACCAGTAAATTATGGAGAGTAGCAATAACCAGTAAATTATGGAGAGTAGCAATAACCAGTAAATTATGGAGAGTAGCAATAACCAGTAAATTATGGAGAGTAGCAATAACCAGTAAATCATGGAGAGAAGCAATAACCAGTAAATCATGGAGAGTAGCAATAACCACTAAATCATGGAGAGTAGCAATAACCAGTAATTCATGGAGAGTAGCAATAACCAGTAAATCATGGAGAGTAGCAATAACCAGTAAATCATGGAGAGTAGCAATAACCAGTAAATTATGGAGAGTAGCAATAACCACTAAATCATGGAGAGTAGCAATAACCAGTAAATCATGGAGAGTAACAATAACCAGTAAATCATGGACAGTAGCAATAACCAGTAAATCATGGAGAGTAGCAGTAACCAGTAAATCATGGTGGAGAGTAGCAATAACCAGTAAATTATGGAGAGTAGCAATAACCAGTAAATCATGGAGAGTAGCAATAACCAGTAAATTATGGAGAGTAACAATATCCAGTAAATTATGGAGAGTAGCAATAACCAGTAAATCATGGAGAGTAGCAATAACCAGTAAATTATGGAGAGTAGCAGTAACCAGTAATTCATGGAGAGTAGCAATAACCAGTAAATTATGGAGAGTAGCAGTAACCAGTAAATCATAGAGAGTAGCAATAACCAGTAAATCATGGAGAGTAGCAATAACCAGTAAATTATGGAGAGTAACAATATCCAGTAAATTATGGAGAGTAGCAATAACCAGTAAATCATGGCAGTAGCAATAACCAGTAAACTATGGAGAGTAGCAATAACCAGTAAATCATGGAGAGTAGCAATAACCAGTAAATCATGGAGAGTAGCAATAACCAGTAAATTATGGAGAGTAGCAATATCCAGTAAATCATGGAGAGTAGCAATAACCAGTAAATTATGGAGAGTAACAATATCAAGTAAATCACGGAGAGTAGCAATAACCAGTACATCACGGAGAGTAGCAATAACCAGTAAATCACGGAGAGTAGCAATAACCAGTAAATTATGGAGAGTAGCAATAACCAGTAAATTATGGAGAGTAGCAATAACCAGTAAATCATGGAGAGTAGCAGTAACCAGTAAATCATGGAGAGTAGCAATAACCAGTAAATCCTGGAGAGTAGCAATAACCAGTAAATCATGGAGAGTAACAATAACCAGTAAATCATGGAGAGTAGCAATAACCAGTAACTTATGGAGAGTAGCAATAACCAGTAAATCATGGAGAGTAGCAGTAACCAGTAAATCATGGAGAGTAACAATAACCAGTAAATCATGGAGAGTAACAATAACCAGTAAATCATGGAGAGTAGCAATAACCAGTAAATTATGGAGAGTAGCAATAACCAGTAAATTATGGAGAGTAGCAATAACCAGTAAATCATGGAGAGTAGCAATAACCAGTAAATCATGGAGAGTAGCAATAACCAGTAAATTATGGAGAGTAGCAATAACCAGTAAATCATGGAGAGTAGCAATAACCAGTAAATCATGGAGAGTAGCAATAACCAGTAAATTATGGAGAGTAGCAATAACCAGTAAATTATGGAGAGTAGCAATAACCAGTAAATATTAAAAGTACACTGGGGAATCTCGGCTAAGACTGATAAGAGCACACTGGGGAATTTCAGATAAGACCGGTAAGAGCACACTGGGGAATCTCAGCTAAGACCGGTAAGAGCACACTGGGGAATCTCAGCTAAGAATGATAAAAGCACACTGAGGAATCTCAGCTAAGACTGATAAAAGTACACTAGGAAATCTCAGCTAAGACTGATAAAAGTACACTGGGGAATCTCAGCTAAGACTGATAAAAGTCCACATGGGAAACTCAGCTAAGACTGATAAAAACACACTGGGGAATCTCAGCTAAGACTGATAAGAGCACACTGGGGAATCTCAGCTAAGACTGATAAAAGCACACTGGAGAATCTCAGCTAAGACTGATAAGAGCACACTGGAGAATCTCAGCTAAGACTGATAAAAGTACACATGGGAATCTCAGCTAAGACTGATAAAAACACACTGGGGAATCTCAGCTAAGACTGATAAGAGCACACTGGGGAATCTCAGCTAAGACTGATAAAAGCACACTGGGGAATCTCAGCTAAGACTGATAAGAGCACACTGGGGAATCTCAGCTAAGACTGGTAAAAGGACACTGGAGAATCTCAGCTAAGACTGACAAAAGTACACATGGGAATCTCAGCTAAGACTGATAAAAGCACACTGGGGAATATCAGCTAAGACTGATAAAAACACACTGGGGAATCTCAGCTAAGACTGATAAAAGTACTCTGGGGAATATCAGCTAAGACTGATAAAAGCACACATGGGAATCTCATCTAAGACTGATACAAGTACACATGGGAATCTCAGCTAAGACTGATAAAAGCACACATGGGAATCTCAGCTAAGACTGATAAGAGCACACTGGGGAATCTCTGCTAAGACTGATAAAAGCACACTGGAGATTCTCAGCTAAGACTGATAAAAGCACACTAGGGAATCTCAGCTAAGACTGATAAAAGTACACTGGGGAATCTCAGCTAAGACTGATAAAAGTACACTGGGAAATCTCAGCTAAGACTGATAAAAGTACACTGGGGAATCTCAGCTAAGACTGATAAAAGTACACATGGGAAACTCAGCTAAGACTGATAAAAACACACTGGGAAATCTCAGCTAAGACTGATAAGAGCACACTGGGGAATCTCAGCTAAGACTGATAAAAGCACACTGGAGAATCTCAGCTAAGACTGATAAGAGCACACAGGAGAATCTCAGGTAAGACTGATAAGTGCACTCTGGGGAATCTCAGCTAAGACTGATAAGAGCACACTGGGGAATCTCAGCTAAGACTGATAAAAGCACACTGGGGAATCTCAGCTAAGACTGATAAGAGCACACTGGGGAATCTCAGCTAAGACTGATAAGAGCACACTGGGGAATCTCAGCTAAGACTGAAAAGAGCACACAGGGGAATCTCAGCTAAGACTGATAAAAGCACACTGGGGAATCTCAGCTAAGACTGATAAAAGTACACATGGGAATCTCAGCTAAGACTGCTAAAAACACACTGGGGAATCTCAGCTAAGACTGATAAAAGTACACTGGGGAATCTCAGCTAAGACTGATAAAAACACACTGGGGAATCTCAGCTAAGACTGATAAAAGTACACATGGGAATCTCAGCTAAGACTGATAAGAGCACACTGGGGAATCTCAGCTAAGACTGATAAAAGTACACTGGGGAATCTCAGCAAAGACTGATAAAAGTACACTGGGGAATATCAGCTAAGACTGATAAGAGCACACTGAGGAATCTCAGCTAAGACTGATAAATGTACACTGGGGAATCTCAGCTAAGACTGATAAAAGTACACTGGGGAATCTCAGCTAAGACTGATAAGTGCACACTGGAGATTCTCAGCTAAGACTGATAAGAGCACACTGGAGAATCTCAGCTAAGACTGATAAAAGTACACTGGGGAATCTCAGCTAAGACTGATAAAAGCACACTGGAGACTCTCAGCTAAGGCTGATAAGAGCACACTGGGGAATCTCAGCTAAAGCTGATAAGAGCACATTGGAGATTCTCAGCTAAGACTGATAAGAGCACACTGGGGAATCTCAGCTAAGACTGATAAAAGCACACTGGGGAATCTCAGCTAAGACTGATAAAAGCACACTGAGGAATCTCAGCTAAGACTGATAAGAGCACACAGGGGAATCTCAGCTAAGACTGATAAAAGTACACTGGGGAATCTCAGCTAAGACTGATAAAAGCACACTGAGGAATCTCAGCTAAGACTGATAAGAGCACATTGGAGATTCTCAGCTAAGACTGATAAAAGTACACTGGGGAATCTCAGCTAAGACTGATAAAAACACACTGGATAATCTCAGCTAAGACTGATAAAAGTACACTGGGCAATCTCAGCTAAGACTGAAAAAAGCACACTGGGGAATCTCAGCTAAGACTGATAAAAACACACTGGATAATCTCAGCTAAGACTGATAAAAGTACACTGGGGAATCTCAGGTAAGACTGATAAAACCACACTGGGGAATCTCAGCTAAGACTGATAAAAGCACACTGGGGAATCTCAGCTAAGACTGATAAAAACACACTGGGGAATCTCAGCTAAGACTGATAAAAACACACTGGGGAAACTCAGCTAAGACTGATAAAAACACACTGAGGAATCTCAGCTAAGACTGATAAAAGCACACTGGGGAATCTCAGCTAAGACTGATAAAAACACACTGAGGAATCTCAGCTAAGACTGATAAAAGCACACTGGGGAATCTCAGCTAAGACTGATAAAAACACACTGAGGAATCTCAGCTAAGACTGATAAAAGCACACTGGGGAAACTCAGCTAAGACTGATAAAAACACACTGAGGAATCTCAGCTAAGACTGATAAAAGCACACTGGGGAATCTCAGCTAAGACTGATAAAAACACACTGGGGAATCTCAGCTAAGACTGATTAAAGCACACTGAGGAATCTCAGCTAAGACTGATTAGAGCACACTGGGGAATCTTAGCTAAGACTGATAAAAGCACACTGGGGAATCTCAGCTAAGACTGATAAGAGCACACTGGGGAATCTCAGCTAAGACTGATAAAAGTACACTGGGGAATCTCAGCTAAGACTGATAAAAGTACACTGGGGAATCTCAGCTAAGACTGATAAAAGTACACTGGGGAATCTCAGCTAAGACTGATAAGAGCACATTGGAGATTCTCAGCTAAGACTGATTAGAGCACACTGGGGAATCTCAGCTAAGACTGATAAAAGCACACTGGGGAATCTCAGCTAAGACTGATAAAAACACTCTGGATAATCTCAGCTAAGACTGATAAAAGCACACTGAGGAATCTCAGCTAAGACTGATAAGAGCACATTGGAGATTCTCAGCTAAGACTGATAAAAGTACACTGGGGAATCTCAGCTAAGACTGATAAAAGTACACTGGGGAATCTCAGCTAAGACTGATAAAAGTACACTGGGCAATCTCAGCTAAGACTGATAAAAGCACACTGGGTAATCTCAGGTAAGACTGATAAAACCACACTGGGGAATCTCAGCTAAGACTGATAAAAGCACACTGGGGAATCTCAGCTAAGACTGATAAAAACACACTGGGGAATCTCAGCTAAGACTGATAAAAACACACTGGGGAAACTCAGCTAAGACTGATAAAAACACACTGAGGAATCTCAGCTAAGACTGATAAAAGCACACTGGGGAATCTCAGCTAAGACTGATAAAAACACACTGAGGAATCTCAGCTAAGACTGATAAAAGCACACTGGGGAACCTCAGCTAAGACTGATAAAAACACACTGAGGAATCTCAGCTAAGACTGATAAAAGCACACTGGGGAAACTCAGCTAAGACTGATAAAAACACACTGAGGAATCTCAGCTAAGACTGATAAAAGCACACTGGGGAATCTCAGCTAAGACTGATAAAAACACACTGGGGAATCTCAGCTAAGACTGATTAAAGCACACTGAGGAATCTCAGCTAAGACTGATTAGAGCACACTGGGGAATCTTAGCTAAGACTGATAAAAGCACACTGGGGAATCTCAGCTAAGACTGATAAGAGCACACTGGGGAATCTCAGCTAAGACTGATAAAAGTACACTGGGGAATCTCAGCTAAGACTGATAAAAGTACACTGGGGAATCTCAGCTAAGACTGATAAAAGTACACTGGGGAATCTCAGCTAAGACTGATAAGAGCACATTGGAGATTCTCAGCTAAGACTGATTAGAGCACACTGGGGAATCTCAGCTAAGACTGATAAAAGCACACTGGGGAATCTCAGCTAAGACTGATAAAAACACTCTGGATAATCTCAGCTAAGACTGATAAAAGTACACTGGGCAATCTCAGCTAAGACTGATAAAAGCACACTGGGGAATCTCAGCTAAGACTGATAAAAGCACACTGGGGAATCTCAGCTAAGACTGATAAAAACACACTGGGGAATCTCAGCTAAGACTGATAAAAACACACTGGGGAATCTCAGCTAAGACTGATAAAAACACACTGGGGAAACTCAGCTAAGACTGATAAAAACACACTGAGGAATCTCAGCTAAGACTGATAAGAGCACACTGGGGAATCTCAGCTAAGACTGATTAAAGCACACTGAGGAATCTCAGCTAAGACTGATTAGAGCACACTGGGGAATCTTAGCTAAGACTGATAAAAGCACACTGGGGAATCTCAGCTAAGACTGATAAGAGCACACTGGGGAATCTCAGCTAAGACTGATAAAAGTACACTGGGGAATCTCAGCTAAGACTGATAAAAGTACACTGGGGAATCTCAGCTAAGACTGATAAAAGTACACTGGGGAATCTCAGCTAAGACTGATAAGAGCACATTGGAGATTCTCAGCTAAGACTGATTAGAGCACACTGGGGAATCTCAGCTAAGACTGATAAAAGTACACTGGGGAATCTCAGCTAAGACTGATAAAAGTACACAGGGGAATCTCAGCTAAGACTGATAAAAGTACACTGGGGAATCTCAGCTAAGACTGATAAGAGCACACTGGAGATTCTCAGCTAAGACTGATAAAAGTACACTGGGGAATCTCAGCTAAGACTGATAAAAGTACACTGGGGAATCTCAGCTAAGACTGATAAAAGTACACCGGGGAATCTCAGCTAAGACTGATAAGAGCACACTGGGGAATCTCAGCTAAGACTGATAAAAGTACACTGGGGAATATCAGCTAAGACTCATAAAAGTACACTGGGGAATTTCAGCTAAGACTGATAAAAGCACACTGGGGAATCTCAGCTAAGACTGATAAGAGCACACTGGGGAATCTCAGCTAAGACTGATAAAATCACACTGGGGAATCTCAGCTAAGACTGATAAGAGCACACTGGGGAATATCAGCTAAGACTGATAAAAACACACTTAGGAATCTCAGCTAAGACTGATAAGAGCACACTGGGGAATCTCAGCTAAGACTGATAAAAGTACACTGGAGACTCTCAGCTAAGACTGATAAGAGCACACTGGGGAATCTCTGCTAAGACTGATAAAAACACACTTAGGAATCTCAGCTAAGACTGATAAAAGCACACTGGAGACTCTCAGCTAAGACTGATAAAAGCACACTGGGGAATCTCAGCTAAGACTGATAAAATCACACTGGAGAATCTCAGCTAAGACTGATAAGAGCACACTGGGGAATCTCAGCTAAGAATGATAAAAGCACACTGAGGAATATAAGCTAAGACTGATAAAAGTACACTGGGGAATCTCAGCTAAGACTGATAAAAGTACACATGGGAATCTCAGCTAAGACTGATAAAATCACACTGGGGAATCTCAGCTAAGACTGATAAGAGCACACTGGGGAATCTCAGCTAAGACTGATAAAAGCACACTGGGGAATCTCAGCTAAGACTGATAAAAGTACACTGGAGAATCTCAGCTAACACTGATAAAAGTACACATGGGAATCTCAGCTAAGACTGATAAGAGCACACTGGAGACTCTCAGCTAAGACTGATAAAAGCACACTGGGGAATCTCAGCTAAGACTGATAAAAGCACACCGGGGAATCTCAGCTAAGACTGATAAGAGCACACTGGAGACTCAAAGCTAAGACTGATAAAAGCACACTGGAGAATCTCAGCTAAGACTGATAAGAGCACACTGTGGAATCTCAGCTAAGACTGATAAAAGTACACTGGGGAATATCAGCTAAGACTCATAAAAGTACACTGGGGAATTTCAGCTAAGACTTATAAAAACACACTGAGGAATCTTAGCTAAGACTGATAAGAGCACACTGGGGAATCTCAGCTAAGCCTGATAAGAGCACACTGGGGAATCTCAGCTAAGACTGAGTAAAGTACACTGGAGATTCTCAGCTAAGACTGATAAGAGCACACTGGAGAATCTCAGCTAAGACTGATAAAAGTACACTTGGGAATCTCAGCTAAGACTGATAAAAGTACACTTGGGAATCTCAGCTAAGACTGATAAGAGCACATTGGGGAATCTCAGCTAAGACTGATTAAAGTACACTGGAGATTCTCAGCTAAGACTGATAAAAGCACACTGAGGAATCTCAGCTAAGACTGATAAGAGCACACTGGGGAATCTCAGCTAAGACTGATAAGAGCACACTGGGGAATCTCAGCTAATACTGATAAAAACACACTGGGGAATCTCAGCTAAGACTGATAAGAGCACACTGGGGAATCTCAGCTAAGACTGATAAAAACACACTGGAGAATCTCAGCTAAGACTGATAAAAGCACACTGGAGAATCTCAGCTAAGACTGATAAAAGCACACTGGGGAATCTCAGCTAAGACTGATAAAAGTACACTGGGGAATTTCAGCTAAGACCGATAAGAGCACACTGGGGAATCTCAGCTAAGAACGATAAGAGCACACTGGGGAATCTCAGCTAGCTAAGACTGATAAAAGCACACTGGGGAATCTCAGCTAAGACTGATAAAAGCACACTGGGGAATCTCAGCTAAGACTGATAAAAGCACACTGGGGAATCTCAGCTAAGACTGATAAAAGTACACTGGGGAATCTCAGCTAAGACTGAAAAAAGTACACTGGAGACTCTCAGCTAAGACTGATAAGAGCACACTGGGGAATCTCAGCTAAGACTGATAAAAGTACACTGGGGAATCTCAGCTAAGACTGATAAAAGCACACTGGGGAATCTCAGCTAAGACTGATAAGAGCACACTGGAGACTCTCAGCTAAGACTGATAAAAGCACACTGGAGAATCTCAGCTAAGACTGACAAAAGCACACTGGGGAATCTCAGCTAAGACTGATAAGAGCACACTGGAGACTCTCAGCTAAGACTGATAAAAGCACACTGGGGAATCTCAGCTAAGACTGATAAAAGCACACTGGGGAAACTCAGCTAATACTGATAAAAACACACTGAGGAATCTCAGCTAAGACTGATAAAAGCACACTTAGGAATCTCAGCTAAGACTGATAAAAGCACTCTGGGGAATCTCAGCTAATACTGATAAAAACACACTGAGGAATCTCAGCTAAGACTGATAAATGCACACTGGGGAATCTCAGCTAAGACTGATAAAAGCACACTGGGGAATCTCAGCTAAGACTGATAAAATCACACTGGAGAATCTCAGCTAAGACTGATAAAAGCACACTGGGGAATCTCAGCTAAGACTGATAAAATCACACTGGAGAATCTCAGCTAAGACTGATAAGAGCACACTGGGGAATCTCAGCTAAGACTGATAAAAGTACACTGGGGAATCTCAGCTAAGACTGATAAAAGCACACTGGGGAATCTCAGCTAAGACTGATAAAATCACACTGGAGACTCTCAGCTAAGACTGATAAAAGCACACTGGGGAATCTCAGCTAAGACTGATAAAAGCACACTGGGGAATCTCAGCTAAGACTGATAAAAGCACACTGGGGAATCTCAGCTAAGACTGATAAAAGCACACTGGGGAATCTCAGCTAAGACTGATAAAATCACACTGGGGAATCTCAGCTAAGACTGATAAAAGCACACTGGGGAATCTCAGCAAAGACTGATAAGAGCAAACTGGAGACTCTCAGCTAAGAATGATAAAAGCACACTGGGGAATCTCATCTAAGACTGATAAGAGCAAACTGGGGAATCTCAGCTAAGACTGATAAAAGCACACTGGGGAATCTCAGCTTAGACTGATAAAAGCACACTGGGGAATCTCAGCTAAGACTGATAAAATCACACTGGAGAATCTCAGCTAAGACTGATAAGAGCACACTGGGGAATCTCAGCTAATACTGATAAAAACACACTTAGGAATCTCAGCTAAGACTGATAAGAGCACACTGGGGAATCTCAGCTAAGACTGATAAAAGTACACTGGAGACTCTCAGCTAAGACTGATAAAAGTACACTGGAGACTCTCAGCTAAGACTGATAAGAGCACACTGGGGAATCTCAGCTAAGACTGATAAAAACACACTTAGGAATCTCAGCTAAGACTGATAAAAGCACACTGGGGAATCTCAGCTAAGACTGATAAAATCACACTGGGGACTCTCAGCTAAGACTGATAAAAGCACACTGGGGAATCTCAGCTAAGACTGATAAAATCACACTGGGGAATCTCAGCTAAGACTGATAAAAGCAAACTGGAGACTCCCAGCTAAGACTGATAAAAGCACACTGGGGAATCTCAGCTAATACTGATAAAAACACACTTAGGAATCTCAGCTAAGACTGATAAGAGCACACTGGGGAATCTCAGATAAGGCTGATAAGAGCATACTGGGGAATCTCAGCTAAGACTGATAAGAGCACACTGTAGAATCTCAGCTAAGCCTGATAAAAGCACACTGGGGAATCTCATCTAAGACTGATAAAAGCAAAATGGGGAATCTCAGCTAAGACTGATAAAAGCACACTGGAGAATCTCAGCTAAGACTGATAAGAGCACACTGGGGAATCTCAGATAAGGCTGATAAGAGCATACTGGGGAATCTCAGCTAAGACTGATAAGAGCACACTGGGGAATCTCAGCTTAGACTGATAAGAGCACACTGGGGAATCTCAGCTAAGACTGATAAAATCACACTGGAGAATCTCAGCTAAGACTGATAAGAGCACACTGGGGAATCTCAGCTAATACTGATAAAAACACACTTAGGAATCTCAGCTAAGACTGATAAGAGCACACTGGGGAATCTCAGCTAAGACTGATAAAAGTACACTGGAGACTCTCAGCTAAGACTGATAAAAGTACACTGGAGACTCTCAGCTAAGACTGATAAGAGCACACTGGGGAATCTCAGCTAAGACTGATAAAAACACACTTAGGAATCTCAGCTAAGACTGATAAAAGCACACTGGGGAATCTCAGCTAAGACCGATAAAATCACACTGGGGACTCTCAGCTAAGACTGATAAAAGCACACTGGGGAATCTCAGCTAAGACTGATAAAATCACACTGGGGAATCTCAGCTAAGACTGATAAAAGCAAACTGGAGACTCCCAGCTAAGACTGATAAAAGCACACTGGGGAATCTCAGCTAAGACTGATAAAAGTACACTGGGGAATCTCTGCTAATACTGATAAAAACACACTGGGGAATCTCAGCTTAGACTGATAAGAGCACACTGGGGAATCTCAGCTAAGACTGATAAGAGCACACTGGGGAATCTCAGCTAAGACTGACAAAAGCACACTGGAGACTCTCAGCTAAGACTGATAAGAGCACACTAGGGAATCTCAGCTAAGACTGATAAAATCACACTGGAGACTCTCAGCTAAGACTGATAAGAGCACACTGGGGAATCTCAGCTAAGACTGATAAGAGCACACTGGGGAATCTCAGCTTAGACTGATAAGAGCACACTGGGGAATCTCAGCTAAGACTGATAAAAGCACACTGGGGAATCTCAGCTAAGATTGATAAAAGCACACTGGAGAATCTCAGCTAAGACTGATAAAAGCACACTGGGGAATCTCAGCTAAGACTGATAAAAGTACCCTGGAGAATGTCAGCTAAGACTGATAAGAGCACACTGGAGAATCTCAGCTAAGACTGATAAGAGCACACTGGGGAATCTCAGCTAATACTGATAAAAACACACTTAGGAATCTCAGCTAAGACTGATAAGAGCACACTGGGGAATCTCAGCTTAGACTGATAAGAGCACACTGGGGAATCTCAGCTAAGACTGATAAAAGCACACTGGGGAATCTCAGCTAAGACTGATAAGAGCACACTGGAGACTCTCAGCTAAGACTGATAAGAGCACACTGGGGAATCTCAGCTAAGACTGATAAGAGCACACTGGGGAATCTCAGCTTAGACTGATAAGAGCACACTGGGGAATCTCAGCTAAGACTGATAAGAGCACACTGGGGAATCTCAGCTTAGACTGATAAGAGCACACTGGGGAATCTCAGCTAAGACTGATAAAAGTACACTGGAGACTCTCAGCTAAGACTGATAAAAGTACACTGGAGACTCTCAGCTAAGACTGATAAGAGCACACTGGGGAATCTCAGCTAAGACTGATAAAAACACACTTAGGAATCTCAGCTAAGACTGATAAAAGCACACTGGGGAATCTCAGCTAAGACCGATAAAATCACACTGGGGACTCTCAGCTAAGACTGATAAAAGCACACTGGGGAATCTCAGCTAAGACTGATAAAATCACACTGGGGAATCTCAGCTAAGACTGATAAAAGCAAACTGGAGACTCCCAGCTAAGACTGATAAAAGCACACTGGGGAATCTCAGCTAAGACTGATAAAAGTACACTGGGGAATCTCTGCTAATACTGATAAAAACACACTGGGGAATCTCAGCTTAGACTGATAAGAGCACACTGGGGAATCTCAGCTAAGACTGATAAGAGCACACTGGGGAATCTCAGCTAAGACTGACAAAAGCACACTGGAGACTCTCAGCTAAGACTGATAAGAGCACACTAGGGAATCTCAGCTAAGACTGATAAAATCACACTGGAGACTCTCAGCTAAGACTGATAAGAGCACACTGGGGAATCTCAGCTAAGACTGATAAGAGCACACTGGGGAATCTCAGCTTAGACTGATAAGAGCACACTGGGGAATCTCAGCTAAGACTGATAAAAGCACACTGGGGAATCTCAGCTAAGATTGATAAAAGCACACTGGAGAATCTCAGCTAAGACTGATAAAAGCACACTGGGGAATCTCAGCTAAGACTGATAAAAGTACCCTGGAGAATGTCAGCTAAGACTGATAAGAGCACACTGGAGAATCTCAGCTAAGACTGATAAGAGCACACTGGGGAATCTCAGCTAATACTGATAAAAACACACTTAGGAATCTCAGCTAAGACTGATAAGAGCACACTGGGGAATCTCAGCTTAGACTGATAAGAGCACACTGGGGAATCTCAGCTAAGACTGATAAAAGCACACTGGGGAATCTCAGCTAAGACTGATAAGAGCACACTGGAGACTCTCAGCTAAGACTGATAAGAGCACACTGGGGAATCTCAGCTAAGACTGATAAGAGCACACTGGGGAATCTCAGCTTAGACTGATAAGAGCACACTGGGGAATCTCAGCTAAGACTGATAAGAGCACACTGGGGAATCTCAGCTTAGACTGATAAGAGCACACTGGGGAATCTCAGCTAAGACTGATAAGAGCACACTAGGGAATCTCAGCTAAGACTGATAAAAACACACTGAGGAATCTCAGCTAAGACTGATAAAAACACACTGAGGAATCTCAGCTAAGACTGATTAGAGCACACTGGGGAATCTCAGCTAAGACTGATAAAAGTACACTGGGGAATCTCAGCTAAGACTGATAAAAGCACACTGGGGAATCTCAGCTAAGACTGATAAAAGCACACTGGAGAATCTCAGCTAAGACTGATAAAAGCACACTGGGGAATCTCAGCTAAGACTGATAAGAGCACACTGGGGAATCTCAGCTAAGACTGATAAAAGTACCCTGGAGAATCTCAGCTAAGACTGATAAAAGCACACTGGGGAATCTCAGCTAAGACTGATAAAATCACACTGGAGACTCTCAGCTAAGACTGATAAAAGCACACTGGGGAATCTCAGCTTAGACTGATAAAATCACACTGGGGAATCTCAGCTAAGACTGATAAAAGCACACTGGAGACTCCCAGCTAAGACTGATAAAAGCACACTGGGGAATCTCAGCTAGGACTGATAAAAGTACTCTGGGGAATCTCTGCTAAGACTGATAAAAGCACACTGGGGAATCTCAGCTAAGACTGATAAAAGCACACTGGGGAATCTCAGCTAAGACTGATAAGAGCACACTGGAGATTCTCAGCTAAGACTGATAAAAGCACACTGGAGAATCTCAGCTAAGACTGATAAGAGCACACTGGGGAATCTCAGATAAGACTGAGAAGAGCACACTGGGGAATCTCAGCTAAGACTGATAAGAGCACACTGGGGAATCTCAGCTTAGACTGATAAGAGCACACTGGGGAATCTCAGCTAAGACTGATAAGAGCACACTGGAGACTCTCAGCTAAGACTGATAAAAGCACACTGGGGAATCTCAGCTAAGACTGATAAAATCACACTGGAGACTCTCAGCTAAGACTGATAAGAGCACACTGGGGAATCTCAGATAAGACTGATAAGAGCATACTGGGGAATCTAAGCTAAGACTGATAAGAGCACACTGGGGAATCTCAGCTTAGACTGATAAGAGCACACTGGGGAATCTCAGCTAAGACTGATAAAAGCACACTGGGGAATCTCAGCTAAGACTGATAAGAGCACACAGGAGACTCTCAGCTAAGACTGATAAAAACACACTGAGGAATCTCAGCTAAGACTGATAAAAACACACTGAGGAATCTCAGCTAAGACTGATTAGAGCACACTGGGGAATCTCAGCTAAGACTGATAAAAGTACACTGGAGAATCTCAGCTAAGACTGATAAAAGCACACTGGGGAATCTCAGCTAAGACTGATAAAAGCACACTGGAGAATCTCAGCTAAGACTGATAAAAGCACACTGGGGAATCTCAGCTAAGACTGATAAAAGCACACTGGAGAATCTCAGCTAAGACTGATAAGAGCACACTGGGGAATCTCAGCTAAGACTGATAAAAGTACACTGGAGACTCTCAGCTAAGACTGATAAAAGTACACTGGAGACTCTCAGCTAAGACTGATAAGAGCACACTGGGGAATCTCAGCTAAGACTGATAAAAACACACTTAGAAATCTCAGCTAAGACTGATAAAAGCACACTGGGGAATCTCAGCTAAGACTGATAAAATCACACTGGGGACTCTCAGCTAAGACTGATAAAAGCACACTGGGGAATCTCAGCTAAGACTGATAAAATCACACTGGGGAATCTCAGCTAAGACTGATAAAAGCAAACTGGAGACTCCCAGCTAAGACTGATAAAAGCACACTGGGGAATCTCAGCTAAGACTGATAAAAGTACACTGGGGAATCTCTGCTAAGACTGATAAAAGCACACTGGGGAATCTCAGCTAAGATTGATAAAAGCACACTGGAGAATCTCAGCTAAGACTGATAAGAGCACACTGGGGAATCTCAGATAAGACTGAGAAGAGCACACTGGGGAATCTCAGCTAAGACTGATAAGAGCACACTGGGGAATCTCAGCTTAGACTGATAAGAGCACACTGGGGAATCTCAGCTAAGACTGATAAGAGCACACTGGGGAATCTCAGCTAAGACTGACAAAAGCACACTGGAGACTCTCAGCTAAGACTGATAAAAGCACACTGGGGAATCTCAGCTAAGACTGATAAAATCACACTGGAGACTCTCAGCTAAGACTGATAAGAGCACACTGGGGAATCTCAGATAAGACTGATAAGAGCACACTGGGGAATCTCAGCTAAGACTGATAAGAGCACACTGGGGAATCTCAGCTTAGACTGATAAGAGCACACTGGGGAATCTCAGCTAAGACTGATAAAAGCACACTGGGGAATCTCAGCTAAGACTGATAAGAGCACACTGGAGACTCTCAGCTAAGACTGATAAGAGCACACTGGGGAATCTCAGCTTAGACTGATAAGAGCACACTGGGGAATCTCAGCTAAGACTGATAAGAGCACACTGGGGAATCTCAGCTTAGACTGATAAGAGCACACTGGGGAATCTCAGCTAAGACTGATAAGAGCACACTAGGGAATCTCAGCTAAGACTGATAAAAACACACTGAGGAAACTCTGCTAAGACTGATAAAAACACACTGAGGAATCTCAGCTAAGACTGATTAGAGCACACTGGGGAATCTCAGCTAAGACTGATAAAAGTACACTGGGGAATCTCAGCTAAGACTGATAAAAGCACACTGGGGAATCTCAGCTAAGACTGATAAAAGCACACTGGGGAATCTCAGCTAAGACTGATAAAAGCACACTGGAGAATCTCAGCTAAGACTGATAAGAGCACACTGGGGAATCTCAGCTAAGACTGATAAAAGTACACTGGGGAATCTCAGCTAAGACTGATAAAAACACACTGGGGAATCTCAGCTAAGACTGATAAGAGCACACTGGGGAATCTCAGCTAAGACTGATAAAAGCACACTGGGGAATCTCAGCTAAGACTGATAAGAGCACACTGGGGAATCTCAGCTAAGACTGATTAGAGCACACTGGGGAATCTCAGCTAAGACTGATAAAAGCACACTGGGGAATCTCAGCTAAGACTGATAAGAGCACACTGGGGAATCTCAGCTAAGACTGATAAGAGCACACTGGGGAATCTCAGCTAAGACTGATAAGAGCACACTGGGGAATCTCAGCTAAGACTGATAAAAGTACCCTGGAGAATCTCAGCTAAGACTGATAAGAGCACACTGGGGAATCTCAGCTAAGACTGATAAAAGTACACTGGAGACTCTCAGCTAAGACTGATAAAAGTACACTGGAGACTCTCAGCTAAGACTGATAAGAGCACACTGGGGAATCTCAGCTAAGACTGATAAAAACACACTTAGGAATCTCAGCTAAGACTGATAAAAGCACACTGGGGAATCTCAGCTTAGACTGATAAAAGCACACTGGAGACTCCCAGCTAAGACTGATAAAAGCACACTGGGGAATCTCAGCTAAGACTGATAAAAGCACACTGGAGAATCTCAGCTAAGACTGATAAAAGCACACTGGGGAATCTCAGCTAAGACTGATAAGAGCACACTGGAGACTCTCAGCTAAGACTGATAAAAGCACACTGGAGAATCTCAGCTAAGACTGATAAGAGCACACTGGGGAATCTCAGCTAAGACTGAGAAGAGCACACTGGGGAATCTCAGATAAGACTGAGAAGAGCACACTGGGGAATCTCAGCTAAGACTGATAAAAACACACTGAGGAATCTCAGTTAAGACTGATAAAAACACACTGAGGAATCTCAGCTAAGACTGATTAGAGCACACTGGGGAATCTCAGCTAAGACTGATAAAAGTACACTGGGGAATCTCAGCTAAGACTGATAAAAGCACACTGGGGAATCTCAGCTAAGACTGATAAAAGCACACTGGAGAATCTCAGCTAAGACTGATAAAAGCACACTGGGGAATCTCTGCTAAGACTGATAAAAGCACACTGGAGAATCTCAGCTAAGACTGATAAGAGCACACTGGGGAATCTCAGCTAAGACTGATAAAAGTACACTGGGGAATCTCAGCTAAGACTGATAAGAGCACACTGGGGAATCTCAGCTAAGACTGATAAAAACACACTGTGGAATCTCAGCTAAGACTGATAAGAGCACACTGGGGAATCTCAGCTAAGACTGATTAGAGCACACTGGGGAATCTCAGCTAAGACTGATAAAAGCACACTGGGGAATCTCAGCTAAGACTGATAAGAGCACACTGGGGAATCTCAGCTAAGACTGATAAGAGCACACTGGGGAATCTCAGCTAAGACTGATAAAAGTACCCTGGAGAATCTCAGCTAAGACTGATAAGAGCACACTGGAGAATCTCAGCTAAGACTGATAAAAGCACACTGGGGAATCTCAGCTAAGACTGAAAAGAGCACACTGGGGAATCTCAGCTAAGACTGATAAGAGCACACTGGGGAATCTCAGCTAAGACTGATAAGAGCACACTGGGGAATCTCAGCTAAGACTGATAAAAGTACCCTGGAGAATCTCAGCTAAGACTGATAAGAGCACACTGGAGAATCTCAGCTAAGACTGATAAAAGCACACTGGGGAATCTCAGCTAAGACTGATAAAAGCACACTGGGGAATCTCAGCTAAGACTGATAAGAGCACACTGGAGACTCTCAGCTAAGACTGATAAAAGCACACTGGAGACTCTCAGCTAAGACTGATAAAAGCACACTGGGGAATCTCAGCTAAGACTGATAAGAGCACACTGGAGACTCTCAGCTAAGACTGATAAAAGCACACTGGAGACTCTCAGCTAAGACTGATAAAAGCACACTGGGGAATCTCAGCTAAGACTGATAAGAGCACACTGGAGACTCTCAGCTAAGACTGATAAAATCACACTGGGGAATCTCAGCTAAGACTGATAAGAGCACACTGGAGACTCTCAGCTTAGACTGATAAAATCACAATGGAGAATCTCAGCTAAGACTGATAAAAGCACACTGGGGAATCTCAGCTAAGACTGATAAGAGCACACTGGGTAATCTCAGCTAAGACTGATAAAAACACACTTAGGAATCTCAGCTAAGACTGATAAAAGCACACTGGAGACTCTCAGCTAAGACTGATAAAAGCACACTGGGGAATCTCAGCTAAGACTGATAAGAGCACACTGGAGACTCTCAGCTAAGACTGATAAAAGCACACTGGGTAATCTCAGCTAAGACTGATAAAAACACACTTAGGAATCTCAGCTAAGACTGATAAAAGCACACTGGAGACTCTCAGCTAAGACTGATAAGAGCACACTGGGGAATCTCAGATAAGACTGATAAGAGCACACTGGGGAATCTCAGCTAAGACTGATAAGAGCACACTGGGGAATCTCAGCTTAGACTGATAAGAGCACACTGGGGAATCTCAGCTAAGACTGATAAGAGCACACAGGAGACTCTCAGCTAAGACTGATAAGAGCACACTGGGGAATCTCAGCTTAGACTGATAAGAGCACACTGGGGAATCTCAGCTAAGACTGATAAGAGCACACTGGGGAATCTCAGCTTAGACTGATAAGAGCACACTGGGGAATCTCAGCTAAGACTGATAAGAGCACACTAGGGAATCTCAGCTAAGACTGATAAAAACACACTGAGGAATCTCAGCTAAGACTGATAAAAACACACTGAGGAATCTCAGCTAAGACTGATTAGAGCACACTGGGGAATCTCAGCTAAGACTGATAAAAGTACACTGGAGAATCTCAGCTAAGACTGATAAAAGCACACTGGGGAATCTCAGCTAAGACTGATAAAAGCACACTGGAGAATCTCAACTAAGACTGATAAAAGCACACTGGGGAATCTCAGCTAAGACTGATAAAAGCACACTGGAGAATCTCAGCTAAGACTGATAAGAGCACACTAGGGAATCTCAGCTAAGACTGATAAAAGTACACTGGAGACTCTCAGCTAAGACTGATAAAAGTACACTGGAGACTCTCAGCTAAGACTGATAAGAGCACACTGGGGAATCTCAGCTAAGACTGATAAAAACACACTTAGAAATCTCAGCTAAGACTGATAAAAGCACACTGGGGACTCTCAGCTAAGACTGATAAAAGCACACTGGGGAATCTCAGCTAAGACTGATAAAAGCACACTGGGGAATCTCAGCTAAGACTGATAAAATCACACTGGGGAATCTCAGCTAAGACTGATAAAAGCAAACTGGAGACTCCCAGCTAAGACTGATAAAAGCACACTGGGGAATCTCAGCTAAGACTGATAAAAGTACACTGGGGAATCTCTGCTAAGACTGATAAAAGCACACTGGGGAATCTCAGCTAAGATTGATAAAAGCACACTGGAGAATCTCAGCTAAGACTGATAAGAGCACACTGGGGAATCTCAGATAAGACTGAGAAGAGCACACTGGGGAATCTCAGCTAAGACTGATAAGAGCACACTGGGGAATCTCAGCTTAGACTGATAAGAGCACACTGGGGAATCTCAGCTAAGACTGATAAGAGCACACTGGGGAATCTCAGCTAAGACTGACAAAAGCACACTGGAGACTCTCAGCTAAGACTGATAAAAGCACACTGGGGAATCTCAGCTAAGACTGATAAAATCACACTGGAGACTCTCAGCTAAGACTGATAAGAGCACACTGGGGAATCTCAGATAAGACTGATAAGAGCACACTGGGGAATCTCAGCTAAGACTGATAAAAGCACACTGGGGAATCTCAGCTAAGACTGATAAAAGCACACTGGAGAATCTCAGCTAAGACTGATAAGAGCACACTGGGGAATCTCAGCTAAGACTGATAAAAGTACACTGGGGAATCTCAGCTAAGACTGATAAAAACACACTGGGAATCTCAGCTAAGACTGATAAGAGCACACTGGGGAATCTCAGCTAAGACTGATAAAAGCACACTGGGGAATCTCAGCTAAGACTGATAAGAGCACACTGGGAAATCTCAGCTAAGACTGATTAGAGCACACTGGGGAATCTCAGCTAAGACTGATAAAAGCACACTGGGGAATCTCAGCTAAGACTGATAAGAGCACACTGGGGAATCTCAGCTAAGACTGATAAGAGCACACTGGGGAATCTCAGCTAAGACTGATAAGAGCACACTGGGGAATCTCAGCTAAGACTGATAAAAGTACCCTGGAGAATCTCAGCTAAGACTGATAAGAGCACACTGGAGAATCTCAGCTAAGACTGATAAGAGCACACTGGGGAATCTCAGCTAATACTGATAAAAACACACTTAGGAATCTCAGCTAAGACTGATAAGAGCACACTGGGGAATCTCAGCTAAGACTGATAAAAGTACACTGGAGACTCTCAGCTAAGACTGATAAAAGTACACTGGAGACTCTCAGCTAAGACTGATAAGAGCACACTGGGGAATCTCAGCTAAGACTGATAAAAACACACTTAGGAATCTCAGCTAAGACTGATAAAAGCACACTGGGGAATCTCAGCTAAGACTGATAAAAGCACACTGGAGACTCCCAGCTAAGACTGATAAAAGCACACTGGGGAATCTCAGCTAAGACTGATAAAAGTACACTGGGGAATCTCTGCTAAGACTGATAAAAGCACACTGGGGAATCTCAGCTAAGACTGATAAAAGCACAATGGGGCATCTCAGCTAAGACTGATAAGAGCACACTGGAGACTCTCAGCTAAGACTGATAAAAGCACACTGGAGAATCTCAGCTAAGACTGATAAGAGCACACTGGGGAATCTCAGATAAGACTGAGAAGAGCACACTGGGGAATCTCAGCTAAGACTGATAAGAGCACACAGGGGAATCTCAGCTTAGACTGATAAGAGCACACTGGGGAATCTCAGCTAAGACTGATAAGAGCACACTGGGGAATCTCAGCTAAGACTGACAAAAGCACACTGGAGACTCTCAGCTAAGACTGATAAAAGCACACTGGGGAATCTCAGCTAAGACTGATAAAATCACACTGGAGACTCTCAGCTAAGACTGATAAGAGCACACTGGGGAATCTCAGATAAGACTGATAAGAGCACACTGGGGAATCTCAGCTTAGACTGATAAGAGCACACTGGGGAATCTCAGCTAAGACTGATAAAAGCACACTGGGGAATCTCAGCTAAGACTGATAAGAGCACACTGGAGACTCTCAGCTAAGACTGATAAGAGCACACTGGAGACTCTCAGCTAAGACTGATAAGAGCACACTGGGGAATCTCAGCTAAGACTGATAAGAGCACACTGGGGAATCTCAGCTAAGACTGATAAGAGCACACTGGGGAATCTCAGCTTAGACTGATAAGAGCACACTGTGGAATCTCAGCTAAGACTGATAAGAGCACACTAGGGAATCTCAGCTAAGACTGATAAAAACACACTGAGGAATCTCAGCTAAGACTGATAAAAACACACTGAGGAATCTCAGCTAAGACTGATTAGAGCACACTGGGGAATCTCAGCTAAGACTGATAAAAGTACACTGGGGAATCTCAGCTAAGACTGATAAAAGCACACTGGGGAATCTCAGCTAAGACTGATAAAAGCACACTGGAGAATCTCAGCTAAGACTGATAAAAGCACACTGGGGAATCTCAGCTAAGACTGATAAAAGCACACTGGAGAATCTCAGCTAAGACTGATAAGAGCACACTGGGGAATCTCAGCTAAGACTGATAAAAGTACACTGGGGAATCTCAGCTAAGACTGATAAAAACACACTGGGGAATCTCAGCTAAGACTGATAAGAGCACACTGGGGAATCTCAGCTAAGACTGATAAAAGCACACTGGGGAATCTCAGCTAAGACTGATAAGAGCACACTGGGGAATCTCAGCTAAGACTGATTAGAGCACACTGGGGAATCTCAGCTAAGACTGATAAAAGCACACTGGGGAATCTCAGCTAAGACTGAAAAGAGCACACTGGGGAATCTCAGCTAAGACTGATAAGAGCACACTGGGGAATCTCAGCTAAGACTGATAAGAGCACACTGGGGAATCTCAGCTAAGACTGATAAAAGTACCCTGGAGAATCTCAGCTAAGACTGATAAGAGCACACTGGAGAATCTCAGCTAAGACTGATAAAAGCACACTGGGGAATCTCAGCTAATACTGATAAGAGCACACTGGGGAATCTCAGCTAAGACTGATAAAAGCACACTGGGGAATCTCAGCTAAGACTGATAAGAGCACACTGGGGAATCTCAGCTAAGACTGATAAGTGCACACTGGGGAATCTCAGCTAAGACTGATAAGAGCACACTGGGGAATCTCAGCTAAGACTGATAAAAGCACACTGGAGAATCTCAGCTAAGACTGATAAGAGCACACTGGGGAATCTCAGCTTAGACTGATAAGAGCACACTGGGGAATCTCAGCTAAGACTGATAAGAGCACACTAGGGAATCTCAGCTAAGACTGATAAAAACACACTGAGGAATCTCAACTAAGACTGATAAGAGCACACTGGAGATTCTCAGCTAAGACTGATAAAAGTACACTGGGGAATCTCAGCAAAGACTGATAAAAGTACACTGGGGAATCTCAGCTAAGACTGATAAAAGCACACTGGAGACTCTCAGCTAAGACTGATAAAAGCACACTGGGGAATCTCAGCTAAGACTGATAAGAGCACACTGGAGATTCTCAGCTAAGACTGATAAGAGCACACTGGGGAATCTCAGCTAAGACTGATAAAAGCACACTGGGGAATCTCAGCTAAGACTGATAAGAGCACACTGGAGATTCTCAGCTAAGACTGATAAGCGCACACTGGGGAATCTCAGCTAATACTGATAAAAACA
The DNA here is from genome assembly GCA_031769625.1 of Taudactylus pleione. Lineage (NCBI taxonomy): Eukaryota > Metazoa > Chordata > Amphibia > Anura > Myobatrachidae > Taudactylus > Taudactylus pleione. The sequence goes on along the minus strand of JAUIMM010000964.1, from coordinate 552,242 downwards.
CACTGGGGAATCTCAGCTAAGACTGATAAGAGAACACTGGAGACTCTCAGCTAAGACTGATAAAAGCACACTGGGTAATCTCAGCTAAGACTGATAAAAACACACTTAGGAATCTCAGCTAAGACTGATAAAAGCACACTGGAGACTCTCAGCTAAGACTGATAAAAGCACACTGGGGAATCTCAGCTAAGACTGATAAGAGCACACTGGAGACTCTCAGCTAAGACTGATAAAAGCACACTGGGGAATCTCAGCTAAGACTGATAAGAGCACACTGGAGACTCTCAGCTAAGACTGATAAAAGCACACTGGGTAATCTCAGCTAAGACTGATAAAAACACACTTAGGAATCTCAGCTAAGACTGATAAAAGCACACTGGAGACTCTCAGCTAAGACTGATAAAAGCACACTGGGTAATCTCAGCTAAGACTGATAAGAGCACACTGGAGACTCTCAGCTAAGACTGATAAAAGCACACTGGGTAATCTCAGCTAAGACTGATAAAAACACACTTAGGAATCTCAGCTAAGACTGATAAAAGCACACTGGAGACTCTCAGCTAAGACTGAAAAAAACACACTTAGGAATCTCAGCTAAGACTGATAAAAACACACTGGAGACTCTCAGCTAAGACTGATAAAAGCACACTGGAGAATCTCAGCTAAGACTGATAAAACACACTTAGGAATCTCAGCTAAGACTGATAAAAGCACACTGGAGACTCTCAGCTAAGACTGATAAAAGCACACTGGGGAATCTCAGCTAAGACTGATAAGAGCACACTGGAGACTCTCAGTTAAGACTGATAAAAGCACACTGGGGAATCTCAGCTAAGACTGATAAGAGCACACTGGAGACTCTCAGTTAAGACTGATAAAAGCACACTGGGGAATCTCAGCTAAGACTGATAAGAGCACACTGGAGACTCTCAGTTAAGACTGATAAAAGCACACTGGGGAATCTCAGCTAAGACTGATAAAAGCACACTGGGGAATCTCAGCTAAGACTGATAAGAGCACACTGGAGACTTTCAGCTAAGACTGATAAAAGCACACTGGGTAATCTCAGCTATAACTGATAAAAACACACTTAGGAATCTCAGCTAAGACTGATAAAAGCACACTGGAGACTCTCAGCTAAGACTGATAAAAGCACACTGGGGAATCTCAGCTAAGACTGATAAGAGCACACTGGAGAATCTCAGCTAAGACTGACAAAAGCACACTGGGGAATCTCAGCTAAGACTGATAAGAGCACACTGGGGAATCTCAGCTAAGACTGATAAAAGCACACTGGAGACTCTCAGCTAAGACTGATAAAAGCACACTGGGGAATCTCAGCTAAGACTGATAAAAGTACACTGGGGAATCTCAGCTAAGACTGATAAAAGCACACTGGGGAATATCAGCTAAGACTGATAAAAGCACACTGGGGAATCTCAGCTAAGACTGATAAAAACACACTTAGGAATCTTAGCTAAGACTGATAAGAGCACACTGGGGAATCTCAGCTAAGACTGATAAAAGCACACTGGAGAATCTCAGCTAAGACTGATAAAAGCACACTGGGGAATCTCAGCTAAGACTGATAAGAGCACACTGGGGAATCTCAGCTAAGACTGACAAAAGCACACTGGAGACTCTCAGCTAAGACTGATAAAAGCACACTGGGGAATCTCAGCTAAGACTGACAAAAGCACACTGGAGACTCTCAGCTAAGACTGATAAGAGCACACTGGGGAATCTCAGCTAAGACTGATAAGAGCACACTGGGGAATCTCAGCTAAGACTGACAAAAGCACACTGGAGACTCTCAGCTAAGACTGATAAAAGCACACTGGAGACTCTCAGCTAAGACTGATAAAAGCACACTGGGGAATCTCAGCTAAGACTGATAAAAGCACACTGGGGAATCTCAGCTAAGACTGATAAGAGCACACTGGGGAATCTCAGCTAAGACTGACAAAAGCACACTGGAGACTCTCAGCTAAGACTGATAAAAGCACACTGGGGAAGCTCAGCTAAGACTGATAAAAGCACACTGGGGAATCTCAGCTAAGACTGATAAGAGCACATTGGGGAATCTCAGCTAAGACTGATAAGAGCACACTGGGGAATCTCAGCTAAGACTGATAAAATCACACTGGACAATCTCAGCTAAGACTGATAAGAGCACACTGGAGACTCTCAGCTAAGACTGATAAAAGCACACTGGGGAATCTCAGCTAGCTAAGACTGATAAGAGCACACTGGGGAATCTCAGCTAAGACTGATAAAAGCACACTGGGGAATCTCAGCTAAGACTGATAAAAGCACACTGGGGAATCTCAGCTAAGACTGATAAAATCACACTGGGGAATCTCAGCTAAGACTGATAAAAGCACACTGGGGAATCTCAGCTAAGACTGATAAAAGCACACTGGGGAATCTCAGCTAAGACTGATAAAATCACACTGGAGACTCTCAGCTAAGACTGATAAAAGCACACTGGGGAATCTCAGCTAAGACTGATAAAAGCACACTGGGGAATCTCAGCTAAGACTGATAAAAGCACACTGGGGAATCTCAGCTAAGACTGATAAAATCACACTGGGGAATCTCAGCTAAGACTGATAAAAGCACACTGGGGAATCTCAGCTAAGACTGATAAAAGCACACTGGGGAATCTCAGCTAAGACTGATAAAATCACACTGGGGAATCTCAGCTAAGACTGATAAGAGCAAACTGGAGACTCTCAGCTAAGAATGATAAAAGTACACTGGGGAATCTCAGCTAAGACTGATAAAATCACACTGGAGAATCTCAGCTAAGACTGATAAAAGCACACTGGGGAATCTCAGCTAAGACTGATAAAAGCACACTGGGGAATCTCAGCTAAGACTGATAAAAGCACACTGGGGAATCTCAGCTAAGACTGATAAAATCACACTGGAGACTCTCAGCTAAGACTGATAAAAGCACACTGGGGAATCTCAGCTAAGACTGATAAAAGCACACTGGGGAATCTCAGCTAAGACTGATAAAAGCACACTGGGGAATCTCAGCTAAGACTGATAAAATCACACTGGGGAATCTCAGCTAAGACTGATAAAAGCACACTGGGGAATCTCAGCTAAGACTGATAAAAGCACACTGGGGAATCTCAGCTAAGACTGATAAAATCACACTGGGGAATCTCAGCTAAGACTGATAAGAGCAAACTGGAGACTCTCAGCTAAGAATGATAAAAGTACACTGGGGAATCTCAGCTAAGACTGATAAAAGCACACTGGGGAATCTCAGCTAAGACTGATAAGAGCACACTGGGGAATCTCAGCTAAGACTGATAAAATCACACTGGGGAATCTCAGCTAAGACTGATAAGAGCACACTGGGGAATATCAGCTAAGACTGATAAAAACACACTTAGGAATCTCAGCTAAGACTGATAAGAGCACACTGGGGAATCTCAGCTAAGACTGATAAAAGTACAATGGAGACTCTCAGCTAAGACTGATAAGAGCACACTGGGGAATCTCTGCTAAGACTGATAAAAACACACTTAGGAATCTCAGCTAAGACTGATAAAAGCACACTGGAGACTCTCAGCTAAGACTGATAAGAGCACACTGGGGAATCTCAGCTAAGAATGATAAATGCACACTGAGGAATCTCAGCTAAGACTGATAAAAGTACACTGGGGAATCTCAGCTAAGACTGATAAAAGCACACTGGGGAATCTCAGCTAAGACTGATAAAAGCACACTGGGGAATCTCAGCTAAGACTGATAAAAGTACACAAGGGAATCTCAGCTAAGACTGATAAAAACACACTGGGGAATCTCAGCTAAGACTGATAAGAGCACACTGGGGAATCTCAGCTAAGACTGATAAAAGCACACTGGGGAATCTCAGCTAAGACTGATAAGTGCACACTGGGGAATCTCAGCTAAGACTGATAAAAACACACTGAGGAATCTCAGCTAAGACTGATTAGAGCACACTGGGGAATCTCAGCTAAGACTGATAAAAGTACACTGGGGAATCTCAGCTAAGACTGATAAAAGCACACTGGGGAATCTCAGCTAAGACTGATAAAAGCACACTGGAGAATCTCAGCTAAGACTGATAAAAGCACACTGGGGAATCTCAGCTAAGACTGATAAAAGCACACTGGAGAATCTCAGCTAAGACTGATAAGAGCACACTGGGGAATCTCAGCTAAGACTGATAAAAGTACACTGGGGAATCTCAGCTAAGACTGATAAAAACACACTGGGGAATCTCAGCTAAGACTGATAAGAGCACACTGGGGAATCTCAGCTAAGACTGATAAAAGCACACTGGGGAATCTCAGCTAAGACTGATAAGAGCACACTGGGGAATCTCAGCTAAGACTGATTAGAGCACACTGGGGAATCTCAGCTAAGACTGATAAAAGCACACTGGGGAATCTCAGCTAAGACTGAAAAGAGCACACTGGGGAATCTCAGCTAAGACTGATAAGAGCACACTGGGGAATCTCAGCTAAGACTGATAAGAGCACACTGGGGAATCTCAGCTAAGACTGATAAAAGTACCCTGGAGAATCTCAGCTAAGACTGATAAGAGCACACTGGAGAATCTCAGCTAAGACTGATAAAAGCACACTGGGGAATCTCAGCTAATACTGATAAGAGCACACTGGGGAATCTCAGCTAAGACTGATAAAAGCACACTGGGGAATCTCAGCTAAGACTGATAAGAGCACACTGGGGAATCTCAGCTAAGACTGATAAGTGCACACTGGGGAATCTCAGCTAAGACTGATAAGAGCACACTGGGGAATCTCAGCTAAGACTGATAAAAGCACACTGGAGAATCTCAGCTAAGACTGATAAGAGCACACTGGGGAATCTCAGCTTAGACTGATAAGAGCACACTGGGGAATCTCAGCTAAGACTGATAAGAGCACACTAGGGAATCTCAGCTAAGACTGATAAAAACACACTGAGGAATCTCAACTAAGACTGATAAGAGCACACTGGAGATTCTCAGCTAAGACTGATAAAAGTACACTGGGGAATCTCAGCAAAGACTGATAAAAGTACACTGGGGAATCTCAGCTAAGACTGATAAAAGCACACTGGAGACTCTCAGCTAAGACTGATAAAAGCACACTGGGGAATCTCAGCTAAGACTGATAAGAGCACACTGGAGATTCTCAGCTAAGACTGATAAGAGCACACTGGGGAATCTCAGCTAAGACTGATAAAAGCACACTGGGGAATCTCAGCTAAGACTGATAAGAGCACACTGGAGATTCTCAGCTAAGACTGATAAGCGCACACTGGGGAATCTCAGCTAATACTGATAAAAACACACTGGGGAATCTCAGCTAAGACTGATAAGAGAACACTGGAGACTCTCAGCTAAGACTGATAAAAGCACACTGGGTAATCTCAGCTAAGACTGATAAAAACACACTTAGGAATCTCAGCTAAGACTGATAAAAGCACACTGGAGACTCTCAGCTAAGACTGATAAAAGCACACTGGGGAATCTCAGCTAAGACTGATAAGAGCACACTGGAGACTCTCAGCTAAGACTGATAAAAGCACACTGGGGAATCTCAGCTAAGACTGATAAGAGCACACTGGAGACTCTCAGCTAAGACTGATAAAAGCACACTGGGTAATCTCAGCTAAGACTGATAAAAACACACTTAGGAATCTCAGCTAAGACTGATAAAAGCACACTGGAGACTCTCAGCTAAGACTGATAAAAGCACACTGGGTAATCTCAGCTAAGACTGATAAGAGCACACTGGAGACTCTCAGCTAAGACTGATAAAAGCACACTGGGTAATCTCAGCTAAGACTGATAAAAACACACTTAGGAATCTCAGCTAAGACTGATAAAAGCACACTGGAGACTCTCAGCTAAGACTGAAAAAAACACACTTAGGAATCTCAGCTAAGACTGATAAAAACACACTGGAGACTCTCAGCTAAGACTGATAAAAGCACACTGGAGAATCTCAGCTAAGACTGATAAAACACACTTAGGAATCTCAGCTAAGACTGATAAAAGCACACTGGAGACTCTCAGCTAAGACTGATAAAAGCACACTGGGGAATCTCAGCTAAGACTGATAAGAGCACACTGGAGACTCTCAGTTAAGACTGATAAAAGCACACTGGGGAATCTCAGCTAAGACTGATAAGAGCACACTGGAGACTCTCAGCTAAGACTGATAAAAGCACACTGGGGAATCTCAGCTAAGACTGATAAGAGCACACTGGAGACTTTCAGCTAAGACTGATAAAAGCACACTGGGTAATCTCAGCTATAACTGATAAAAACACACTTAGGAATCTCAGCTAAGACTGATAAAAGCACACTGGAGACTCTCAGCTAAGACTGATAAAAGCACACTGGGGAATCTCAGCTAAGACTGATAAGAGCACACTGGGGAATCTCAGCTAAGACTGATAAAAACACACTTAGGAATCTTAGCTAAGACTGATAAGAGCACACTGGAGAATCTCAGCTAAGACTGACAAAAGCACACTGGGGAATCTCAGCTAAGACTGATAAGAGCACACTGGGGAATCTCAGCTAAGACTGATAAAAGCACACTGGAGACTCTCAGCTAAGACTGATAAAAGCACACTGGGGAATCTCAGCTAAGACTGATAAAAGTACACTGGGGAATCTCAGCTAAGACTGATAAAAGCACACTGGGGAATCTCAGCTAAGACTGATAAAAACACACTTAGGAATCTTAGCTAAGACTGATAAGAGCACACTGGAGAATCTCAGCTAAGACTGACAAAAGCACACTGGGGAATCTCAGCTAAGACTGATAAGAGCACACTGGGGAATATCAGCTAAGACTGATAAAAGCACACTGGGGAATCTCAGCTAAGACTGATAAAAACACACTTAGGAATCTTAGCTAAGACTGATAAAAGCACACTGGGGAATCTCAGCTAAGACTGATAAAAACACACTTAGGAATCTTAGCTAAGACTGATAAGAGCACACTGGAGAATCTCAGCTAAGACTGACAAAAGCACACTGGAGAATCTCAGCTAAGACTGACAAAAGCACACTGGGGAATCTCAGCTAAGACTGATAAGAGCACACTGGAGACTCTCAGCTAAGACTGATAAGAGCACACTGGGGAATCTCAGCTAAGACTGATAAAAGCACACTGGAGACTCTCAGCTAAGACTGATAAAAGCACACTGGGGAATCTCAGCTAAGACTGATAAAAGTACACTGGGGAATCTCAGCTAAGACTGATAAAAGCACACTGGGGAATCTCAGCTAAGACTGATAAGAGCACACTGGGGAATCTCAGCTAAGACTGATAAGAGCACACTGGGGAATCTCAGCTAAGACTGACAAAAGCACACTGGAGACTCTCAGCTAAGACTGATAAAAGCACACTGGGGAAGCTCAGCTAAGACTGATAAAAGCACACTGGGGAATCTCAGCTAAGACTGATAAGAGCACACTGGGGAATCTCAGCTAAGACTGATAAGAGCACACTGGGGAATCTCAGCTAAGACTGATAAGAGCACACTGGAGAATCTCAGCTAAGACTGATAAGAGCACACTGGGGAATCTCAGCTAAGACTGATAAGAGCACACTGGGGAATCTCAGCTAAGACTGATAAAATCACACTGGAGACTCTCAGCTAAGACTGATAAAAGCACACTAGGGAATCTCAGCTAAGACTGATAAAAGCACACTGGGGAATCTCAGCTAAGACTGATAAAAGCACACTGGGGAATCTCAGCTAAGACTGATAAAAGCACACTGGGGAATCTCAGCTAAGACTGATAAAATCACACTGGAGACTCTCAGCTAAGACTGATAAAAGCACACTGGGGAATCTCAGCTAAGACTGATAAAAGCACACTGGGGAATCTCAGCTAAGACTGATAAAAGCACACTGGGGAATCTCAGCTAAGACTGATAAAATCACACTGGGGAATCTCAGCTAAGACTGATAAAAGCACACTGGGGAATCTCAGCTAAGACTGATAAAAGCACACTGGGGAATCTCAGCTAAGACTGATAAAATCACACTGGAGACTCTCAGCTAAGACTGATAAAAGCACACTGGGGAATCTCAGCTAAGACTGATAAAAGCACACTGGGGAATCTCAGCTAAGACTGATAAAAGCACACTGGGGAATCTCAGCTAAGACTGATAAAATCACACTCGGGAATCTCAGCTAAGACTGATAAAAGCACACTGGGGAATCTCAGCTAAGACTGATAAAAGCACACTGGGGAATCTCAGCTAAGACTGATAAAATCACACTGGGGAATCTCAGCTAAGACTGATAAAATCACACTGGGGAATCTCAGCTAAGACTGATAAGAGCAAACTGGAGACTCTCAGCTAAGAATGATAAAAGTACACTGGGGAATCTCAGCTAAGACTGATAAAATCACACTGGAGAATCTCAGCTAAGACTGATAAAAGCACACTGGGGAATCTCAGCTAAGACTGATAAAAGCACACTGGGGAATCTCAGCTAAGACTGATAAAAGCACACTGGGGAATCTCAGCTAAGACTGATAAAATCACACTGGAGACTCTCAGCTAAGACTGATAAAAGCACACTGGGGAATCTCAGCTAAGACTGATAAAAGCACACTGGGGAATCTCAGCTAAGACTGATAAAAGCACACTGGGGAATCTCAGCTAAGACTGATAAAATCACACTGGGGAATCTCAGCTAAGACTGATAAAAGCACACTGGGGAATCTCAGCTAAGACTGATAAAAGCACACTGGGGAATCTCAGCTAAGACTGATAAAATCACACTGGGGAATCTCAGCTAAGACTGATAAGAGCAAACTGGAGACTCTCAGCTAAGAATGATAAAAGTACACTGGGGAATCTCAGCTAAGACTGATAAAAGCACACTGGGGAATCTCAGCTAAGACTGATAAGAGCACACTGGGGAATCTCAGCTAAGACTGATAAAATCACACTGGGGAATCTCAGCTAAGACTGATAAGAGCACACTGGGGAATATCAGCTAAGACTGATAAAAACACACTTAGGAATCTCAGCTAAGACTGATAAGAGCACACTGGGGAATCTCAGCTAAGACTGATAAAAGTACACTGGAGACTCTCAGCTAAGACTGATAAGAGCACACTGGGGAATCTCTGCTAAGACTGATAAAAACACACTTAGGAATCTCAGCTAAGACTGATAAAAGCACACTGGAGACTCTCAGCTAAGACTGATAAGAGCACACTGGGGAATCTCAGCTAAGAATGATAAATGCACACTGAGGAATCTCAGCTAAGACTGATAAAAGTACACTGGGGAATCTCAGCTAAGACTGATAAAAGCACACTGGGGAATCTCAGCTAAGACTGATAAAAGCACACTGGGGAATCTCAGCTAAGACTGATAAAAGTACACAAGGGAATCTCAGCTAAGACTGATAAAAACACACTGGGGAATCTCAGCTAAGACTGATAAGAGCACACTGGGGAATCTCAGCTAAGACTGATAAAAGCACACTGGGGAATCTCAGCTAAGACTGATAAGTGCACACTGGGGAATCTCAGCTAAGACTGATAAAAGCACACTGGAGAATCTCAGCTAACACTGATAAAAGTACACATGGGAATCTCAGCTAAGACTGATAAGAGCACACTGGAGACTCTCAGCTAAGACTGATAAAAGCACACTGGGGAATCTCAGCTAAGACTGATAAAAGTACACTGGGGAATCTCAGCTAAGACTGATAAAAGTACACTGGGGAATCTCAGCTAAGACTGATAAAAGCACACCGGGGAATCTCAGCTAAGACTGATAAGAGCACACTGGAGACTCTAAGCTAAGACTGATAAAAGCACACTGGAGAATCTCAGCTAAGACTGATAAGAGCACTCTGGGGAATCTCAGCTAAGACTGATAAAAGTACACTGGGGAATATCAGCTAAGACTCATGAAAGTACACTGGGGAATTTCAGCTAAGACTTATAAAAGTACACTGGGGAATTTCAGCTAAGACTGATAAAAACACACTGGGGAATCTCTGCTAAGACTGATAAGAGCACACTGGGGAATCTCAGCTAAGACTGATAAGAGCACACTGGGGAATCTCAGCTAAGACTGATAAGAGCACACTGGAGAATCTCAGCTAAGACTGATAAGTGCACACTGGGGAATCTCAGCTAAGACTGATAAAAACACACTGTGGAATCTTAGCTAAGACTGATAAGAGCACACTGGGGAATCTCAGCTAAGACTGATAAAAGCACACTGGGGAATCTCTGCTAAGACTGATAAAAACACACTTAGGAATCTCAGCTAAGACTGATAAAAGCACACTGGAGACTCTCAGCTAAGACTGATAAGAGCACACTGGGGAATCTCAGCTAAGAATGATAAAAGCACACTGAGGAATCTCAGCTAAGACTGATAAAAGTACACTGGGGAATCTCAGCTAAGACTGATAAAAGCACACTGGGGAATCTCAGCTAAGACTGATAAAAGCACACTGGGGAATCTCAGCTAAGACTGATAAAAGTACACAAGGGAATCTCAGCTAAGACTGATAAAAACACACTGGGGAATCTCAGCTAAGACTGATAAGAGCACACTGGGGAATCTCAGCTAAGACTGATAAAAGCACACTGGGGAATCTCAGCTAAGACTGATAAGTGCACACTGGGGAATCTCAGCTAAGACTGATAAAAGCACACTGGAGAATCTCAGCTAACACTGATAAAAGTACACATGGGAATCTCAGCTAAGACTGAAAAGAGCACACTGGAGACTCTCAGCTAAGACTGATAAAAGCACACTGGGGAATCTCAGCTAAGACTGATAAAAGTACACTGGGGAATCTCAGCTAAGACTGATAAAAGCACACCGGGGAATCTCAGCTAAGACTGATAAGAGCACACTGGAGACTCTCAGCTAAGACTGATAAAAGCACACTGGAGAATCTCAGCTAAGACTGATAAGAGCACTCTGGGGAATCTCAGCTAAGACTGATAAAAGTACACTGGGGAATATCAGCTAAGACTCATAAAAGTACACTGGGGAATTTCAGCTAAGACTTATAAAAGTACACTGGGGAATTTCAGCTAAGACTGATAAAAACACACTGGGGAATCTCTGCTAAGACTGATAAGAGCACACTGGGGAATCTCAGCTAAGACTGATAAGAGCACACTGGGGAATCTCAGCTAAGACTGATAAGAGCACACTGGAGAATCTCAGCTAAGACTGATAAGTGCACACTGGGGAATCTCAGCTAAGACTGATAAAAACACACTGTGGAATCTTAGCTAAGACTGATAAGAGCACACTGGGGAATCTCAGCTGAGACTGATAAAAACACACTGAGGAATCTTAGCTAAGACTAATAAGAGCACACAGGGGAATCTCAGCTAAGCCTGATAAGAGCACACTGGGGAATCTCAGCTAAGACTGAGTAAAGTACACTGGAGATTCTCAGCTAAGACTGATAAGAGCACACTGGAGAATCTAAGCAAAGACTGATAAGAGCACACTGGGGAATCTCAGCTAAGACTGATTAAAGTACACTGGAGATTCTCAGCTAAGACTGATAAAAGCACACTGAGGAATCTCAGCTAAGACTGATAAGAGCACACTGGGGAATCTCAGCTAAGACTGATAAGAGCACACTGGGGAATCTCAGCTAATACTGATAAAAACACACTGGGGAATCTCAGCTAAGACTGATAAGAGCACACTGGGGAATCTCAGCTAAGACTGATAAAAACACACTGGAGAATCTCAGCTAAGACTGATAAAAGTACACTGGAGAATCTCAGCTAAGACTGATATAAGCACACTGGAGAATCTCAGCTAAGACTGATAAAAACACACTGAGGAATCTCAGCTAAGACCGATAAGAGCACACTGGGGAATCTCAGCTAAGAACGATAAGAGCACACTGGGGAATCTCAGCTAAGACTGATAAAAGCACACTGAGGAATCTCAGCTAAGACTGATAAAAGCACACTGGGGAATCTCAGCTAAGACTGATAAAAGTACACTGGGGAATCTCAGATATGACTGATAAGAGCACACTGGGCAATCTCAGCTAAGACCGATAAGAGCACACTGGGGAATCTCAGCTAAGACTGATAAAAGCACACTGGGGAATCTCAGCTAAGACTGATAAAAGTACACTGGGGAATCTCAGATATGACTGATAAGAGCACACTGGGCAATCTCAGCTAAGACTGATAAGAGCACACTGGAGAATCTCAGCTAAGACTGATAAGTGCACACTGGGGAATCTCAGCTAAGACTGATAAAAGCACACTGGAGAATCTCAGCTAACACTGATAAAAGTACACATGGGAATCTCAGCTAAGACTGATAAGAGCACACTGGAGACTCTCAGCTAAGACTAATAAAAGCACACTGGGGAATCTCAGCTAAGACTGATAAAAGTACACTGGGGAATCTCAGCTAAGACTGATAAAAGCACACCGGGGAATCTCAGCTAAGACTGATAAGAGCACACTGGAGACTCTCAGCTAAGACTGATAAAAGCACACTGGAGAATCTCAGCTAAGACTGATAAGAGCACTCTGGGGAATCTCAGCTAAGACTGATAAAAGTACACTGGGGAATATCAGCTAAGACTCATAAAAGTACACTGGGGAATTTCAGCTAAGACTTATAAAAGTACACTGGGGAATTTCAGCTAAGACTGATAAAAACACACTGGGGAATCTCTGCTAAGACTGATAAGAGCACACTGGGGAATCTCAGCTAAGACTGATAAGAGCACACTGGGGAATCTCAGCTAAGACTGATAAGAGCACACTGGAGAATCTCAGCTAAGACTGATAAGTGCACACTGGGGAATCTCAGCTAAGACTGATAAAAACACACTGTGGAATCTTAGCTAAGACTGATAAGAGCACACTGGGGAATCTCAGCTAAGACTGATAAAAGCACACTGGAGAATCTAGCTAAGACTGATAAAAACACACTGAGGAATCTTAGCTAAGACTGATAAGAGCACACAGGGGAATCTCAGCTAAGCCTGATAAGAGCACACTGGGGAATCTCAGCTAAGACTGAGTAAAGTACACTGGAGATTCTCAGCTAAGACTGATAAGAGCACACTGGAGAATCTCAGCTAAGACTGATAAAAGTACACTTGGGAATCTAAGCAAAGACTGATAAAAGTACACTTGGGAATCTCAGCTAAGACTGATAAGAGCACACTGGGGAATCTCAGCTAAGACTGATTAAAGTACACTGGAGATTCTCAGCTAAGACTGATAAAAGCACACTGAGGAATCTCAGCTAAGACTGATAAGAGCACACTGGGGAATCTCAGCTAAGACTGATAAGAGCACACTGGGGAATCTCAGCTAAGACTGATAAAAGAACACTGGGGAATCTCAGCTAATACTGATAAAAACACACTGAGGAATCTCAGCTAAGACTGATAAGAGCACACTGGGGAATCTCAGCTAAGACTGATAAAAGCACACTGGGGAATCTCAGCTAAGACTGATAAAAACACACTGAGGAATCTCAGCTAAGACAGATAAAAGCACACTGGGGAATCTCAGCTAAGACTGATAAAAGCACACTGGGGAATCTCAGCTAATACTGATAAAAGCACACTGGGGAATCTCAGCTACGACTGATAAGAGCACACTGGGGAATCTCAGCTAAGACTGATAGAAGCACACTGGAGAATCTCAGCTACGACTGATAAGAGCACACTGGGGAATCTCAGCTAAGACTGATAAGAGCACACTGGGGAATCTCAGCTAATACTGATAAAAACACACTTAGGAATCTCAGCTAAGACTGATAAGAGCACACTGGGGAATCTCAGCTAAGACTGAAAAAAGTACACTGGAGACTCTCAGCTAAGACTGACAAAAGCACACTGGGGAATCTCAGCTAAGACTGATAAGAGCACACTGGGGAATCTCAGCTAAGACTGACAAAAGCACACTGGGGAATCTCAGCTAAGACTGATAAGAGCACACTGGAGACTCTCAGCTAAGACTGATAAGAGCACACTGGAGACTCTCAGCTAAGACTGATAAAAGCACACTGGAGAATCTCAGCTAATATGACAAAAGCACACTGGGGAATCTCAGCTAAGACTGATAAGAGCACACTGGAGACTCTCAGCTAAGACTGATAAAAGCACACTGGGGAATCTCAGCTAAGACTGATAAAAGTACACTGGGGAATCTCAGCTAAGACTGAAAAGAGCACACTGGGGAATCTCAGCTAAGACTGATAAAAGCACACTGGGGAATCTCAGCTAAGACTGATAAAAACACACTGGGGAATCTCAGCTAAGACTGAAAAGAGCACACTGGGGAATCTCAGCTAAGACTGATAAAAGAACACTGGGGAATCTCAGCTAATGCTGATAAAAACACACTGGGGAATCTCAGCTAAGACTGATAAGAGCACACTGGGGAATCTCAGCTAATACTGATAAAAACACACTGAGAAATCTCAGCTAAGACTGATAAAAACACACAGGGGAATCTCAGCTAAGACCGATAAGAGCACACTGGGGAATCTCAGCTAAGAACGATAAGAGCACACTGGGGAATCTCAGCTAAGACTGATAAAAACACACAGGGGAATCTCAGCTAACACAGATAAGAGCACACTGGGGAATCTCAGCTAAGAACGATAAGAGCACACTGGGGAATCTCAGCTAGCTAAGACTGATAAAAGCACACTGGGGAATCTCAGCTAAGACTGATAAAAGCACACTGGGGAATCTCAGCTAAGACTGATAAAAGTACACTGGGGAATCTCAGATATGACTGATAAGAGCACACTGGGCAATCTCAGCTAAGACTGATAAGAGCACACTGGGGAATCTCAGCTAAGACTGATAAAAGCACACTGAGGAATCTCAGCTAAGACTGATAAAAGTACACTGGGGAATCTCAGCTAAGACTGATAAAAACACACTGGAGACTCTCAGCCAAGACTGATAAAAGCACACTGGGGAATCTCAGCTAAGACTGATAAGAGCACACTGGGGAATCTCAGCTAAGACTGATAAGAGCACACTGGGGAATCTCAGCTAAGACTGATAAAAGTACACTGGGGAATCTCAGCTAAGACTGATAAAAGCACACTGGAGACTCTCAGCTAAGACTGATAAAAGCACACTGGGGAATCTCAGCTAAGACTGATAAGAGCATACTGGGGAATCTCAGCTAAGACTGATAAGAGCACACTGGAGATTCTCAGCTAAGACTGATAAGAGCACACTGGGGAATCTCAGCTAAGACTGATAAGAGCACACTGGGGAATCTCAGCTAAGACTGATAAAAGCACACTGTGGAATCTCAGCTAAGACTGATAAAAACACACTGAGGAATCTCAGCTAAGACAGATAAAAGCACACTGGAGACTCTCAGCTAAGACTGATAAAAGCACACTGGGGAATCTCAGCTAAGACTGATAAAAGCACACTGGGGAATCTCAGCTAATACTGATAAAAGCACAGTGGGGAATCTCAGCTACGACTGATAAGAGCACACTGGGGAATCTCAGCTAAGACTGATAGAAGCACACTGGAGAATCTCAGCTACGACTGATAAAATCACACTGGAGAATCTCAGCTAAGACTGATAAAATCACACTGGAGAATCTCAGCTAAGACTGATAAAAGCACACTGGGGAATATCAGCTAAGACTGATAAAAACACACTTAGGAATCTCAGCTAAGACTGATAAGAGCACAGTGGGTAATCTCAGCTAAGACTGATAAAAGTACACTGGAGACTCTCAGCTAAGACTGATAAGAGCACACTGGGGAATCTCAGCTAAGACTGATAAGAGCACACTGGGGAATCTCTGCTAAGACTGATAAAAACACACTTAGGAATCTCAGCTAAGACTGATAAGAGCACAGTGGGTAATCTCAGCTAAGACTGATAAAAGCACACTGGGGAATCTCAGCTAAGACTGATAAAATCACACTGGAGAATCTCAGCTAAGACTGATAAGAGCACACTGGGGAATCTCAGCTAAGACTGATAAAAGCACACTGGGGAATCTCAGCTAAGACTGATAAAAGCACACTGGGGAATCTCAGCTAAGACTGATAAAATCACACTGGAGACTCTCAGCTAAGACTGATAAAAGCACACTGGGGAATCTCAGCTAAGACTGATAAAAGCACACTGGGGAATCTCAGCTAAGACTGAGTAAAGTACACTGGAGATTCTCAGCTAAGACTGATAAGAGCACACTGGAGAATCTCAGCTAAGACTGATAAAAGTACACTTGGGAATCTCAGCAAAGACTGATAAAAGTACACTTGGGAATCTCAGCTAAGACTGATAAGAGCACACTGGGGAATCTCAGCTAAGACTGATTAAAGTACACTGGAGATTCTCAGCTAAGACTGATAAAAGCACACTGAGGAATCTCAGCTAAGACTGATAAGAGCACACTGGGGAATCTCAGCTAAGACTGATAAGAGCACACTGGGGAATCTCAGCTAATACTGATAAAAACACACTGGGGAATCTCAGCTAAGACTGATAAGAGCACACTGGGGAATCTCAGCTAAGACTGATAAAAACACACTGGAGAATCTCAGCTAAGACTGATAAAAGTACACTGGAGAATCTCAGCTAAGAGTGATTAAAGCACACTGGAGAATCTCAGCTAAGACTGATAAAAACACACAGGGGAATCTCAGCTAAGACCGATAAGAGCACACTGGGGAATCTCAGCTAAGAACGATAAGAGCACACTGGGGAATCTCAGCTAAGACTGATAAAAACACACAGGGGAATCTCAGCTAAGACAGATAAGAGCACACTGGGGAATCTCAGCTAAGAACGATAGGAGCACACTGGGGAATCTCGGCTAGCTAAGACTGATAAAAGCACACTGGGGAATCTCAGCTAAGACTGATAAAAGCACACTGGGGAATCTCAGCTAAGACTGATAAAAGTACACTGGGGAATCTCAGATATGACTGATAAGAGCACACTGGGCAATCTCAGCTAAGACTGATAAGAGCACACTGGGGAATCTCAGCTAAGACTGATAAAAGCACACTGAGGAATCTCAGCTAAGACTGATAAAACTACACTGGGGAATCTCAGCTAAGACTGATAAAAACACACTGGAGACTCTCAGCTAAGACTGATAAAAGCACACTGGAGATTCTCAGCTAAGACTGATAAGAGCACACTGGGGAATCTCAGCTAAGACTGATAAGAGCACACTGGGGAATCTCAGCTAAGACTGATAAAAGCACACTGGGGAATCTCAGCTAAGACTGATAAAAGCACACTGGGGAATCTCAGCTAAGACTGATAAAAGCACACTGGAGATTCTCAGCTAAGACTGATAAGAGCACACTGGGGAATCTCAGCTAAGACTGATAAAAGCACACTGGGGAATCTCAGCTAAGACTGATAAAAGCACACTGGAGACTCTCAGCTAAGACTGATAAAAGCACACTGGGGAATCTCAGCTACGACTGATAAGAGCACACTGGGGAATCTCAGCTAAGACTGATAGAAGCACACTGGAGAATCTCAGCTACGACTGATAAGAGCACACTGGGGAATCTCAGCTAAGACTGATAAGAGCACACTGGGGAATCTCAGCTAATACTGATAAAAACACACTTAGGAATCTCAGCTAAGACTGATAAGAGCACACTGGGGAATCTCAGCTAAGACTGAAAAAAGTACACTGGAGACTCTCAGCTAAGACTGATAAGAGCACACTGGGGAATCTCAGCTAAGACTGATAAAAACACACTTAGGAATCTCAGCTAAGACTGATAAGAGCACACTGGGAAATCTCAGCTAAGACTGAAAAAAGTACACTGGAGACTCTCAGCTAAGACTGATAAGAGCACACTGGGGAATCTCAGCTAAGACTGATAAAAACACACTTAGGAATCTCAGCTAAGACTGATAAGAGCACACTGGAGAATCTCAGCTAAGACTGACAAAAGCACACTGGGGAATCTCAGCTAAGACTGATAAGAGCACACTGGAGACTCTCAGCTAAGACTGATAAGAGCACACTGGAGACTCTCAGCTAAGACTGATAAAAGCACACTGGAGAATCTCAGCTAAGACTGACAAAAGCACACTGGGGAATCTCAGCTAAGACTGATAAGAGCACACTGGAGACTCTCAGCTAAGACTGATAAAAGCACACTGGGGAATCTCAGCTAAGACTGATAAGAGCACACTGGGGAATCTCAGCTAAGACTGATAAAAGTACACTGGGGAATCTCAGCTAAGACTGATAAAAACACAATGGGGAATCTCAGCTAAGACTGAAAAGAGCACACTGGGGAATCTCAGCTAAGACTGATAAAAGAACACTGGGGAATCTCAGCTAATGCTGATAAAAACACACTGGGGAATCTCAGCTAAGACTGTTAAGAGCACACTGGGGAATCTCAGCTAAGACTGATAAAAACACACTGAGGAATCTCAGCTAAGACTGATAAAAGCACACTGGAGACTCTCAGCTAAGACTGATAAAAGCACACAGGGGAATCTCAGCTAAGACTGATAAAACCACACTGGGGAATCTCAGCTAAGACTGATAAGAGCACACTGGGGAATCTCAGCTAAGACTGATAAAATCACACTGGAGAATCTCAGCTAAGACTGATAAAAGCAGACTGGGGAATCTCAGCTAAGACTGATAAAATCACACTGGAGAATCTTAGCTAAGACTGATAAAAGCACACTGGGGAATCTCAGCTAAGACTGATAAAAACACACTTAGGAATCTCAGCTAAGACTGATAAGAGCACAGTGGGTAATCTCAGCTAAGACTGATAAAAGTACACTGGAGACTCTCAGCTAAGACTGATAAGAGCACACTGGGGAATCTCTGCTAAGACTGATAAATACACACTTAGGAATCTCAGCTAAGACTGATAAAAGCACACTGGAGACTCTCAGCTAAGACTGATAAAAGCACACTGGGGAATCTCAGCTAAGACTGATAAAATCACACTGGAGAATCTCAGCTAAGACTGATAAGAGCACACTGGGGAATCTCAGCTAAGACTGATAAAAGCACACTGGGGAATCTCAGCTAAGACTGATAAAAGCACACTGGGGAATCTCAGCTAAGACTGATAAAATCACACTGGAGACTCTCAGCTAAGACTGATAAAAGCACACTGGGGAATCTCAGCTAAGACTGATAAAAGCACACTGGGGAATCTCAGCTAAGACTGAGTAAAGCACACTGGAGATTCTCAGCTAAGACTGATAAGAGCACACTGGGGAATCTCAGCTAATACTGATAAAAACACACAGGGGAATCTCAGCTAAGACTGATAAGAGCACACTGGGGAATCTCAGCTAAGACTGATAAAAACACACTGGAGAATCTCAGCTAAGACTGATAAAAGTACACTGGAGAATCTCAGCTAAGAGTGATAAAAGCACACTGGAGAATCTCAGCTAAGACTGATAAAAACACACAGGGGAATCTCAGCTAAGACCGATAAGAGCACACTGGGGAATCTCAGCTAAGAACGATAAGAGCACACTGGGGAATCTCAGCTAAGACTGATAAAAACACACAGGGGAATCTCAGCTAAGACAGATAAGAGCACACTGGGGAATCTCAGCTAAGAACGATAAGAGCACACTGGGGAATCTCAGCTAGCTAAGACTGATAAAAGCACACTGGGGAATCTCAGCTAAGACTGATAAAAGCACACTGGGGAATCTCAGCTAAGACTGATAAAAGTACACTGGGGAATCTCAGATATGACTGATAAGAGCACACTGGGGAATCTCAGCTAAGACTGATAAACGCACACTGAGGAATCTCAGCTAAGACTGATAAAAGTACACTCGGGAATCTCAGCTAAGACTGATAAAAACACACTGGAGACTCTCAGCTAAGACTGATAAAAGCACACTGGGGAATCTCAGCTAAGACTGATAAGAGCACACTGGGGAATCTCAGCTAAGACTGATAAGAGCACACTGGAGATTCTCAGCTAAGACTGATAAGAGCACACTGGGGAATCTCAGCTAAGACTGATAAGAGCACACTGGGGAATCTCAGCTAAGACTGATAAAAGCACACTGGGGAATCTCAGCTAAGACTGATAAAAGTACACTGGGGAATCTCAGCTAAGACTGATAAAAGCACACTGGAGACTCTCAGCTAAGACTGATAAAAGCACACTGGGGAATCTCAGCTAAGACTGATAAGAGCACACTGGGGAATCTCAGCTAAGACTGATAAGAGCACACTGGAGATTCTCAGCTAAGACTGATAAGAGCACACTGGGGAATCTCAGCTAAGACTGATAAGAGCACACTGGGGAATCTCAGCTAAGACTGATAAAAGAACACTGGGGAATCTCAGCTAATACTGATAAAAGCACACTGGAGACTCTCAGCTAAGACTGATAAAAGCACACTGGGGAATCTCAGCTAAGACTGATAAAAGCACACTGGAGAATCTCAGCTACGACTGATAAGAGCACACTGGAGATTCTCAGCTAAGACTGATAAGAGCACACTGGGGAATCTCAGCTAAGACTGATAAGAGCACACTGGGGAATCTCAGCTAAGACTGATAAAAGCACACTGGGGAATCTCAGCTAAGACTGAAAAAAGTACACTGGAGACTCTCAGCTAAGACTGATAAGAGCACACTGGGGAATCTCAGCTAAGACTGATAAAAACACACTTAGGAATCTCAGCTAAGACTGATAAGAGCACACTGGGGAATCTCAGCTAAGACTGAAAAAAGTACACTGGAGACTCTCAGCTAAGACTGATAAGAGCACACTGGGGAATCTCAGCTAAGACTGATAAAAACACACTTAGGAATCTCAGCTAAGACTGATAAAAGCACACTGGGGAAACTCAGCTAAGACTGAAAAAAGTACACTGGAGACTCTCAGCTAAGACTGATAAAAGCACACTGGGGAAACTCAGCTAAGACTGAAAAAAGTACACTGGGGAATCTCAGCTAAGACTGATAAAAACACACTTAGGAATCTCAGCTAAGACTGATAAGAGCACACTGGAGAATCTCAGCTAAGACTGACAAAAGCACACTGGGGAATCTCAGCTAAGACTGATAATAGCACACTGGAGACTCTCAGCTAAGACTGATAAAAGCACACTGGGGAATCTCAGCTAAGACTGATAAGAGCACACTGGGGAATCTCAGCTAAGACTGATAAAAGCACACTGGGGAATCTCAGCTAAGACTGATAAGAGCACACTGGAGACTCTCAGCTAAGACTGATAAAAGAACACTGGGGAAACTCAGCTAATACTGATAAAAACACACTGAGGAATCTCAGCTAAGACTGATAAAAGCACACTGGGGAATCTCAGCTAAGACTGATAAAAGCACACTGGGGAATCTCAGCTAAGACTGATAAAAGCACACTGGGGAATCTCAGCTAAGACTGATAAGAGCACACTGGGGAATCTCAGCTAAGACTGATAAGAGCACACTGGGGAATCTCAGCTAAGACTGATAAGAGCACACTGGGGAATCTCAGCTAAGACTGATAAAAGCACACTGGGGAATCTCAGCTAAGACTGATAAAAGTACACTGGGGAATCTCAGCTAAGACTGATAAAAGCACACTGGAGACTCTCAGCTAAGACTGATAAAAGCACACTGGGGAATCTCAGCTAAGACTGATAAGAGCACACTGGAGATTCTCAGCTAAGACTGATAAGAGCACACTGGGGAATCTCAGCTAAGACTGATAAGAGCACACTGGGGAATCTCAGCTAAGACTGATAAAAGCACACTGGAGACTCTCAGCTAAGACTGATAAAAGCACACTGGGGAATCTCAGCTACGACTGATAAGAGCACACTGGGGAATCTCAGCTAAGACTGATAGAAGCACACTGGAGAATCTCAGCTACGACTGATAAGAGCACACTGGGGAATCTCAGCTAAGACTGATAAGAGCACACTGGGGAATCTCAGCTAATACTGATAAAAACACACTTAGGAATCTCAGCTAAGACTGATAAGAGCACACTGGGGAATCTCAGCTAAGACTGAAAAAAGTACACTGGAGACTCTCAGCTAAGACTGATAAGAGCACACTGGGGAATCTCAGCTAAGACTGATAAAAACACACTTAGGAATCTCAGCTAAGACTGATAAGAGCACACTGGGGAATCTCAGCTAAGACTGAAAAAAGTACACTGGAGACTCTCAGCTAAGACTGATAAGAGCACACTGGGGAATCTCAGCTAAGACTGATAAAAACACACTTAGGAATCTCAGCTAAGACTGATAAGAGCACACTGGAGAATCTCAGCTAAGACTGACAAAAGCACACTGGGGAATCTCAGCTAAGACTGATAAGAGCACACTGGAGACTCTCAGCTAAGACTGATAAGAGCACACTGGAGACTCTCAGCTAAGACTGATAAAAGCACACTGGAGAATCTCAGCTAAGACTGACAAAAGCACACTGGGGAATCTCAGCTAAGACTGATAAGAGCACACTGGAGACTCTCAGCTAAGACTGATAAAAGCACACTGGGGAATCTCAGCTAAGACTGATAAGAGCACACTGGGGAATCTCAGCTAAGACTGATAAAAGTACACTGGGGAATCTCAGCTAAGACTGATAAAAACACACTGGGGAATCTCAGCTAAGACTGAAAAGAGCACACTGGGGAATCTCAGCTAAGACTGATAAAAGAACACTGGGGAATCTCAGCTAATGCTGATAAAAACACACTGGGGAATCTCAGCTAAGACTGATAAGAGCACACTGGGGAATCTCAGCTAATACTGATAAAAACACACTGAGGAATCTCAGCTAAGACTGATAAAAGCACACTGGAGACTCTCAGCTAAGACTGATAAAAGCACACAGGGGAATCTCAGCTAAGACTGATAAAACCACACTGGGGAATCTCAGCTAAGACTGATAAGAGCACACTGGGGAATCTCAGCTAAGACTGATAAAATCACACTGGAGAATCTCAGCTAAGACTGATAAAAGCACACTGGGGAATCTCAGCTAAGACTGATAAAATCACACTGGAGAATCTTAGCTAAGACTGATAAAAGCACACTGGGGAATCTCAGCTAAGACTGATAAAAACACACTTAGGAATCTCAGCTAAGACTGATAAGAGCACAGTGGGTAATCTCAGCTAAGACTGATAAAAGTACACTGGAGACTCTCAGCTAAGACTGATAAGAGCACACTGGGGAATCTCTGCTAAGACTGATAAATACACACTTAGGAATCTCAGCTAAGACTGATAAAAGCACACTGGAGACTCTCAGCTAAGACTGATAAAAGCACACTGGGGAATCTCAGCTAAGACTGATAAAATCACACTGGAGAATCTCAGCTAAGACTGATAAGAGCACACTGGGGAATCTCAGCTAAGACTGATAAAAGCACACTGGGGAATCTCAGCTAAGACTGATAAAAGCACACTGGGGAATCTCAGCTAAGACTGATAAAATCACACTGGAGACTCTCAGCTAAGACTGATAAAAGCACACTGGGGAATCTCAGCTAAGACTGAGTAAAGTACACTGGAGATTCTCAGCTAAGACTGATAAGAGCACACTGGAGAATCTCAGCTAAGACTGATAAAAGTACACTTGGGAATCTCAGCAAAGACTGATAAAAGTACACTTGGGAATCTCAGCTAAGACTGATAAGAGCACACTGGGGAATCTCAGCTAAGACTGATAAGAGCACACTGGGGAATCTCAGCTAAGACTGATAAGAGCACACTGGGGAATCTCAGCTAATACTGATAAAAACACACTGGGGAATCTCAGCTAAGACTGATAAGAGCACACTGGGGAATCTCAGCTAAGACTGATAAAAACACACTGGAGAATCTCAGCTAAGACTGATAAACGCACACTGAGGAATCTCAGCTAAGACTGATAAAAGTACACTCGGGAATATCAGCTAAGACTGATAAAAACACACTGGAGACTCTAAGCTAAGACTGATAAGAGCACACTGGAGATTCTCAGCTAAGACTGATAAGAGCACACTGGGGAATCTCAGCTAAGACTGATAAGAGCACACTGGGGAATCTCAGCTAAGACTGATAAAAGCACACTGGGGAATCTCAGCTAAGACTGATAATAGTACACTGGGGAATCTCAGCTAAGACTGATAAAAGCACACTGGAGACTCTCAGCTAAGACTGATAAAAGCACACTGGGGAATCTCAGCTAAGACTGATAAGAGCACACTGGGGAATCTCAGCTAAGACTGATAAGAGCACACTGGAGCTTCTCAGCTAAGACTGATAAGAGCACACTGGGGAATCTCAGCTAAGACTGATAAGAGCACACTGGGGAATCTCAGCTAAGACTGATAAAAGAACACTTGGGAATCTCAGCTAATACTGATAAAAACACACTGAGGAATCTCAGCTAAGACAGATAAAAGCACACTGGAGACTCTCAGCTAAGACTGATAAAAGCACACTGGGGAATCTCAGCTAAGACTGATAAAAGCACACTGGGGAATCTCAGCTAATACTGATAAAAGCACACTGGAGAATCTCAGCTACGACTGATAAGAGCACACTGGGGAATCTCAGCTAAGACTGATAAAATCACACTGGAGAATCTCAGCTACGACTGATAAGAGCACACTGGGGAATCTCAGCTAAGACTGATAAGAGCACACTGGGGAATCTCAGCTAATACTGATAAAAACACACTTAGGAATCTCAGCTAAGACTGATAAGAGCACACTGGGGAATCTCAGCTAAGACTGAAAAAAGTACACTGGAGACTCTCAGCTAAGACTGATAAGAGCACACTGGGGAATCTCAGCTAAGACTGATAAAAACACACTTAGGAATCTCAGCTAAGACTGATAAGAGCACACTGGGGAATCTCAGCTAAGACTGATAAGAGCACACTGGGGAATCTCAGCTAAGACTGATAAGAGCACACTGGGGAATCTCAGCTAAGACTGATAAAAACACACTTAGGAATCTCAGCTAAGACTGATAAAAGCACACTGGGGAAACTCAGCTAAGACTGAAAAAAGTACACTGGAGACTCTCAGCTAAGACTGATAAAAGCACACTGGGGAAACTCAGCTAAGACTGATAAGAGCACACTGGAGAATCTCAGCTAAGACTGACAAAAGCACACTGGGGAATCTCAGCTAAGACTGATAAGAGCACACTGGGGAAACTCAGCTAAGACTGATAAAAGCACACTGGGGAATCTCAGCTAAGACTGATAAAAGCACACTGGGGAATCTCAGCTAAGACTGATAAGAGCACACTGGGGAATCTCAGCTAAGACTGATAAGAGCACACTGGGGAATCTCAGCTAAGACTGATAAGAGCACACTGGGGAATCTCAGCTAAGACTGATAAAAGCACACTGGGGAATCTCAGCTAAGACTGATAAAAGTACACTGGGGAATCTCAGCTAAGACTGATAAAAGCACACTGGGGAATCTCAGCTAAGACTGATAAGAGCACACTGGAGACTCTCAGCTAAGACTGATAAAAGCACACTGGAGAATCTCAGCTAAGACTGACAAAAGCACACTGGGGAATCTCAGCTAAGACTGATAAGAGCACACTGGAGATTCTCAGCTAAGACTGATAAAAGCACACTGAGGAATCTCAGCTAAGACTGATAAGAGCACACTGGGGAATCTCAGCTAAGACTGATAAGAGCACACTGGGGAATCTCAGCTAATACTGATAAAAACACACTGGGGAATCTCAGCTAAGACTGATAAGAGCACACTGGGGAATCTCAGCTAAGACTGATAAAAACACACTGGAGAATCTCAGCTAAGACTGATAAAAGTACACTGGAGAATCTCAGCTAAGAGTGATAAAAGCACACTGGAGAATCTCAGCTAAGACTGATAAAAACACACAGGGGAATCTCAGCTAAGACCGATAAGAGCACACTGGGGAATCTCAGCTAAGAACGATAAGAGCACACTGGGGAATCTCAGCTAAGACTGATAAAAACACACAGGTGAATCTCAGCTAAGACAGATAAGAGCACACTGGGGAATCTCAGCTAAGAACGATAAGAGCACACTGGGGAATCTCAGCTAGCTAAGACTGATAAAAGCACACTGGGGAATCTCAGCTAAGACTGATAAAAGCACACTGGGGAATCTCAGCTAAGACTGATAAAAGTACACTGGGGAATCTCAGATATGACTGATAAGAGCACACTGGGCAATCTCAGCTAAGACTGATAAGAGCACACTGGGGAATCTCAGCTAAGACTGATAAACGCACACTGAGGAATCTCAGCTAAGACTGATAAAAGTACACTGGGGAATCTCAGCTAAGACTGATAAAAACACACTGGAGACTCTCAGCTAAGACTGATAAAAGCACACTGGGGAATCTCAGCTAAGACTGATAAGAGCACACTGGGGAATCTCAGCTAAGACTGAAAAAAGTACACTGGAGACTCTCAGCTAAGACTGATAAGAGCACACTGGGGAATCTCAGCTAAGACTGATAAAAACACACTTAGGAATCTCAGCTAAGACTGATAAGAGCACACTGGGGAATCTCAGCTAAGACTGATAAGAGCACACTGGGGAATCTCAGCTAAGACTGATAAGAGCACACTGGGGAATCTCAGCTAAGACTGATAAAAACACACTTAGGAATCTCAGCTAAGACTGATAAAAGCACACTGGGGAAACTCAGCTAAGACTGAAAAAAGTACACTGGAGACTCTCAGCTAAGACTGATAAAAGCACACTGGGGAAACTCAGCCAAGACTGATAAGAGCACACTGGAGAATCTCAGCTAAGACTGACAAAAGCACACTGGGGAATCTCAGCTAAGACTGATAAAAGCACACTGGGGAATCTCAGCTAATACTGATAAGAGCACACTGGGGAAACTCAGCTAAGACTGATAAAAGCACACTGGGGAATCTCAGCTAAGACTAATAAGAGCACACTGGAGACTCTCAGCTAAGACTGATAAAAGAACACTGGGGAAACTCAGCTAATACTGATAAAAACACACTGAGGAATCTCAGCTAAGACTGATAAAAGCACACTGGGGAATCTCAGCTAAGACTGATAAAAGCACACTGGGGAATCTCAGCTAAGACTGATAAAAGCACACTGGGGAATCTCAGCTAAGACTGATAAGAGCACACTGGGGAATCTCAGCTAAGACTGATAAGAGCACACTGGGGAATCTCAGCTAAGACTGATAAGAGCACACTGGGGAATCTCAGCTAAGACTGATAAAAGCACACTGGGGAATCTCAGCTAAGACTGATAAAAGTACACTGGGGAATCTCAGCTAAGACTGATAAAAGCACACTTGGGAATCTCAGCTAAGACTGATAAGAGCACACTGGAGACTCGCAGCTAAGACTGATAAAAGCACACTGGAGAATCTCAGCTAAGACTGACAAAAGCACACTGGGGAATCTCAGCTAAGACTGATAAGAGCACACTGGAGATTCTCAGCTAAGACTGATAAAAGCACACTGAGGAATCTCAGCTAAGACTGATAAGAGCACACTGGGGAATCTCAGCTAAGACTGATAAGAGCACACTGGGGAATCTCAGCTAATACTGATAAAAACACACTGGGGAATCTCAGCTAAGACTGATAAGAGCACACTGGGGAATCTCAGCTAAGACTGATAAAAACACACTGGAGAATCTCAGCTAAGACTGATAAAAGTACACTGGAGAATCTCAGCTAAGAGTGATAAAAGCACACTGGAGAATCTCAGCTAAGACTGATAAAAACACACAGGGGAATCTCAGCTAAGACCGATAAGAGCACACTGGGGAATCTCAGCTAAGACTGATAAAAGTACACTGGGGAATCTCAGCTAAGACTGATAAAAGCACACTGGAGACTCTCAGCTAAGACTGATAAAAGCACACTGGGGAATCTCAGCTAAGACTGATAAGAGCACACTGGGGAATCTCAGCTAAGACTGAAAAGAGCACACTGGAGATTCTCAGCTAAGACTGATAAGAGCACACTGGGGAATCTCAGCTAAGACTGATAAGAGCACACTGGGGAATCTCAGCTAAGACTGATAAAAGAACACTGGGGAATCTCAGCTAAGACTGATAAAAACACACTGAGGAATCTCAGCTAAGACAGATAAAAGCACACTGGGGAATCTCAGCTAAGACTGATAAAATCACACTGGAGACTCTCAGCTAAGACTGATAAAAGCACACTGGGGAATCTCAGCTAAGACTGATAAAAGTACACTGGGGAATCTCAGCTAAGACTGATAAAATCACACTGGAGAATCTCAGCTACGACTGATAAGAGCACACTGGGGAATCTCAGCTAAGACTGATAAGAGCACACTGGGGAATCTCAGCTAATACTGATAAAAACACACTTAGGAATCTCAGCTAAGACTGATAAGAGCACACTGGGGAATCTCAGCTAAGACTGAAAAAAGTACACTGGAGACTCTCAGCTAAGACTGATAAGAGCACACTGGGGAATCTCAGCTAAGACTGATAAAAACACACTTAGGAATCTCAGCTAAGACTGATAAGAGCACACTGGGGAATCTCAGCTAAGACTGAAAAAAGTACACTGGAGACTCTCAGCTAAGACTGATAAGAGCACACTGGGGAATCTCAGCTAAGACTGATAAGAGCACACTGGGGAATCTCAGCTAATACTGATAAAAACACACTTGGGAATCTCAGCTAAGACTGATAAGAGCACACTGGGGAATCTCAGCTAGGACTGAAAAAAGTACACTGGAGACTCTCAGCTAAGACTGATAAGAACACACTGGGGAATCTCAGCTAAGACTGATAAAAACACACTTAGGAATCTCAGCTAAGACTGAAAAGAGCACACTGGGGAATCTCAGCTAAGACTGATAAGAGCACACTGGGGAATCTCAGCTAAGACTGATAAAAACACACTTAGGAATCTCAGCTAAGACTGAAAAGAGCACACTGGAGAATCTCAGCTAAGACTGACAAAAGCACACTGGGGAATCTCAGCTAAGACTGATAAAAACACACTGGGCAATCTCAGCTAAGACTGATAAGAGCACACTGGGGAATCTCAGCTAAGACTGATAAAAGCACACTGAGGAATCTCAGCTAAGACAGATAAAAGCACACTGGAGAATCTCAGCTACGACTGATAAGAGCACACTGGGGAATCTCAGCTAAGACTGATAAAAGCACACTGGGGAATCTCAGCTAAGACTGATAAAATCACACTGGAGAATCTCAGCTACGACTGATAAGAGCACACTGGGGAATCTCAGCTAAGACTGATAAGAGCACACTGGGGAATCTCAGCTAATACTGATAAAAACACACTTAGTAATCTCAGCTAAGACTGATAAGAGCACACTGGGGAATCTCAGCTAAGACTGAAAAAAGTACACTGGAGACTCTCAGCTAAGACTGATAAGAGCACACTGGGGAATCTCAGCTAAGACTGATAAAAACACACTTAGGAATCTCAGCTAAGACTGATAAGAGCACACTGGGGAATCTCAGCTAAGACTGATAAGAGCACACTGGGGAATCTCAGCTAAGACTGATAAGAGCACACTGGGGAATCTCAGCTAAGACTGATAAAAACACACTTAGGAATCTCAGCTAAGACTGATAAAAGCACACTGGGGAAACTCAGCTAAGACTGAAAAAAGTACACTGGAGACTCTCAGCTAAGACTGATAAAAGCACACTGGGGAAACTCAGCTAAGACTGATAAGAGCACACTGGAGAATCTCAGCTAAGACTGACAAAAGCACACTGGGGAATCTCAGCTAAGACTGATAAGAGCACACTGGAGACTCTCAGCTAAGACTGATAAAAGCACACTGGGGAATCTCAGCTAAGACTGATAAGAGCACACTGGGGAAACTCAGCTAAGACTGATAAAAGCACACTGGGGAATCTCAGCTAAGACTGATAAGAGCACACTGGAGACTCTCAGCTAAGACTGATAAAAGAACACTGGGGAAACTCAGCTAATACTGATAAAAACACACTGAGGAATCTCAGCTAAGACTGATAAAAGCACACTGGGGAATCTCAGCTAAGACTGATAAAAGCACACTGGGGAATCTCAGCTAAGACTGATAAGAGCACACTGGGGAATCTCAGCTAAGACTGATAAGAGCACACTGGGGAATCTCAGCTAAGACTGATAAGAGCACACTGGGGAATCTCAGCTAAGACTGATAAAAGCACACTGGGGAATCTCAGCTAAGACTGATAAAAGTACACTGGGGAATCTCAGCTAAGACTGATAAAAGCACACTGGGGAATCTCAGCTAAGACTGATAAGAGCACACTGGAGACTCTCAGCTAAGACTGATAAAAGCACACTAGAGAATCTCAGCTAAGACTGACAAAAGCACACTGGGGAATCTCAGCTAAGACTGATAAGAGCACACTGGAGATTCTCAGCTAAGACTGATAAAAGCACACTGAGGAATCTCAGCTAAGACTGATAAGAGCACACTGGGGAATCTCAGCTAAGACTGATAAGAGCACACTGGGGAATCTCAGCTAATACTGATAAAAACACACTGGGGAATCTCAGCTAAGACTGATAAGAGCACACTGGGGAATCTCAGCTAAGACTGATAAAAACACACTGGAGAATCTCAGCTAAGACTGATAAAAGTACACTGGAGAATCTCAGCTAAGAGTGATAAAAGCACACTGGAGAATCTCAGCTAAGACTGATAAAAACACACAGGGGAATCTCAGCTAAGACCGATAAGAGCACACTGGGGAATCTCAGCTAAGAACGATAAGAGCACACTGGGGAATCTCAGCTAAGACTGATAAAAACACACAGGGGAATCTCAGCTAAGACAGATAAGAGCACACTGGGGAATCTCAGCTAAGAACGATAAGAGCACACTGGGGAATCTCAGCTAGCTAAGACTGATAAAAGCACACTGGGGAATCTCAGCTAAGACTGATAAAAGCACACTGGGGAATCTCAGCTAAGACTGATAAAAGTACACTGGGGAATCTCAGATATGACTGATAAGAGCACACTGGGCAATCTCAGCTAAGACTGATAAACGCACACTGAGGAATCTCAGCTAAGACTGATAAAAGTACACTGGGGAATCTCAGCTAAGACTGATAAAAACACACTGGAGACTCTCAGCTAAGACTGATAAAAGCACACTGGGGAATCTCAGCTAAGACTGATAAAAGCACACTGGGGAATCTCAGCTAAGACTGATAAAAGTACACTGGGGAATCTCAGATATGACTGATAAGAGCACACTGGGGAATCTCAGCTAAGACTGATAAACGCACACTGAGGAATCTCAGCTAAGACTGATAAAAGTACACTGGGGAATCTCAGCTAAGACTGATAAAAACACACTGGAGACTCTCAGCTAAGACTGATAAAAGCACACTGGGGAATCTCAGCTAAGACTGATAAGAGCACACTGGGGAATCTCAGCTAAGACTGATAAGAGCACACTGGAGATTCTCAGCTAAGACTGATAAGAGCACACTGGGGAATCTCAGCTAAGACTGATAAGAGCACACTGGGGAATCTCAGCTAAGACTGATAAAAGCACACTGGGGAATCTCAGCTAAGACTGATAAAAGTACACTGGGGAATCTCAGCTAAGACTGATAAAAGCACACTGGAGACTCTCAGCTAAGACTGATAAAAGCACACTGGGGAATCTCAGCTAAGACTGATAAGAGCACACTGGGGAATCTCAGCTAAGACTGATAAGAGCACACTGGAGATTCTCAGCTAAGTATGATAAGAGCACACTGGGGAATCTCAGCTAAGACTGATAAGAGCACACTGGGGAATCTCAGCTAAGACTGATAAAAGAACACTGGGGAATCTCAGCTAAGACTGATAAAAACACACTGAGGAATCTCAGCTAAGACAGATAAAAGCACACTGGGGAATCTCAGCTAAGACTGATAAAATCACACTGGAGACTCTCAGCTAAGACTGATAAAAGCACACTGGGGAATCTCAGCTAAGACTGATAAAAGTACACTGGGGAATCTCAGCTAAGACTGATAAAATCACACTGGAGAATCTCAGCTACGACTGATAAGAGCACACTGGGGAATCTCAGCTAAGACTGATAAGAGCACACTGGGGAATCTCAGCTAATACTGATAAAAACACACTTAGGAATCTCAGCTAAGACTGATAAGAGCACACTGGGGAATCTCAGCTAAGACTGAAAAAAGTACACTGGAGACTCTCAGCTAAGACTGATAAGAGCACACTGGGGAATCTCAGCTAAGACTGATAAAAACACACTTAGGAATCTCAGCTAAGACTGATAAGAGCACACTGGGGAATCTCAGCTAAGACTGAAAAAAGTACACTGGAGACTCTCAGCTAAGACTGATAAGAGCACACTGGGGAATCTCAGCTAAGACTGATAAAAACACACTTAGGAATCTCAGCTAAGACTGATAAAAGCACACTGGGGAAACTCAGCTAAGACTGAAAAAAGTACACTGGAGACTCTCAGCTAAGACTGATAAAAGCACACTGGGGAAACTCAGCTAAGACTGAAAAAAGTACACTGGGGAATCTCAGCTAAGACTGATAAAAACACACTTAGGAATCTCAGCTAAGACTGATAAGAGCACACTGGAGAATCTCAGCTAAGACTGACAAAAGCACACTGGGGAATCTCAGCTAAGACTGATAAGAGCACACTGGAGACTCTCAGCTAAGACTGATAAAAGCACACTGGGGAATCTCAGCTAAGACTGATAAGAGCACACTGGGGAATCTCAGCTAAGACTGATAAAAGCACACTGGGGAATCTCAGCTAAGACTGATAAGAGCACACTGGAGACTCTCAGCTAAGACTGATAAAAGAACACTGGGGAAACTCAGCTAATACTGATAAAAACACACTGAGGAATCTCAGCTAAGACTGATAAAAGCACACTGGGGAATCTCAGCTAAGACTGATAAAAGCACACTGGGGAATCTCAGCTAAGACTGATAAAAGCACACTGGGGATTCTCAGCTAAGACTGATAAAAGCACACTGGGGAATCTCAGCTAAGACTGATAAGAGCACACTGGGGAATCTCAGCTAAGACTGATAAGAGCACACTGGGGAATCTCAGCTAAGACTGATAAGAGCACACTGGGGAATCTCAGCTAAGACTGATAAAAGCACACTGGGGAATCTCAGCTAAGACTGATAAAAGTACACTGGGGAATCTCAGCTAAGACTGATAAAAGCACACTGGAGACTCTCAGCTAAGACTGATAAGAGCACACTGGGGAATCTCAGCTAAGACTGATAAGAGCACACTGGGGAATCTCAGCTAATACTGATAAAAACACACTTGGGAATCTCAGCTAAGACTGATAAGAGCACACTGGGGAATCTCAGCTAGGACTGAAAAAAGTACACTGGAGACTCTCAGCTAAGACTGATAAGAGCACACTGGGGAATCTCAGCTAAGACTGATAAAAACACACTTAGGAATCTCAGCTAAGACTGATAAGAGCACACTGGGGAATCTCAGCTAAGACTGAAAAAAGTACACTGGAGACTCTCAGCTAAGACTGATAAGAGCACACTGGGGAATCTCAGCTAAGATTGATAAAAACACACTTAGGAATCTCAGCTAAGACTGATAAAAGCACACTGGGGAAACTCAGCTAAGACTGAAAAAAGTACACTGGAGACTCTCAGCTAAGACTGATAAGAGCACACTGGGGAATCTCAGCTAAGACTGATAAAAACACACTTAGGAATCTCAGCTAAGACTGATAAGAGCACACTGGAGAATCTCAGCTAAGACTGACAAAAGCACACTGGGGAATCTCAGCTAAGACTGATAAGAGCACACTGGAGACTCTCAGCTAAGACTGATAAAAGCACACTGGGGAATCTCAGCTAAGACTGATAAGAGCACACTGGGGAATCTCAGCTAAGACTGATAAAAGCACACTGGGGAATCTCAGCTAAGACTGATAAGAGCACACTGGAGACTCTCAGCTAAGACTGATAAAAGAACACTGGGGAAACTCAGCTAATACTGATAAAAACACACTGAGGAATCTCAGCTAAGACTGATAAAAGCACACTGGGGAATCTCAGCTAAGACTGATAAAAGCACACTGGGGAATCTCAGCTAAGACTGATAAGAGCACACTGGGGAATCTCAGCTAAGACTGATAAAAGCACACTGGGGAATCTCAGCTAAGACTGATAAGAGCACACTGGAGACTCTCAGCTAAGACTGATAAAAGAACACTGGGGAAACTCAGCTAATACTGATAAAAACACACTGAGGAATCTCAGCTAAGACTGATAAGAGCACACTGGGGAATCTCAGCTAAGACTGAAAAAAGTACACTGGAGACTCTCAGCTAAGACTGATAAGAGCACACTGGGGAATCTCAGCTAAGACTGATAAAAACACACTTAGGAATCTCAGCTAAGACTGATAAGAGCACACTGGGGAATCTCAGCTAAGACTGATAAAAGCACACTGGGGAATCTCAGCTAAGACTGATAAGAGCACACTGGGGAATCTCAGCTAAGACTGAAAAAAGTACACTGGAGACTCTCAGCTAAGACTGATAAGAGCACACTGGAGACTCTCAGCTAAGAGTGATAAAAGAACACTGGGGAAACTCAGCTAATACTGATAAAAACACACTGACGAATCTCAGCTAAGACTGATAAAAGCACACTGGGGAATCTCAGCTAAGTGATAAAAGCACACTGGGGAATCTCAGCTAAGACTGATAAAAACACACTTAGGAATCTCAGCTAAGACTGATAAAAGCACACTGGGGAAACTCAGCTAAGACTGAAAAAAGTACACTGGAGACTCTCAGCTAAGACTGATAAGAGCACACTGGGGAATCTCAGCTAAGACTGATAAAAACACACTTAGGAATCTCAGCTAAGACTGATAAGAGCACACTGGGGAATCTCAGCTAAGACTGAAAAAAGTACACTGGAGACTCTCAGCTAAGACTGATAAGAGCACACTGGGGAATCTCAGCTAAGACTGATAAAAACACACTTAGGAATCTCAGCTAAGACTGATAAAAGCACACTGGGGAAACTCAGCTAAGACTGAAAAAAGTACACTGGGGAATCTCAGCTAAGACTGATAAGAGCACACTGGGGAATCTCAGCTAAGACTGATAAGAGCACACTGGGGAATCTCAGCTAAGACTGATAAGAGCACACTGGGGAATCTCAGCTAAGACTGATAAGAGCACACTGGGGAATCTCAGCTAAGACTGATAAAAACACACTGGGGAATCTCAGCTAAGACTGATAAGAGCACACTGGAGAATCTCAGCTAAGAGTGATAAAAGCACACTGGAGAATCTCAGCTAAGACTGATAAAAACACACTGGGGAATCTCAGCTAAGACCGATAAGAGCACACTGGGGAATCTCAGCTAAGAACGATAAGAGCACACTGGGGAATCTCAGCTAAGACTGATAAAAACACACAGGGGAATCTCAGCTAAGACAGATAAGAGCACACTGGGGAATCTCAGCTAAGAATGATAAGAGCACACTGGGGAATCTCAGCTAGCTAAGACTGATAAAAGCACACTGGGGAATCTCAGCTAAGACTGATAAAAGCACACTGGGGAATCTCAGCTAAGACTGATAAAAGTACACTGGGGAATCTCAGATATGACTGATAAGAGCACACTGGGCAATCTCAGCTAAGACTGATAAGAGCACACTGGGGAATCTCAGCTAAGACTGATAAAAGCACACTGAGGAATCTCAGCTAAGACTGATAAAAGTACACTGGGGAATCTCAGCTAAGACTGATAAAAACACACTGGAGACTCTCAGCTAAGACTGATAAAAGCACACTGGGAATCTCAGCTAAGACTGATAAGAGCACACTGGGGAATCTCAGCTAAGACTGATAAGAGCACACTGGAGATTCTCAGCTAAGACTGATAAAAGCACACTGGGGAATCTCAGCTAAGACTGATAAAATCACACTGGGGAATCTCAGCTAAGACTGATAAAAACACACTTAGGAATCTCAGCTAAGACTGATAAAAGCACACTGGGGAATCTCAGCTAAGACTGATAAAATCACACTGGAGACTCTCAGCTAAGACTGATAAAAGCACACTGGGGAATCTCAGCTAAGACTGATAAAAGTACACTGGGGAATCTCTGCTAAGACTGATAAAAGCACACTGGGGAATCTCAGCTAAGACTGATAAAAGCACACTGGGGAATCTCAGCTAAGACTGATTAGAGCACACTGGGGAATCTCAGCTAAGACTGATAAAAGCACACTGGGGAATCTCAGCTAAGACTGAAAAGAGCACACTGGGGAATCTCAGCTAAGACTGATAAAATCACACTGGAGACTCTCAGCTAAGACTGATAAAAGCACACTGGGGAATCTCAGCTAAGACTGATAAAAGTACACTGGGGAATCTCAGCTAAGACTGATAAAATCACACTGGAGAATCTCAGCTACGACTGATAAGAGCACACTGGGGAATCTCAGCTAAGACTGATAAGAGCACACTGGGGAATCTCAGCTAATACTGATAAAAACACACTTAGGAATCTCAGCTAAGACTGATAAGAGCACACTGGGGAATCTCAGCTAAGACTGAAAAAAGTACACTGGAGACTCTCAGCTAAGACTGATAAGAGCACACTGGGGAATCTCAGCTAAGACTGATAAAAACACACTTAGGAATCTCAGCTAAGACTGATAAGAGCACACTGGGGAATCTCAGCTAAGACTGAAAAAAGTACACTGGAGACT
Source organism: Taudactylus pleione (assembly GCA_031769625.1). Lineage (NCBI taxonomy): Eukaryota > Metazoa > Chordata > Amphibia > Anura > Myobatrachidae > Taudactylus > Taudactylus pleione. The sequence goes on along the minus strand of JAUIMM010000964.1, from coordinate 515,422 downwards.
CTCAGCTAAGACTGATAAGAGCACACTGGGGAATCTCAGCTAAGACTGATAAAAACACACTTAGGAATCTCAGCTAAGACTGATAAAAGCACACTGGGGAAACTCAGCTAAGACTGAAAAAAGTACACTGGAGACTCTCAGCTAAGACTGATAAAAGCACACTGGGGAAACTCAGCTAAGACTGAAAAAAGTACACTGGGGAATCTCAGCTAAGACTGATAAAAACACACTTAGGAATCTCAGCTAAGACTGATAAGAGCACACTGGAGAATCTCAGCTAAGACTGACAAAAGCACACTGGGGAATCTCAGCTAAGACTGATAAGAGCACACTGGAGACTCTCAGCTAAGACTGATAAAAGCACACTGGGGAATCTCAGCTAAGACTGATAAGAGCACACTGGGGAATCTCAGCTAAGACTGATAAAAGCACACTGGGGAATCTCAGCTAAGACTGATAAGAGCACACTGGAGACTCTCAGCTAAGACTGATAAAAGAACACTGGGGAAACTCAGCTAATACTGATAAAAACACACTGAGGAATCTCAGCTAAGACTGATAAAAGCACACTGGGGAATCTCAGCTAAGACTGATAAAAGCACACTGGGGAATCTCAGCTAAGACTGATAAAAGCACACTGGGGAATCTCAGCTAAGACTGATAAAAGCACACTGGGGAATCTCAGCTAAGACTGATAAGAGCACACTGGGGAATCTCAGCTAAGACTGATAAGAGCACACTGGGGAATCTCAGCTAAGACTGATAAGAGCACACTGGGGAATCTCAGCTAAGACTGATAAAAGCACACTGGGGAATCTCAGCTAAGACTGATAAAAGTACACTGGGGAATCTCAGCTAAGACTGATAAAAGCACACTGGAGACTCTCAGCTAAGACTGATAAGAGCACACTGGGGAATCTCAGCTAAGACTGATAAGAGCACACTGGGGAATCTCAGCTAATACTGATAAAAACACACTTGGGAATCTCAGCTAAGACTGATAAGAGCACACTGGGGAATCTCAGCTAGGACTAAAAAAAGTACACTGGAGACTCTCAGCTAAGACTGATAAGAGCACACTGGGGAATCTCAGCTAAGACTGATAAAAACACACTTAGGAATCTCAGCTAAGACTGATAAGAGCACACTGGGGAATCTCAGCTAAGACTGAAAAAAGTACACTGGAGACTCTCAGCTAAGACTGATAAGAGCACACTGGGGAATCTCAGCTAAGATTGATAAAAACACACTTAGGAATCTCAGCTAAGACTGATAAAAGCACACTGGGGAAACTCAGCTAAGACTGAAAAAAGTACACTGGAGACTCTCAGCTAAGACTGATAAGAGCACACTGGGGAATCTCAGCTAAGACTGATAAAAACACACTTAGGAATCTCAGCTAAGACTGATAAGAGCACACTGGAGAATCTCAGCTAAGACTGACAAAAGCACACTGGGGAATCTCAGCTAAGACTGATAAGAGCACACTGGAGACTCTCAGCTAAGACTGATAAAAGCACACTGGGGAATCTCAGCTAAGACTGATAAGAGCACACTGGGGAATCTCAGCTAAGACTGATAAAAGCACACTGGGGAATCTCAGCTAAGACTGATAAGAGCACACTGGAGACTCTCAGCTAAGACTGATAAAAGAACACTGGGGAAACTCAGCTAATACTGATAAAAACACACTGAGGAATCTCAGCTAAGACTGATAAAAGCACACTGGGGAATCTCAGCTAAGACTGATAAAAGCACACTGGGGAATCTCAGCTAAGACTGATAAGAGCACACTGGGGAATCTCAGCTAAGACTGATAAAAGCACACTGGGGAATCTCAGCTAAGACTGATAAGAGCACACTGGAGACTCTCAGCTAAGACTGATAAAAGAACACTGGGGAAACTCAGCTAATACTGATAAAAACACACTGAGGAATCTCAGCTAAGACTGATAAGAGCACACTGGGGAATCTCAGCTAAGACTGAAAAAAGTACACTGGAGACTCTCAGCTAAGACTGATAAGAGCACACTGGGGAATCTCAGCTAAGACTGATAAAAACACACTTAGGAATCTCAGCTAAGACTGATAAGAGCACACTGGGGAATCTCAGCTAAGACTGATAAAAGCACACTGGGGAATCTCAGCTAAGACTGATAAGAGCACACTGGGGAATCTCAGCTAAGACTGAAAAAAGTACACTGGAGACTCTCAGCTAAGACTGATAAGAGCACACTGGGGAATCTCAGCTAAGACTGATAAAAACACACTTAGGAATCTCAGCTAAGACTGATAAGAGCACACTGGAGAATCTCAGCTAAGACTGACAAAAGCACACTGGGGAATCTCAGCTAAGACTGATAAGAGCACACTGGGGAATCTCAGCTAAGACTGATAAGAGCACACTGGGGAATCTCAGCTAAGACTGATAAGAGCACACTGGGGAATCTCAGCTAAGACTGATAAGAGCACACTGGGGAATCTCAGCTAAGACTGATAAGAGCACACTGGGGAATCTCAGCTAAGACTGATAAAAGCACACTGGGGAATCTCAGCTAAGACTGATAAAAGTACACTGGGGAATCTCAGCTAAGACTGATAAGAGCACACTGGGGAATCTCAGCTAAGACTGATTAAAGTACACTGGAGATTCTCAGCTAAGACTGATAAAAGCACACTGGGGAATCTCAGCTAATACTGATAAAAACACACTGGGGAATCTCAGCTAAGACTGATAAGAGCACACTGGGGAATCTCAGCTAAGACTGATAAAAACACACTGGAGAATCTCAGCTAAGACTGATAAAAGTACACTGGAGAATCTCAGCTAAGAGTGATAAAAGCACACTGGAGAATCTCAGCTAAGACTGATAAAAACACACTGGGGAATCTCAGCTAAGACCGATAAGAGCACACTGGGGAATCTCAGCTAAGAACGATAAGAGCACACTGGGGAATCTCAGCTAAGACTGATAAAAACACACAGGGGAATCTCAGCTAAGACAGATAAGAGCACACTGGGGAATCTCAGCTAAGAATGATAAGAGCACACTGGGGAATCTCAGCTAGCTAAGACTGATAAAAGCACACTGGGGAATCTCAGCTAAGACTGATAAAAGCACACTGGGGAATCTCAGCTAAGACTGATAAAAGTACACTGGGGAATCTCAGATATGACTGATAAGAGCACACTGGGCAATCTCAGCTAAGACTGATAAGAGCACACTGGGGAATCTCAGCTAAGACTGATAAAAGCACACTGAGGAATCTCAGCTAAGACTGATAAAAGTACACTGGGGAATCTCAGCTAAGACTGATAAAAACACACTGGAGACTCTCAGCTAAGACTGATAAAAGCACACTGGGAATCTCAGCTAAGACTGATAAGAGCACACTGGGGAATCTCAGCTAAGACTGATAAGAGCACACTGGAGATTCTCAGCTAAGACTGATAAAAGCACACTGGGGAATCTCAGCTAAGACTGATAAAATCACACTGGGGAATCTCAGCTAAGACTGATAAAAACACACTTAGGAATCTCAGCTAAGACTGATAAAAGCACACTGGGGAATCTCAGCTAAGACTGATAAAATCACACTGGAGACTCTCAGCTAAGACTGATAAAAGCACACTGGGGAATCTCAGCTAAGACTGATAAAAGTACACTGGGGAATCTCTGCTAAGACTGATAAAAGCACACTGGGGAATCTCAGCTAAGACTGATAAAAGCACACTGGGGAATCTCAGCTAAGACTGATTAGAGCACACTGGGGAATCTCAGCTAAGACTGATAAAAGCACACTGGGGAATCTCAGCTAAGACTGAAAAGAGCACACTGGGGAATCTCAGCTAAGACTGATAAAAGCACACTGGAGACTCTCAGCTAAGACTGATAAAAGCACACAGGGGAATCTCAGCTAAGACTGATAAGAGCACACTGGGGAATCTCAGCTAATACTGATAAGAGCACACTGGGGAATCTCAGCTAAGACTGATAAAATCACACTGGAGAATCTCAGCTAAGACTGATAAGAGCACACTGGGGAATCTCAGCTAAGACTGATAAGAGCACACAGGGGAATCTCAGCTAAGACTGATAAAATCACACTGGAGAATCTCAGCTAAGACTGATAAAAGCACACTGGGGAATCTCAGCTAAGACTGATAAGAGCACACTGGGGAATATCAGCTAAGACTGATAAAAACACACTTAGGAATCTCAGCTAAGACTGATAAGAGCACAGTGGGTAATCTCAGCTAAGACTGATAAAAGTACACTGGAGACTCTCAGCTAAGACTGATAAGAGCACACTGGGGAATCTCTGCTAAGACTGATAAAAACACACTTAGGAATCTCAGCTAAGACTGATAAAAGCACACTGGAGACTCTCAGCTAAGACTGATAAAAGCACACTGGGGAATCTCAGCTAAGACTGATAAAATCACACTGGAGAATCTCAGCTAAGACTGATAAGAGCACACTGGGGAATCTCAGCTAAGACTGATAAAAGTACACTGGGGAATCTCAGCAAAGACTGATAAAAGTACACTTGGGAATCTCAGCTAAGACTGATAAGAGCACACTGGGGAATCTCAGCTAAGACTGATTAAAGTACACTGGAGATTCTCAGCTAAGACTGATAAAAGCACACTGAGGAATCTCAGCTAAGACTGATAAGAGCACACTGGGGAATCTCAGCTAAGACTGATAAGAGCACACTGGGGAATCTCAGCTAATACTGATAAAAACACACTGGGGAATCTCAGCTAAGACTGATAAGAGCACACTGGGGAATCTCAGCTAGACTGATAAAAACACACTGGAGAATCTCAGCTAAGACTGATAAAAGTACACTGGAGAATCTCAGCTAAGAGTGATAAAAGCACACTGGAGAATCTCAGCTAAGACTGATAAAAACACACAGGGGAATCTCAGCTAAGACCGATAAGAGCACACTGGGGAATCTCAGCTAAGAACGATAAGAGCACACTGGGGAATCTCAGCTAAGACTGATAAAAACACACAGGGGAATCTCAGCTAAGACAGATAAGAGCACACTGGGGAATCTCAGCTAAGACTGATAAGAGCACACTGGGCAATCTCAGCTAAGACTGATAAGAGCACACTGGGGAATCTCAGCTAAGACTGATAAAAACACACTGGGCAATCTCAGCTAAGACTGATAAGAGCACACTGGGGAATCTCAGCTAAGACTGATAAGAGCACACTGGGGAATCTCAGCTTAGACTGATAAAAACACACTGAGGAATCTCAGCTAAGACAGATAAAAACACACTGGAGACTCTCAGCTAAGACTGAAAAAAGCACACTGGGGAATCTCAGCTAATACTGATAAAAGCACACTGGAGAATCTCAGCTAAGACTGATAAGAGCACACTGGGGAATCTCAGCTAAGACTGATAAAATCACACTGGAGAATCTCAGCTACGACTGATAAGAGCACACTGGGGAATCTCAGCTAAGACTGATAAGAGCACACTGGGGAATCTCAGCTAATACTGATAAAAACACACTTGGGAATCTCAGCTAAGACTGATAAGAGCACACTGGGGAATCTCAGCTAGGACTGAAAAAAGTACACTGGAGACTCTCAGCTAAGACTGATAAGAGCACACTGGGGAATCTCAGCTAAGACTGATAAAAACACACTTAGGAATCTCAGCTAAGACTGATAAGAGCACACTGGGGAATCTCAGCTAAGACTGAAAAAAGTACACTGGAGACTCTCAGCTAAGACTGATAAGAGCACACTGGGGAATCTCAGCTAAGACTGATAAAAACACACTTAGGAATCTCAGCTAAGACTGATAAAAGCACACTGGGGAAACTCAGCTAAGACTGAAAAAAGTACACTGGAGACTCTCAGCTAAGACTGATAAGAGCACACTGGGGAATCTCAGCTAAGACTGATAAAAACACACTTAGGAATCTCAGCTAAGACTGATAAGAGCACACTGGAGAATCTCAGCTAAGACTGACAAAAGCACACTGGGGAATCTCAGCTAAGACTGATAAGAGCACACTGGAGACTCTCAGCTAAGACTGATAAAAGAACACTGGGGAAACTCAGCTAATACTGATAAAAACACACTGAGGAATCTCAGCTAAGACTGATAAGAGCACACTGGGGAATCTCAGCTAAGACTGATAAGAGCACACTGGAGACTCTCAGCTAAGACTGATAAAAGCACACTGGGGAATCTCAGCTAAGACTGATAAGAGCACACTGGGGAATCTCAGCTAAGACTGATAAAAGCACACAGGGGAATCTCAGCTAAGACTGATAAGAGCACACTGGAGACTCTCAGCTAAGACTGATAAAAGAACACTGGGGAAACTCAGCTAATACTGATAAAAACACACTGAGGAATCTCAGCTAAGACTGATAAAAGCACACTGGGGAATCTCAGCTAAGACTGATAAAAGCACACTGGGGAATCTCAGCTAAGACTGATAAGAGCACACTGGGGAATCTCAGCTAAGACTGATAAAAGCACACTGGGGAATCTCAGCTAAGACTGATAAGAGCACACTGGAGACTCTCAGCTAAGACTGATAAAAGAACACTGGGGAAACTCAGCTAATACTGATAAAAACACACTGAGGAATCTCAGCTAAGACTGATAAGAGCACACTGGGGAATCTCAGCTAAGACTGAAAAAAGTACACTGGAGACTCTCAGCTAAGACTGATAAGAGCACACTGGGGAATCTCAGCTAAGACTGATAAAAACACACTTAGGAATCTCAGCTAAGACTGATAAGAGCACACTGGGGAATCTCAGCTAAGACTGATAAGAGCACACTGGAGACTCTCAGCTAAGACTGATAAAAACACACTTAGGAATCTCAGCTAAGACTGATAAGAGCACACTGGGGAATCTCAGCTAAGACTGATAAAAACACACTGGGGAATCTCAGCTAAGTGATAAAAGCACACTGGGGAATCTCAGCTAAGACTGATAAAAACACACTTAGGAATCTCAGCTAAGACTGATAAAAGCACACTGGGGAAACTCAGCTAAGACTGAAAAAAGTACACTGGAGACTCTCAGCTAAGACTGATAAGAGCACACTGGGGAATCTCAGCTAAGACTGATAAAAACACACTTAGGAATCTCAGCTAAGACTGATAAGAGCACACTGGAGAATCTCAGCTAAGACTGACAAAAGCACACTGGGGAATCTCAGCTAAGACTGATAAGAGCACACTGGGGAATCTCAGCTAAGACTGATAAGAGCACACTGGGGAATCTCAGCTAAGACTGATAAGAGCACACTGGGGAATCTCAGCTAAGACTGATAAGAGCACACTGGGGAATCTCAGCTAAGACTGATAAAAGCACACTGGGGAATCTCAGCTAAGACTGATAAAAGTACACTGGGGAATCTCAGCTAAGACTGATAAGAGCACACTGGGGAATCTCAGCTAAGACTGATTAAAGTACACTGGAGATTCTCAGCTAAGACTGATAAAAGCACACTGGGGAATCTCAGCTAATACTGATAAAAACACACTGGGGAATCTCAGCTAAGACTGATAAGAGCACACTGGGGAATCTCAGCTAAGACTGATAAAAACACACTGGAGAATCTCAGCTAAGACTGATAAAAGTACACTGGAGAATCTCAGCTAAGAGTGATAAAAGCACACTGGAGAATCTCAGCTAAGACTGATAAAAACACACAGGGGAATCTCAGCTAAGACCGATAAGAGCACACTGGGGAATCTCAGCTAAGAACGATAAGAGCACACTGGGGAATCTCAGCTAAGACTGATAAAAACACACAGGGGAATCTCAGCTAAGACAGATAAGAGCACACTGGGGAATCTCAGCTAAAAATGATAAGAGCACACTGGGGAATCTCAGCTAGCTAAGACTGATAAAAGCACACTGGGGAATCTCAGCTAAGACTGATAAAAGCACACTGGGGAATCTCAGCTAAGACTGATAAAAACACACTGGAGACTCTCAGCTAAGACTGATAAAAGCACACTGGGAATCTCAGCTAAGACTGATAAGAGCACACTGGGGAATCTCAGCTAAGACTGATAAGAGCACACTGGAGATTCTCAGCTAAGACTGATAAGAGCACACTGGGGAATCTCAGCTAAGACTGATAAGAGCACACTGGGGAATCTCAGCTAAGACTGATAAAAGCACACTGGGGAATCTCAGCTAAGACTGATAAAAGTACACAGGGGAATCTCAGCTAAGACTGATAAAAGCACACTGGAGACTCTCAGCTAAGACTGATAAAAGCACACTGGGGAATCTCAGCTAAGACTGATAAGAACACACTGGGGAATCTCAGCTAAGACTGATAAGAGCACACTGGAGATTCTCAGCTAAGACTGATAAGAGCACACTGGGGAATCTCAGCTAAGACTGATAAGAGTACACAGGGGAATCTCAGCTAAGACTGATAAAAGAACACTGGGGAATCTCAGCTAATACTGATAAAAACACACTGGGCAATCTCAGCTAAGACTGATAAGAGCACACTGGGGAATCTCAGCTAAGACTGATAAAAACACACTGAGGAATCTCAGCTAAGACAGATAAAAGCACACTGGAGACTCTCAGCTAAGACTGATAAAAGCACACTGGAGAATCTCAGCTACGACTGATAAGAGCACACTGGGGAATCTCAGCTAAGACTGATAAGAGCACACTGGGGAATCTCAGCTAATACTGATAAAAACACACTTAGGAATCTCAGCTAAGACTGATAAGAGCACACTGGGGAATCTCAGCTAAGACTGAAAAAAGTACACTGGAGACTCTCAGCTAAGACTGATAAAAGAACACTGGGGAATCTCAGCTAAGACTGATAAAAACACACTTAGGAATCTCAGCTAAGACTGATAAGAGCACACTGGGGAATCTCAGCTAAGACTGAAAAAAGTACACTGGAGACTCTCAGCTAAGACTGATAAGAGCACACTGGGGAATCTCAGCTAAGACTGATAAAAACACACTTAGGAATCTCAGCTAAGACTGATAAGAGCACACTGGAGAATCTCAGCTAAGACTGACAAAAGCACACTGGGGAATCTCAGCTAAGACTGATAAGAGCACACTGGAGACTCTCAGCTAAGACTGATAAAAGCACACTGGGGAATCTCAGCTAAGACTTTTAAGAGCACACTGGGGAATCTCAGCTAAGACTGATAAAATCAGACTGGGGAATCTCAGCTAAGACTGATAAGAGCACACTGGAGACTCTCAGCTAAGACTGATAAAAGAACACTGGGGAAACTCAGCTAATACTGATAAAAACACACTGAGGAATCTCAGCTAAGACTGATTAAAGCACACTGGGGAATCTCAGCTAAGACTGATAAAAGCACACTGGGGAATCTCAGCTAAGACTGATAAAAGCACACTGGGGAATCTCAGCTAAGACTGATAAGAGCACACTGGGGAATCTCAGCTAAGACTGATAAGAGCACACTGGGGAATCTCAGCTAAGACTGATAAGAGCACACTGGGGAATCTCAGCTAAGACTGATAAAAGCACACTGGGGAATCTCAGCTAAGACTGATAAAAGTACACTGGGGAATCTCAGCTAAGACTGATAAAAGCACACTGGAGACTCTCAGCTAAGACTGATAAAAGCACACTGGAGAATCTCAGCTAAGACTGATAAAAGCACACTGGGGAATCTCAGCTAAGACTGATAAGAGCACACTGGGGAATCTCAGCTAAGACTGATAAAAGCACACTGGGGAATCTCAGCTAAGACTGATAAGAGCACACTGGAGACTCTCAGCTAAGACTGATAAAAGAACACTGGGGAAACTCAGCTAATACTGATAAAAACACACTGAGGAATCTCAGCTAAGACTGATAAAAGCACACTGGGGAATCTCAGCTAAGACTGATAAAAGCACACTGGGGAATCTCAGCTAAGACTGATAAGAGCACACTGGGGAATCTCAGCTAAGACTGATAAAAGCACACTGGGGAATCTCAGCTAAGACTGATAAGAGCACACTGGAGACTCTCAGCTAAGACTGATAAAAGAACACTGGGGAAACTCAGCTAATACTGATAAAAACACACTGAGGAATCTCAGCTAAGACTGATAAGAGCACACTGGGGAATCTCAGCTAAGACTGAAAAAAGTACACTGGAGACTCTCAGCTAAGACTGATAAGAGCACACTGGGGAATCTCAGCTAAGACTGATAAAAACACACTTAGGAATCTCAGCTAAGACTGATAAGAGCACACTGGGGAATCTCAGCTAAGACTGATAAGAGCACACTGGAGACTCTCAGCTAAGACTGATAAAAGAACACTGGGGAAACTCAGCTAATACTGATAAAAACACACTGGGGAATCTCAGCTAAGACTGAAAAAAGTACACTGGAGACTCTCAGCTAAGACTGATAAGAGCACACTGGGGAATCTCAGCTAAGACTGATAAGAGCACACTGGGGAAACTCAGCTAATACTGATAAAAACACACTGACGAATCTCAGCTAAGACTGATAAAAGCACACTGGGGAATCTCAGCTAAGACTGATAAAAACACACTGGGGAATCTCAGCTAAGTGATAAAAGCACTCTGGGGAATCTCAGCTAAGACTGATAAAAACACACTTAGGAATCTCAGCTAAGACTGATAAAAGCACACTGGAGACTCTCAGCTAAGACTGATAAGAGCACACTGGGGAATCTCAGCTAAGACTGATAAAAACACACTTAGGAATCTCAGCTAAGACTGATAAGAGCACACTGGAGAATCTCAGCTAAGACTGACAAAAGCACACTGGGGAATCTCAGCTAAGACTGATAAGAGCACACTGGGGAATCTCAGCTAAGACTGATAAGAGCACACTGGGGAATCTCAGCTAAGACTGATAAGAGCACACTGGGGAATCTCAGCTAAGACTGATAAGAGCACACTGGGGAATCTCAGCTAAGACTGATAAAAGCACACTGGGGAATCTCAGCTAAGACTGATAAAAGTACACTGGGGAATCTCAGCTAAGACTGATAAGAGCACACTGGGGAATCTCAGCTAAGACTGATTAAAGTACACTGGAGATTCTCAGCTAAGACTGATAAAAGCACACTGGGGAATCTCAGCTAATACTGATAAAAACACACTGGGGAATCTCAGCTAAGACTGATAAGAGCACACTGGGGAATCTCAGCTAAGACTGATAAAAACACACTGGAGAATCTCAGCTAAGACTGATAAAAGTACACTGGAGAATCTCAGCTAAGAGTGATAAAAGCACACTGGAGAATCTCAGCTAAGACTGATAAAAACACACAGGGGAATCTCAGCTAAGACCGATAAGAGCACACTGGGGAATCTCAGCTAAGAACGATAAGAGCACACTGGGGAATCTCAGCTAAGACTGATAAAAACACACAGGGCAATCTCAGCTAAGACAGATAAGAGCACACTGGGGAATCTCAGCTAAGAATGATAAGAGCACACTGGGGAATCTCAGCTAGCTAAGACTGATAAAAGCACACTGGGGAATCTCAGCTAAGACTGATAAAAGCACACTGGGGAATCTCAGCTAAGACTGATAAAAGTACACTGGGGAATCTCAGATATGACTGATAAGAGCACACTGGGCAATCTCAGCTAAGACTGATAAGAGCACACTGGGGAATCTCAGCTAAGACTGATAAAAGCACACTGAGGAATCTCAGCTAAGACTGATAAAAGTACACTGGGGAATCTCAGCTAAGACTGATAAAAACACACTGGAGACTCTCAGCTAAGACTGATAAAAGCACACTGGGAATCTCATTTAAGACTGATAAGAGCACACTGGGGAATCTCAGCTAAGACTGATAAGAGCACACTGGAGATTCTCAGCTAAGACTGATAAGAGCACACTGGGGAATCTCAGCTAAGACTGATAAGAGCACACTGGGGAATCTCAGCTAAGACTGATAAAAGCACACTGGGGAATCTCAGCTAAGACTGATAAAAGTACACAGGGGAATCTCAGCTAAGACTGATAAGAGCACACTGGGGAATCTCAGCTAAGACTGATAAGAGCACACTGGAGACTCTCAGCTAAGACTGATAAAAGCACACTGGGGAATCTCAGCTAAGACTGATAAGAGCACACTGGGCAATCTCAGCTAAGACTGATAAGAGCACACTGGAGATTCTCAGCTAAGACTGATAAGAGCACACTGGGGAATCTCAGCTAAGACTGATAAGAGTACACAGGGGAATCTCAGCTAAGACTGATAAAAGAACACTGGGGAATCTCAGCTAAGACTGATAAGAGCACACTGGGGAATCTCAGCTAAGACTGATAAAAGCACACTGGGGAATCTCAGCTAAGACTGATAAAAACACACTGAGGAATCTCAGCTAAGACAGATAAAAGCACACTGGAGACTCTCAGCTAAGACTGATAAAAGCACACTGGGGAATCTCAGCTAATACTGATAAAAGCACACTGGAGAATCTCAGCTACGACTGATAAGAGCACACTGGGGAATCTCAGCTAAGACTGATAAAATCACACTGGAGAATCTCAGCTACGACTGATAAGAGCACACTGGGGAATCATAGCTAAGACTGATAAGAGCACACTGGGGAATCTCAGCTAATACTGATAAAAACACACTTAGGAATCTCAGCTAAGACTGATAAGAGCACACTGGGGAATCTCAGCTAAGACTGAAAAAAGTACACTGGAGACTCTCAGCTAAGACTGATAAAAGAACACTGGGGAATCTCAGCTAAGACTGATAAAAACACACTTAGGAATCTCAGCTAAGACTGATAAGAGCACACTGGGGAATCTCAGCTAAGACTGAAAAAAGTACACTGGAGACTCTCAGCTAAGACTGATAAGAGCACACTGGGGAATCTCAGCTAAGACTGATAAAAACACACTTAGGAATCTCAGCTAAGACTGATAAGAGCACACTGGAGAATCTCAGCTAAGACTGACAAAAGCACACTGGGGAATCTCAGCTAAGACTGATAAGAGCACACTGGAGACTCTCAGCTAAGACTGATAAAAGCACACTGGGGAATCTCAGCTAAGACTGATAAGAGCACACTGGGGAATCTCAGCTAAGACTGATAAAATCACACTGGGGAATCTCAGCTAAGACTGATAAGAGCACACTGGAGACTCTCAGCTAAGACTGATAAAAGAACACTGGGGAATCTCAGCTAAGACTGATAAAAGCACACTGGGGAAACTCAGCTAATACTGATAAAAACACACTGAGGAATCTCAGCTAAGACTGATTAAAGCACACTGGGGAATCTCAGCTAAGACTGATAAAAGCACACTGGGGAATCTCAGCTAAGACTGATAAGAGCACACTGGGGAATCTCAGCTAAGACTGATAAGAGCACACTGGGGAATCTCAGCTAAGACTGATAAGAGCACACTGGGGAATCTCAGCTAAGACTGATAAAAGCACACTGGGGAATCTCAGCTAAGACTGATAAAAGTACACTGGGGAATCTCAGCTAAGACTGATAAAAGCACACTGGAGACTCTCAGCTAAGACTGATAAAAGCACACTGGAGAATCTCAGCTAAGACTGATAAAAGCACACTGGGGAATCTCAGCTAAGACTGATAAGAGCACACTGGAGATTCTCAGCTAAGACTGATAAAAGCACACTGGAGAATCTCAGCTAAGACTGATAAAAGAACACTGGGGAATCTCAGCTAAGACTGATAAAAGTACACTGGGGAATCTCAGCTAAGACTGATAAAAGCACACTAGGGAATCTCAGCTAAGACTGATAAGAGCACACTGGAGACTCTCAGCTAAGACTGATAAAAGCACACTGGAGAATCTCAGCTAAGACTGACAAAAGCACACTGGGGAATCTCAGCTAAGACTGATAAGAGCACACTGGAGACTCTCAGCTAAGACTGATAAAAGCACACTGGGGAATCTCAGCTAAGACTGATAAGAGCACACTGGAGATTCTCAGCTAAGACTGATAAAAGCACACTGGGGAATCTCAGCTAAGACTGATAAAAGTACACTGGGGAATATCAGCTAAGACTGATAAAAGCACACTGGGGAATCTCAGCTAAGACTGATAAAAGTACACTGGAGAATCTCAGCTAAGACTGATAAAAGAACACTGGGGAAACTCAGCTAAGACTGATAAAATCACACTGGGGAATCTCAGCTAAGACTGATAAAAGCACACTGGGGAAACTCAGCTAATACTGATAAAAACACACTGAGGAATCTCAGCTAAGACTGACAAAAGCACACTGGGGAATCTCAGCTAAGACTGATAAGAGCACACTGGGGAATCTCAGCTAAGACTGATAAAAGCACACTGGGGAATCTCAGCTAAGACTGATAAAAGCACACTGGGGAATCTCAGCTAAGACTGATAAAAGCACACTGAGGAATCTCAGCTAAGACTGATAAAAGCACACTGGGGAATCTCAGCTAAGACTGATAAAAGCACACTGGGGAAACTCAGCTAATACTGATAAAAACACACTGAGGAATCTCAGCTAAGACTGATAAAAGCACACTGGGGAATCTCAGCTAAGACTGATAAAAGCACACTGGGAAATCTCAGCTAAGACTGATAAAAGCACACTGGGGAATCTCAGCTAAGACTGATAAGATCACACTGGGGAATCTCAGCTAAGACTGATAAGAGCACACTGGGGAATCTCAGCTAACACTGATAAAATCACACTGGAGAATCTCAGCTAAGACTGATAAGAGCACACTGGAGACTCTCAGCTAAGACTGATAAAAGCACACTGGGGAATCTCATCTAAGACTGATAAAAGCACACTGGGGAATCTCAGCTAAGACTGATAAAAGCACACAGGGGAATCTCAGCTAAGACTGATAAGAGCACACTGGAGAATCTCAGCTAAGACTGATAAGAGCACACTGGGGAATCTCAGATAAGACTGATAAGAGCACACTGGGGAATCTCAGCTAAGACTGATAAGAGCACACTGGGGAATCTCAGCTAAGACTGATAAGAGCACACTGGAGATTCTCAGCTAAGACTGATAAGAGCACACTGGGGAATCTCAGCTTAGACTGATAAGAGCACACTAGGGAATCTCAGCTAAGACTGATAAAAGAACACTGGGGAATCTCAGCTAAGACTGATAAAAGCACACTGGGGAATCTCAGCTAAGACTGATAAAAGCACACTGGGGAATCTCAGCTAAGACTGATAAAAACACACTGGAAAATCTCAGCTAAGACTGATAAGAGCACACTGGAGACTCTCAGCTAAGACTGATAAAAGCACACTGGAGACTCTCAGCTAAGACTGATAAAAGCACACTGGAGACTCTCAGCTAAGACTGATAAGAGCACACTGGGGAATCTCAGCTAAGACTGATAAGAGCACACTGGGGAATCTCAGCTAAGACTGATAAGAGCACACTGGAGATTCTCAGCTAAGACTGATAAGAGCACACTGGGGAATCTCAGCTTAGACTGATAAGAGCACACTAGGGAATCTCAGCTAAGACTGATAAAAGAACACTGGGGAATCTCAGCTAAGACTGATAAAAGCACACTGGGGAATCTCAGCTAAGACTGATAAAAGCACACTGGGGAATCTCAGCTAAGACTGATAAAAACACACTGGAGAATCTCAGCTAAGACTGATAAGAGCACACTGGAGACTCTCAGCTAAGACTGATAAAAGCACACTGGAGACTCTCAGCTAAGACTGATAAAAGCACACAGGGGAATCTCAGCTAAGACTGATAAGAGCACACTGGAGAATCTCAGCTAAGACTGATAAGAGCACACTGGGGAATCTCAGCTAAGACTGATAAGAGCACACTGGGGAATCTCAGCTAAGACTGATAAAATCACACTGGAGAATCTCAGCTAAGACTGATAAAAGCACACTGGGGAATCTCAGCTAAGACTGATAAAATCACACTGGAGAATCTCAGCTAAGACTGATAAGAGCACACTGGGGAATCTCAGCTAAGACTGATAAAAGTACACTGGAGACTCTCAGCTAAGACTGATAAAAGTACACTGGGGAATCTCAGCTAATACTGATAAAAACACACTGACGAATCTCAGCTAAGACTGATAAAAGCACACTGGGGAATCTCAGCTAAGACTGATAAAAACACACTGGGGAATCTCAGCTAAGTGATAAAAGCACTCTGGGGAATCTCAGCTAAGACTGATAAAAACACACTTAGGAATCTCAGCTAAGACTGATAAAAGCACACTGGAGACTCTCAGCTAAGACTGATAAGAGCACACTGGGGAATCTCAGCTAAGACTGATAAAAACACACTTAGGAATCTCAGCTAAGACTGATAAGAGCACACTGGAGAATCTCAGCTAAGACTGACAAAAGCACACTGGGGAATCTCAGCTAAGACTGATAAGAGCACACTGGGGAATCTCAGCTAAGACTGATAAGAGCACACTGGGGAATCTCAGCTAAGACTGATAAGAGCACACTGGGGAATCTCAGCTAAGACTGATAAGAGCACACTGGGGAATCTCAGCTAAGACTGATAAAAGCACACTGGGGAATCTCAGCTAAGACTGATAAAAGTACACTGGGGAATCTCAGCTAAGACTGATAAGAGCACACTGGGGAATCTCAGCTAAGACTGATTAAAGTACACTGGAGATTCTCAGCTAAGACTGATAAAAGCACACTGGGGAATCTCAGCTAATACTGATAAAAACACACTGGGGAATCTCAGCTAAGACTGATAAGAGCACACTGGGGAATCTCAGCTAAGACTGATAAAAACACACTGGAGAATCTCAGCTAAGACTGATAAAAGTACACTGGAGAATCTCAGCTAAGAGTGATAAAAGCACACTGGAGAATCTCAGCTAAGACTGATAAAAACACACAGGGGAATCTCAGCTAAGACCGATAAGAGCACACTGGGGAATCTCAGCTAAGAACGATAAGAGCACACTGGGGAATCTCAGCTAAGACTGATAAAAACACACAGGGGAATCTCAGCTAAGACAGATAAGAGCACACTGGGGAATCTCAGCTAAGAATGATAAGAGCACACTGGGGAATCTCAGCTAGCTAAGACTGATAAAAGCACACTGGGGAATCTCAGCTAAGACTGATAAAAGCACACTGGGGAATCTCAGCTAAGACTGATAAAAGTACACTGGGGAATCTCAGATATGACTGATAAGAGCACACTGGGCAATCTCAGCTAAGACTGATAAGAGCACACTGGGGAATCTCAGCTAAGACTGATAAGAGCACACTGGGGAATCTCAGCTAAGACTGAAAAAAGTACACTGGAGACTCTCAGCTAAGACTGATAAAAGAACACTGGGGAATCTCAGCTAAGACTGATAAAAACACACTTAGGAATCTCAGCTAAGACTGATAAGAGCACACTGGGGAATCTCAGCTAAGACTGAAAAAAGTACACTGGAGACTCTCAGCTAAGACTGATAAGAGCACACTGGGGAATCTCAGCTAAGACTGATAAAAACACACTTAGGAATCTCAGCTAAGACTGATAAGAGCACACTGGAGAATCTCAGCTAAGACTGACAAAAGCACACTGGGGAATCTCAGCTAAGACTGATAAGAGCACACTGGAGACTCTCAGCTAAGACTGATAAAAGCACACTGGGGAATCTCAGCTAAGACTGATAAGAGCACACTGGGGAATCTCAGCTAAGACTGATAAAATCACACTGGGGAATCTCAGCTAAGACTGATAAGAGCACACTGGAGACTCTCAGCTAAGACTGATAAAAGAACACTGGGGAATCTCAGCTAAGACTGATAAAAGCACACTGGGGAAACTCAGCTAATACTGATAAAAACACACTGAGGAATCTCAGCTAAGACTGATTAAAGCACACTGGGGAATCTCAGCTAAGACTGATAAAAGCACACTGGGGAATCTCAGCTAAGACTGATAAGAGCACACTGGGGAATCTCAGCTAAGACTGATAAGAGCACACTGGGGAATCTCAGCTAAGACTGATAAGAGCACACTGGGGAATCTCAGCTAAGACTGATAAAAGCACACTGGGGAATCTCAGCTAAGACTGATAAAAGTACACTGGGGAATCTCAGCTAAGACTGATAAAAGCACACTGGAGACTCTCAGCTAAGACTGATAAAAGCACACTGGAGAATCTCAGCTAAGACTGATAAAAGCACACTGGGGAATCTCAGCTAAGACTGATAAGAGCACACTGGAGATTCTCAGCTAAGACTGATAAAAGCACACTGGAGAATCTCAGCTAAGACTGATAAAAGAACACTGGGGAATCTCAGCTAAGACTGATAAAAGTACACTGGGGAATCTCAGCTAAGACTGATAAAAGCACACTAGGGAATCTCAGCTAAGACTGATAAGAGCACACTGGAGACTCTCAGCTAAGACTGATAAAAGCACACTGGAGAATCTCAGCTAAGACTGACAAAAGCACACTGGGGAATCTCAGCTAAGACTGATAAGAGCACACTGGAGACTCTCAGCTAAGACTGATAAAAGCACACTGGGGAATCTCAGCTAAGACTGATAAGAGCACACTGGAGATTCTCAGCTAAGACTGATAAAAGCACACTGGGGAATCTCAGCTAAGACTGATAAAAGTACACTGGGGAATATCAGCTAAGACTGATAAAAGCACACTGGGGAATCTCAGCTAAGACTGATAAAAGTACACTGGAGAATCTCAGCTAAGACTGATAAAAGAACACTGGGGAAACTCAGCTAAGACTGATAAAATCACACTGGGGAATCTCAGCTAAGACTGATAAAAGCACACTGGGGAAACTCAGCTAATACTGATAAAAACACACTGAGGAATCTCAGCTAAGACTGACAAAAGCACACTGGGGAATCTCAGCTAAGACTGATAAGAGCACACTGGGGAATCTCAGCTAAGACTGATAAAAGCACACTGGGGAATCTCAGCTAAGACTGATAAAAGCACACTGGGGAATCTCAGCTAAGACTGATAAAAGCACACTGAGGAATCTCAGCTAAGACTGATAAAAGCACACTGGGGAATCTCAGCTAAGACTGATAAAAGCACACTGGGGAAACTCAGCTAATACTGATAAAAACACACTGAGGAATCTCAGCTAAGACTGATAAAAGCACACTGGGGAATCTCAGCTAAGACTGATAAAAGCACACTGGGAAATCTCAGCTAAGACTGATAAAAGCACACTGGGGAATCTCAGCTAAGACTGATAAGATCACACTGGGGAATCTCAGCTAAGACTGATAAGAGCACACTGGGGAATCTCAGCTAACACTGATAAAATCACACTGGAGAATCTCAGCTAAGACTGATAAGAGCACACTGGGGAATCTCAGCTAAGACTGATAAGAGCACACTGGGGAATCTCAGCTAAGACTGATAAAAGCACACTGGAGACTCTCAGCTAAGACTGATAAAAACACACTGGGGAATCTCAGCTAAGACTGATAAGAGCAAACTGGAGACTCTCAGCTAAGAATGATAAAAGCACACTGGGGAATCTCAGCTAAGCATGATAAAAGCACACTGGGGAATCTCAGCTAAGACTGATAAAAGCACACAGGGGAATCTCAGCTAAGACTGATAAGAGCACACTGGAGAATCTCAGTTAATACTGATAAGAGCACACTGGGGAATCTCAGATAAGACTGATAAGAGCACACTGGGGAATCTCAGCTAAGACTGATAAGAGCACACTGGGGAATCTCAGCTAAGACTGATAAGAGCACACTGGAGATTCTCAGCTAAGACTGATAAAAGCACACTGGGGAATCTCAGCTAAGACTGATAAGAGCACACTGGAGACTCTCAGCTAAGACTGATAAAAGAACACTGGGGAAACTCAGCTAATACTGATAAAAACACACTGAGGAATCTCAGCTAAGACTGATAAAAGCACACTGGGGAATCTCAGCTAAGACTGATAAAAGCACACTGGGGAATCTCAGCTAAGACTGATAAGAGCACACTGGGGAATCTCAGCTAAGACTGATAAAAGCACACAGGGGAATCTCAGCTAAGACTGATAAGAGCACACTGGAGACTCTCAGCTAAGACTGAAAAAAGTACACTGGAGACTCTCAGCTAAGACTGATAAGAGCACACTGGGGAATCTCAGCTAAGACTGATAAAAACACACTTAGGAATCTCAGCTAAGACTGATAAGAGCACACTGGGGAATCTCAGCTAAGACTGATAAGAGCACACTGGGGAATCTCAGCTAAGACTGATAAGAGCACACTGGAGACTCTCAGCTAAGACTGATAAAAGAACACTGGGGAAACTCAGCTAATACTGATAAAAACACACTGGGGAATCTCAGCTAAGACTGATAAAAGCACACTGGGGAAACTCAGCTAAGACTGATAAGAGCACACTGGGGAATCTCAGCTAAGACTGAAAAAAGTACACTGGGGAAACTCAGCTAAGAGTGATAAAAGAACACTGGGGAAACTCAGCTAAGACTGATAAAAACACACTTAGGAATCTCAGCTAAGACTGATAAAAACACACTTAGGAATCTCAGCTAAGACTGATAAAAACACACTTAGGAATCTCAGCTAAGAGTGATAAAAGCACACTGGGGAATCTCAGCTAAGACTGATAAAAACACACTGGAGAATCTCAGCTAAGACTGATAAAAGTACACTGGAGACTCTCAGCTAAGACTGATAAGAGCACACTGGGGAATCTCAGCTAAGACTGATAAAAACACACTTAGGAATCTCAGCTAAGACTGATAAGAGCACACTGGGGAATCTCAGCTAAGACTGACAAAAGCACACTGGGGAATCTCAGCTAAGACTGATAAGAGCACACTGGTGAATCTCAGCTAAGACTGATAAAAACACACTTAGGAATCTCAGCTAAGACTGATAAGAGCACACTGGGGAATCTCAGCTAAGACTGACAAAAGCACACTGGGGAATCTCAGCTAAGACTGATAAGAGCACACTGGAGACTCTCAGCTAAGACTGATAAGAGCACACTGGGGAATCTCAGCTAAGACTGATAAAAACACACTTAGGAATCTCAGCTAAGACTGATAAGAGCACACTGGGGAATCTCAGCTAAGACTGACAAAAGCACACTGGGGAATCTCAGCTAAGACTGATAAGAGCACACTGGTGAATCTCAGCTAAGACTGATAAGAGCACACTGGGGAATCTCAGCTAAGACTGATAAGAGCACACTGGGGAATCTCAGCTAAGACTGATAAAAGCACACTGGGGAATCTCAGCTAAGACTGATAAAAGTACACTGGGGAATCTCAGCTAAGACTGATAAGAGCACACTGGGGAATCTCAGCTAAGACTGATTAAAGTACACTGGAGATTCTCAGCTAAGACTGATAAAAGCACACTGGGGAATCTCAGCTAATACTGATAAAAACACACTGGGGAATCTCAGCTAAGACTGATAAGAGCACACTGGGGAATCTCAGCTAAGACTGATAAAAACACACTGGAGAATCTCAGCTAAGACTGATAAAAGTACACTGGAGAATCTCAGCTAAGAGTGATAAAAGCACACTGGAGAATCTCAGCTAAGACTGATAAAAACACACAGGGGAATCTCAGCTAAGACCGATAAGAGCACACTGGGGAATCTCAGCTAAGAACGATAAGAGCACACTGGGGAATCTCAGCTAAGACTGATAAAAACACACAGGGTAATCTCAGCTAAGACAGATAAGAGCACACTGGGGAATCTCAGCTAAGAATGATAAGAGCACACTGGGGAATCTCAGCTAGCTAAGACTGATAAAAGCACAATGGGGAATCTCAGCTAAGACTGATAAAAGCACACTGGGGAATCTCAGCTAAGACTGATAAAAGTACACTGGGGAATCTCAGATATGACTGATAAGAGCACACTGGGCAATCTCAGCTAAGACTGATAAGAGCACACTGGGGAATCTCAGCTAAGACTGATAAAAGCACACTGAGGAATCTCAGCTAAGACTGATAAAAGTACACTGGGGAATCTCAGCTAAGACTGATAAAAACACACTGGAGACTCTCAGCTAAGACTGATAAAAGCACACTGGGAATCTCAGCTAAGACTGATAAGAGCACACTGGGGAATCTCAGCTAAGACTGATAAGAGCACACTGGAGATTCTCAGCTAAGACTGATAAAAGCAAACTGGGGAATCTCAGCTAAGACTGATAAGAGCACACTGGGGAATCTCAGCTAAGACTGATAAAAGCACACTGGGGAATCTCAGCTAAGACTGATAAAAGTACACTGGGGAATCTCAGCTAAGACTGATAAAAGCACACTGGGGAATCTCAGCTAAGACTGATAAGAGCACACTGGAGATTCTCAGCTAAGACTGATAAAAGCACACTGGGGAATCTCAGCTAAGACTGATAAGAGCACACTGGAGATTCTCAGCTAAGACTGATAAGAGCACACTGGGGAATCTCAGCTAAGACTGATAAGAGTACACAGGGGAATCTCAGCTAAGACTGATAAAAGAACACTGGGGAATCTCAGCTAATACTGATAAAAACACACTGGGGAATCTCAGCTAAGACTGATAAAAGCACACTGGGGAATCTCAGCTAAGACTGATAAAAACACACTGAGGAATCTCAGCTAAGACAGATAAAAGCACACTGGAGACTCTCAGCTAAGACTGATAAAAGCACACTGGGGAATCTCAGCTAATACTGATAAAAGCACACTGGAGAATCTCAGCTACGACTGATAAGAGCACACTGGGGAATCTCAGCTAAGACTGATAAAATCACACTGGAGAATCTCAGCTACGACTGATAAGAGCACACTGGGGAATCTCAGCTAAGACTGATAAGAGCACACTGGGGAATCTCAGCTAATACTGATAAAAACACACTTAGGAATCTCAGCTAAGACTGATAAGAGCACACTGGGGAATCTCAGCTAAGACTGAAAAAAGTACACTGGAGACTCTCAGCTAAGACTGATAAAAGAACACTGGGGAATCTCAGCTAAGACTGATAAAAACACACTTAGGAATCTCAGCTAAGACTGATAAGAGCACACTGGGGAATCTCAGCTAAGACTGAAAAAAGTACACTGGAGACTCTCAGCTAAGACTGATAAGAGCACACTGGGGAATCTCAGCTAAGACTGATAAAAACACACTTAGGAATCTCAGCTAAGACTGATAAGAGCACACTGGAGAATCTCAGCTAAGACTGACAAAAGCACACTGGGGAATCTCAGCTAAGACTGATAAGAGCACACTGGAGACTCTCAGCTAAGACTGATAAAAGCACACTGGGGAATCTCAGCTAAGACTGATAAGAGCACACTGGGGAATCTCAGCTAAGACTGATAAAAGCACACTGGGGAATCTCAGCTAAGACTGATAAAAGCACACTGGGGAATCTCAGCTAAGACTGAAAAACACACTGGGGAATCTCAGCTAAGACTGATAAGAGCAAACTGGAGACTCTCAGCTAAGAATGATAAAAGCACACTGGGGAATCTCAGCTAAGCATGATAAAAGCACACTGGGGAATCTCATCTAAGACTGATAAAAGCACACTGGGGAATCTCAGCTAAGACTGATAAAAGCACACAGGGGAATCTCAGCTAAGACTGATAAGAGCACACTGGAGAATCTCAGTTAATACTGATAAGAGCACACTGGGGAATCTCAGATAAGACTGATAAGAGCACACTGGGGAATCTCAGCTAAGACTGATAAGAGCACACTGGGGAATCTCAGCTAAGACTGATAAGAGCACACTGGAGATTCTCAGCTAAGACTGATAAAAGCACACTGGGGAATCTCAGCTAAGACTGATAAGAGCACACTGGAGACTCTCAGCTAAGACTGATAAAAGAACACTGGGGAAACTCAGCTAATACTGATAAAAACACACTGAGGAATCTCAGCTAAGACTGATAAAAGCACACTGGGGAATCTCAGCTAAGACTGATAAGAGCACACTGGGGAATCTCAGCTAAGACTGATAAAAGCACACTGGGGAATCTCAGCTAAGACTGATAAAAGCACACTGGGGAATCTCAGCTAAGACTGATAAGAGCACACTGGAGACTCTCAGCTAAGACTGATAAAAGAACACTGGGGAAACTCAGCTAATACTGATAAAAACACACTGAGGAATCTCAGCTAAGACTGATAAGAGCACACTGGGGAATCTCAGCTAAGACTGATTAGAGCACACTGGAGAATCTCAGCTAAGACTGATAAGAGCACACTGGGGAATCTCAGCTAAGACTGAAAAAAGTACACTGGAGACTCTCAGCTAAGACTGATAAGAGCACACTGGGGAATCTCAGCTAAGACTGATAAAAACACACTTAGGAATCTCAGCTAAGACTGATAAGAGCACACTGGGGAATCTCAGCTAAGACTGATAAAAGCACACTGGGGAATCTCAGCTAAGACTGATAAGAGCACACTGGAGACTCTCAGCTAAGACTGATAAAAGAACACTGGGGAAACTCAGCTAATACTGATAAAAACACACTGGGGAATCTCAGCTAAGACTGATAAGAGCACACTGGGGAATCTCAGCTAAGACTGATAAGAGCACACTGGGGAATCTCAGCTAAGACTGATAAGAGCACACTGGAGACTCTCAGCTAAGAGTGATAAAAGAACACTGGGGAAACTCAGCTAATACTGATAAAAACACACTGACGAATCTCAGCTAAGACTGATAAAAGCACACTGGGGAATCTCAGCTAAGACTGATAAAAACACACTGGGGAATCTCAGCTAAGTGATAAAAGCACACTGGGGAATCTCAGCTAAGACTGATAAAAACACACTGGAGAATCTCAGCTAAGACTGATAAAAGTACACTGGAGAATCTCAGCTAAGACTGATAAAAACACACTGGGGAATCTCAGCTAAGACCGATAAGAGCACACTGGGGAATCTCAGCTAAGAACGATAAGAGCACACTGGGGAATCTCAGCTAAGACTGATAAAAACACACAGGGGAATCTCAGCTAAGACAGATAAGAGCACACTGGGGAATCTCAGCTAAGAATGATAAGAGCACACTGGGGAATCTCAGCTAGCTAAGACTGATAAAAGCACACTGGGGAATCTCAGCTAAGACTGATAAAAGCACACTGGGGAATCTCAGCTAAGACTGATAAAAGTACACTGGGGAATCTCAGATATGACTGATAAGAGCACACTGGGCAATCTCAGCTAAGACTGATAAGAGCACACTGGGGAATCTCAGCTAAGACTGATAAAAGCACACTGAGGAATCTCAGCTAAGACTGATAAAAGTACACTGGGGAATCTCAGCTAAGACTGATAAAAACACACTGGAGACTCTCAGCTAAGACTGATAAAAGTACACTGGAGAATCTCAGCTAAGAGTGATAAAAGCACACTGGAGAATCTCAGCTAAGACTGATAAAAACACACAGGGGAATCTCAGCTAAGACCGATAAGAGCAAACTGGAGATTCTCAGCTAAGACTGATAAGAGCACACTGGAGATTCTCAGCTAAGACTGATAAAAGCACACTGGGGAATCTCAGCTAAGACTGATAAAAGTACACTGGGGAATCTCAGCTAAGACTGATAAAAGCACACTGGGGAATCTCAGCTAAGACTGATAAAAGTACACTGGAGACTCTCAGCTAAGACTGATAAAAGAACACTGGGGAAACTCAGCTAAGACTGATAAAATCACACTGGGGAATCTCAGCTAAGACTGATAAAAGCACACTGGGGAAACTCAGCTAATACTGATAAAAACACACTGAGGAATCTCAGCTAAGACTGACAAAAGCACACTGGGGAATCTCAGCTAAGACTGATAAGAGCACACTGGGGAATCTCAGCTAAGACTGATAAAAGCACACTGGGGAATCTCAGCTAAGACTGATAAAAGCACACTGGGGAATCTCAGCTAAGACTGATAAAAGCACACTGAGGAATCTCAGCTAAGACTGATAAAAGCACACTGGGGAATCTCAGCTAAGACTGATAAAAGCACACTGGGGAAACTCAGCTAATACTGATAAAAACACACTGAGGAATCTCAGCTAAGACTGATAAAAGCACACTGGGGAATCTCAGCTAAGACTGATAAAAGCACACTGGGGAATCTCAGCTAAGACTGATAAAAGCACACTGGGGAATCTCAGCTAAGACTGATAAGATCACACTGGGGAATCTCAGCTAAGACTGATAAGAGCACACTGGGGAATCTCAGCTAAGACTGATAAGAGCACACTGGGGAATCTCAGCTAAGACTGATAAGAGCACACTGGGGAATCTCAGCTAATACTGATAAAAACACACTGAGGAATCTCAGCTAAGACTGATAAAAGCACACTGGAGACTCTCAGCTAAGACTGATAAAAGCACACAGGGGAATCTCAGCTAAGACTGATAAGAGCACACTGGGGAATCTCAGCTAAGACTGATAAAATCACACTGGGGAATCTCAGCTAAGACTGATAAGAGCACACTGGGGAATATCAGCTAAGACTGATAAAAACACACTTAGGAATCTCAGCTAAGACTGATAAGAGCACACTGGAGACTCTCAGCTAAGACTGATAAAAGCACACTGGGGAATCTCAGCTAAGACTGATAAAATCACACTGGAGAATCTCAGCTAAGACTGATAAAAGTACACTGGGGAATCTCAGCTAAGCCTGATAAAAGCACACTGGGGAATCTCATCTAAGACTGATAAAAGCACACTGGGGAATCTCAGCTAAGACTGATAAAAGCACACTGGGGAATCTCAGCTAAGACTGATAAGAGCACACTGGAGACTCTCAGCTAAGACTGATAAAAGCACACTGGGGAATCTCATCTAAGACTGATAAAAGCACACTGGGGAATCTCATCTAAGACTGATAAAAGCACACAGGGGAATCTCAGCTAAGACTGATAAGAGCACACTGGAGAATCTCAGCTAAGACTGATAAGAGCACACTGGGGAATCTCAGATAAGACTGATAAGAGCACACTGGGGAATCTCAGCTAAGACTGATAAGAGCACACTGGGGAATCTCAGCTAAGACTGATAAGAGCACACTGGAGATTCTCAGCTAAGACTCATAAGAGCACACTGGGGAATCTCAGCTTAGACTGATAAGAGCACACTAGGGAATCTCAGCTAAGACTGATAAAAGAACACTGGGGAATCTCAGCTAAGACTGATAAAAGCACACTGGGGAATCTCAGCTAAGACTGATAAAAGCACACTGGGGAATCTCAGATAAGACTGATAAAAACACACTGGAGAATCTCAGCTAAGACTGATAAGAGCACACTGGAGACTCTCAGCTAAGACTGATAAAAGCACACTGGAGACTCTCAGCTAAGACTGATAAAAGCACACAGGGGAATCTCAGCTAAGACTGATAAGAGCACACTGGAGAATCTCAGCTAAGACTGATAAGAGCACACTGGGGAATCTCAGCTAAGACTGATAAGAGCACACTGGGGAATCTCAGCTAAGACTGATAAAATCACACTGGAG
The DNA here is from genome assembly GCA_031769625.1 of Taudactylus pleione. Lineage (NCBI taxonomy): Eukaryota > Metazoa > Chordata > Amphibia > Anura > Myobatrachidae > Taudactylus > Taudactylus pleione. The sequence continues at coordinate 487,910 of JAUIMM010000964.1, read as the reverse complement.
AATCTCAGCTAAGACTGATAAGAGCACACTGGGGAATCTCAGCTAATACTGATAAAAACACACTTAGGAATCTCAGCTAAGACTGATAAGAGCACACTGGGGAATCTCAGCTAAGACTGATAAAAGTACACTGGAGACTCTCAGCTAAGACTGATAAAAGTACACTGGAGACTCTCAGCTAAGACTGATAAGAGCACACTGGGGAATCTCAGCTAAGACTGATAAAATCACACTGGAGAATCTCAGCTAAGACTGATAAGAGCACACTGGGGAATCTCAGCTAAGACTGATAAAATCACAATGGAGAATCTCAGCTAAGACTGATAAAAGCACACTGGGGAATCTCAGCTAAGACTGATAAGAGCACACTGGGGAATATCAGCTAAGACTGATAAAAACACACTTAGGAATCTCAGCTAAGACTGATAAGAGCACAGTGGGTAATCTCAGCTAAGACTGATAAAAGTACACTGGAGACTCTCAGCTAAGACTGATAAGAGCACACTGGGGAATCTCTGCTAAGACTGATAAAAACACACTTAGGAATCTCAGCTAAGACTGATAAGAGCACGCTGGAGACTCTCAGCTAAGACTGATAAAAGCACACTGGGGAATCTCAGCTAAGACTGATAAAATCACACTGGAGAATCTCAGCTAAGACTGATAAGAGCACACTGGGGAATCTCAGCTAAGACTGATAAAAGCACACTGGGAAATCTCAGCTAAGACTGATAAAAGCACACTGGGGAATCTCAGCTAAGACTGATAAAAACACACTGGGGAATCTCAGCTAAGACTGATAAGAGCAAACTGGAGACTCTCAGCTAAGAATGATAAAAGCACACTGGGGAATCTCAGCTAAGCCTGATAAAAGCACACTGGGGAATCTCATCTAAGACTGATAAAAGCACACTGGGGAATCTCAGCTAAGACTGATAAAAGCACACAGGGGAATCTCAGCTAAGACTGATAAGAGCACACTGGAGAATCTCAGCTAAGACTGATAAGAGCACACTGGGGAATCTCAGATAAGACTGATAAGAGCACACTGGGGAATCTCAGCTAAGACTGATAAGAGCACACTGGGGAATCTCAGCTAAGACTGATAAGAGCACACTGGAGATTCTCAGCTAAGACTGATAAGAGCACACTGGGGAATCTCAGCTTAGACTGATAAGAGCACACTAGGGAATCTCAGCTAAGACTGATAAAAGAACACTGGGGAATCTCAGCTAAGACTGATAAAAGCACACTGGGGAATCTCAGCTAAGACTGATAAAAGCACACTGGGGAATCTCAGCTAAGACTGATAAAAACACACTGGAGAATCTCAGCTAAGACTGATAAGAGCACACTGGAGACTCTCAGCTAAGACTGATAAAAGCACACTGGGGAATCTCAGCTAAGACTGATAAGAGCACACTGGGGAATCACAGCTAAGACTGATAAAATCACACTGGAGAATCTCAGCTAAGACTGATAAGAGCACACTGGGGAATCTCAGCTAAGACTGATAAGAGCACACTGGGGAATCTCAGCTAATACTGATAAAAACACACTTAGGAATCTCAGCTAAGACTGATAAGAGCACACTGGGGAATCTCAGCTAAGACTGATAAAAGTACACTGGAGACTCTCAGCTAAGACTGATAAAAGTACACTGGAGACTCTCAGCTAAGACTGATAAAAACACACTTAGGAATCTCAGCTAAGACTGATAAAAACACACTTAGGAATCTCAGCTAAGACTGATAAAAACACACTTAGGAATCTCAGCTAAGACTGATAAAAGCACACTGGGGAATCTCAGCTAAGACTGATAAAATCACACTGGAGACTCTCAGCTAAGACTGATAAAAGCACACTGGGGAATCTCAGCTAAGACTGATAAAATCACACTGGGGAATCTCAGCTAAGACTGATAAAAGCAAACTGGAGACTCCCAGCTAAGACTGATAAAAGCACACTGGGGAATCTCAGCTAAGACTGATAAAAGTACACTGGGGAATCTCTGCTAAGACTGATAAAAGCACACTGGGGAATCTCAGCTAAGACTGATAAGAGCACACTGGAGACTCTCAGCTAAGACTGATAAAAGCACACTGGAGAATCTCAGCTAAGACTGATAAGAGCACACTGGGGAATCTCAGATAAGATTGAGAAGAGCACACTGGGGAATCTCAGCTAAGACTGATAAGAGCACACTGGGGAATCTCAGCTTAGACTGATAAGAGCACACTGGGGAATCTCAGCTAAGACTGATAAGAGCACACTGGAGACTCTCAGCTAAGACTGATAAAAGCACACTGGGGAATCTCAGCTAAGACTGATAAAATCACACTGGAGACTCTCAGCTAAGACTGATAAGAGCACACTGGGGAATCTCAGCTAAGACTGATAAAATCACACTGGGGAATCTCAGCTAAGACTGATAAGAGCAAACTGGAGACTCCCAGCTAAGACTGATAAAAGCACACTGGGGAATCTCAGCTAAGACTGATAAAAGTAAACTGGGGAATCTCTGCTAAGACTGATAAAAGCACACTGGGGAATCTCAGCTAAGACTGATAAGAGCACACTGGGGAATCTCAGCTAAGACTGATAAAAGTACACTGGGGAATCTCAGCTAAGACTGATAAAAACACACTGGGGAATCTCAGCTAAGACTGATAAGAGCACACTGGGGAATCTCAGCTAAGACTGATAAAAGCACACTGGGGAATCTCAGCTAAGACTGATAAGAGCACACTGGGGAATCTCAGCTAAGACTGATAAGAGCACACTGGGGAATCTCAGCTAAGACTGATAAGAGCACACTGGGGAATCTCAGCTAAGACTGATAAAAGTACCCTGGAGAATCTCAGCTAAGACTGATAAGAGCACACTGGAGAATCTCAGCTAAGACTGATAAAAGCACACTGGGGAATCTCAGCTAAGACTGATAAGAGCACACTGGGGAATCTCAGCTAAGACTGATAAGTGCACACTGGGGAATCTCAGCTAAGACTGATAAGAGCACACTGGGGAATCTCAGCTAAGACTGATAAAAGCACACTGGAGAATCTCAGCTAAGACTGATAAGAGCACACTGGGGAATCTCAGCTTAGACTGATAAGAGCACACTGGGGAATCTCAGCAAAGACTGATAAGAGCACACTAGGGAATCTCAGCTAAGACTGATAAAAACACACTGAGGAATCTCAGCTAAGACTGATAAAAACACACTGAGGAATCTCTGATAACTGAGGAATCTCAGCTAAGACTGATTAGAGCACACTGGGGAATCTCAGCTAAGACTGATAAAAGTACACTGGGGAATCTCAGCTAAGACTGATAAAAGCACACTGGGGAATCTCAGCTAAGACTGGTAAAAGCACACTGGAGAATCTCAGCTAAGACTGATAAAAGTACACTGGGGAATCTCAGCTAAGACTGATAAAAGCACACTGGAGAATCTCAGCTAAGACTGATAAGAGCACACTGGGGAATCTCAGCTAAGACTGATAAAAGTACACTGGGGAATCTCAGCTAAGACTGATAAAAGCACACTGGGGAATCTCAGCTAAGACTGATAAGAGCACACTGGGGAATCTCAGCTAAGACTGATAAAAGCACACTGGGGAATCTCAGCTAAGACTGATAAGAGCACACTGGGGAATCTCAGCTAAGACTGATAAGAGCACACTGGGGAATCTCAGCTAAGACTGATAAGAGCACACTGGGGAATCTCAGCTAAGACTGATAAAAGCACACTGGGGAATCTCAGCTAAGACTGATAAAAGCACCCTGGAGAATCTCAGCTAAGACTGATAAGAGCACACTGGAGAATCTCAGCTAAGACTGATAAAAGCACACTGGGGAATCTCAGCTAAGACTGATAAGAGCACACTGGGGAATCTCAGCTAAGACTGATAAGTGCACACTGGGGAATCTCAGCTAAGACTGATAAAATCACACTGGAGAATCTCAGCTAAGACTGATAAAAGCACACTGGGGAATCTCAGCTAAGACTGATAAAAGCACACTGGGGAATCTCAGCTAAGACTGATAAAAGCACACTGGGGAATCTCAGCTAAGACTGATAAAAGCACACTGGGGAATCTCAGCTAAGACTGATAAAATCACACTGGGGAATCTCAGCTACGACTGATAAGAGCACACTGGAGACTCTCAGCTAAGACTGATAAAAGCACACTGGGGAATCTCAGCTAAGACTGATAAAATCACACTGGGGAATCTCAGCTAAGACTGATAAAAGCACACTGGAGACTCTCAGCTAAGACTGATAAAAGCACACTGGGGAATCTCAGCTAAGACTGATAAAATCACACTGGGGAATCTCAGCTAAGACTGATAAAAGCAAACTGGAGACTCCCAGCTAAGACTGATAAAAGCACACTGGGGAATCTCAGCTAAGACTGATAAAAGTACACTGGGGAATCTCTGCTAAGACTGATAAAAGCACACTGGGGAATCTCAGCTAAGACTGATAAAAGCACACTGGGGAATCTCAGCTAAGACTGATAAGAGCACACTGGAGACTCTCAGCTAAGACTGATAAAAGCACACTGGAGAATCTCAGCTAAGACTGATAAGAGCACACTGGGGAATCTCAGATAAGATTGAGAAGAGCACACTGGGGAATCTCAGCTAAGACTGATAAGAGCACACTGGGGAATCTCAGCTTAGACTGATAAGAGCACACTGGGGAATCTCAGCTAAGACTGATAAGAGCACACTGGGGAATCTCAGCTTAGACTGATAAGAGCACACTGGAGACTCTCAGCTAAGACTGATAAGAGCACACTGGGGAATCTCAGCTAAGACTGATAAAATCACACTGGGGAATCTCAGCTAAGACTGATAAGAGCAAACTGGAGACTCCCAGCTAAGACTGATAAAAGCACACTGGGGAATCTCAGCTAAGACTGATAAAAGTAAACTGGGGAATCTCTGCTAAGACTGATAAAAGCACACTGGGGAATCTCAGCTAAGACTGATAAAACCACACTGGGGAATCTTAGCTAAGACTGATAAAAGCACACTGGAGACTCTCAGCTAAGACTGATAAAAGCACATTGGAGAATCTCAGCTAAGACTGATAAGAGCACACTGGGGAATCTCAGATAAGACTGATAAGAGCACACTGGGGAATCTCAGCTAAGACTGATAAGAGCACACTGGGGAATCTCAGCTTAGACTGATAAGAGCACACTGGGGAATCTCAGCTAAGACTGATAAAAGCACACTGGGGAATCTCAGCTAAGACTGATAAGAGCACACTGGAGACTCTCAGCTAAGACTGATAAGAGCACACTGGGGAATCTCATCTTAGACTGATAAGAGCACACTGGGGAATCTCAGCTAAGACTGATAAAAGCACACTGGAGAATCTCAGCTAAGACTGATAAAAGCACACTGGGGAATCTCAGCTAAGTCTGATAAAAGCACACTGGAGAATCTCAGCTAAGACTGATAAGAGCACACTGGGGAATCTCAGCTAAGACTGATAAAAGTACACTGGGGAATCTCAGCTAAGACTGATAAAAACACACTGGGGAATCTCAGCTAAGACTGATAAGAGCACACTGGAGAATCTCAGCTAAGACTGATAAAAGCACACTGGGGAATCTCAGCTAAGACTGATAAGAGCACACTGGGGAATCTCAGCTTAGACTGATAAGAGCACACTGTGGAATCTCAGCTAAGACTGATAAGAGCACACTAGGGAATCTCAGCTAAGACTGATAAAAACACACTGAGGAATCTCAGCTAAGACTGATAAAAACACACTGAGGAATCTCTGATAACTGAGGAATCTCAGCTAAGACTTATTAAAGTACACTGGGGAATCTCAGCTAAGACTGATAAAAGCACACTGGGGAATCTCAGCTAAGACTGATAAAAGCACACTGGGGAATCTCAGCTAAGACTGATAAGAGCACACTGGGGAATCTCAGCTAATACTGATAAAAACACACTGGGGAATCTCAGCTAAGACTGATAAGTGCACACTGGGGAATCTCAGCTAATACTGATAAAAACACACTGGGGAATCTCAGCTAAGACTGATAAGTGCACACTGGGGAATCTCAGCTAAGACTGATAAAAGCACACTGGGGAATCTCAGCTAAGACTGATAAAAGTACACTGGGGAATCTCAGCTAAGACTGATAAAAGCACACTGGGGAATCTCAGCTAAGACTGATAAAAGCACACTGGGGAATCTCAGCTAAGACTGATAAAAGTACACATGGGAATCTCAGATAAGACTTATAAAAACACACTGGGGAATCTCAGCCAAGACCGATAAGAGTGCACTGAAGATATACACAGCCTGGAGCCAGGAACAGCTATCCGGTGCATGCAGCAACTGGAAGTAGAGATGTTGTTCAGGCAACTTCCTGTTCCTGGAGCCCTCCTTTATACCCTAAGGTAGCTGGTCATTGGAGGAAAGAGTCGGCTATGTCAGAGTAAGGCTACCATTGTCCGGTCAGCTGAGACAGGCAACATGGCTGCGCCCATGACTTCACAATGGAGAATTGCATGGAAGTCCTCACAGGCATCTGGCATCTGACTGCACGGCTTATCAGGGGAAGCCATCCCTGCAGTAAGTAATGGCCGACCCCAGGCCAAATCCTGACAGCTGCAACAATTCTTTTTTCAGTAATGATTTCCTTTATGTATTTTTGGATAAAAGCCCCAACTGTGCTCTCACAGTTCTGTACAGAATAACACACGTTACCTGCGTACAAGTGTTCTGTCTATCCATGTTGTTTCTAGGATATTTAATTCAGTTAAGATAAGACATCTGTAGTGTAAAATTACACAATTGCCCACAAGTTATGTAATTGGAAGCGTAACTAACATTATTGGAAAATGTTATATCTTGCATTAGTTTAAGTATTCGAAGGAAAATATTACAAGAACAAATAACCTCGGTGCTGTTATAACTCCTTATCGTCTCTACACATACTTTTATATAACTAAATCAAAAGAAACATTTCTTTGACGCACTAATTAATATACAAGCTGCATGTCCACAATATAAGGTGTGTGTACACCCAATTAGAAAAACTAAATGTAGACAAACAATTGGGACTTCGCTTAGTAGAACTCAAGTTGTGAAATGGCAGACGGACATATAAGCTTGGCTTTAATCACATATAAAGAATCATAAAAGACACAATAAAAGTACACAATGTAATAAATATATTCTAATAGGTAAGATACTAGTATTATATATATTATATGCAACTAAAAAACAACCCAGATTAGTATTTAGGGATTCAATATATAATAAATAATGTTGTCCCACAGGAACATATCATACTAAAATGTGGGTGTTATTATCCTTTCATCTTAAAACACATAAAACTTTATCAATAGATTGTTTAGGCTCCACTTAAATCCGTGAGAGATGGTTTGCACAGGGATTAGAAGTCCCATATATTATGTCCGTCTCAAAAAAAGTAGGAGACCTTTTGTATGGTAATAAAGTGGCTCCTGCAGTGTCACAGTTAGTGCCCGCATTAGGTGTACCTGGTCAGCGGAGTTTTCCCAGGTGGCAGCCTGAGTCGGGCAGCCCTTCACCATTAGTCCTATTCAGCTCCCGTGTTCTCCAGAAAGTCCAGCTGCACAAAAACTCCTGGGCCGGCTGTGCGTGTAGCGGTGTACAGCGTGTGCGCTTGTCGTGCCTCCTCTGTTTGCAAGTTGTTGGACCAGGGTAACACTCCAGTCTCTCAGTCACAAACCCGGGGCTGTCTATGTAGAAGTCCGCTGACATGTTTCGCCCTTACACACGAGGGATTATCAAAGAGACAGAGGAAAATATTAACACATTGTGATTTTGTTGTATTTTATTTTGTTAAAAACATATTTGTGTAGGTTACCTTGGCAAATCGTGGTACAGTACTACCTATACCTTTAATGGAAAAAAAATATATATATTATATAGGAAATTTCCTTGAGGTTTAACCAATCTTTAACAAAATGTTATTTTTAACAGAAATAAAGTCACTTTTGCACAGATGGTTGTGAATTAATGGTGTCTGGGGGGGTCTGGCCTCCCTGCCGGTGCGTAGTGTAGTGAAGAGTTACTACTGAAGGAAGAATACCCCCACCAAGCTAACTCAGACCTGTACCTGCACCATACCATTTACACCAATACCACCCCAGGGTAATTACAGCTATGCTATGGAATAGCACACACGCACACACAGATGTCTGAATAGGATTTCTTAGTGCTGGCTTAAGGGTCAAGTGTGACAAAATTATCAGATGGAGGCGGTGGATCGAGAAAATGTGTAAAAGATAAATTTTATATTAGTATTTTCCATGGGACTACAGTTCCCAGAAAGCCTGCCCTGGCATGCCAGCACCTGGAGAACACAAAGGGATGGCTTGAATCCCTCAGCCATGAAAAGATCCGGGGGGGGCAATCAGTGTGATCGCTCCCCTCCCCCACCCAGTAGGCAGGCAGAGGAGACGGGTACAGTAGGCAGGCAGAGGAGACAGGTAGGCAGCTAAGTGCGGGGATCCGGGTGCTCATCCCTAGCTATGGCCCCGCCCCTTTCTGTACTGTCACATTCTGCCAGGTGAGCGCAGCTTTAGGACCCGATGTTCCATCTTCTATGATAATTATATAATAACTGAATGGTCTCTGAGGACTATACATTCCACAGGTGACATACAGCACTGCAGGCTGACAGGTCTGGGACTTTCCACAATTCATACAGGTACATTCCTTCCCCAGGGTGTAGCTAATAATACCACAACCAGCAACTCACCCAGTTCCACACATTACATTATATGATCCGTCATGCCACCATAGCTGCAATATTTGATATGTTTGTGTCTGTTTGTGTGCGTGAGACCATGTCTGTATATGTGTGTGTGCGTGCACGTGTGTCTGTGTGTGTACGTGCGTGTGTGTATATATATATATATATATATATATATATAATTATACACACACACACGTTCATATACACTAATATTACAAAAACGTGTCTGTCAGTTCCAGGTTCTTGCCAAAACTACTGAACCAATTTTCATGAAAACGACATTTTGTATAAGAAACCCATAGAAATAACCTGCACTCTATGATATCTCCATCTGTAAAGTTGAAGCTGAGCAATTACAAAAATTTTTTTTTATTCACATCGTCAATACAAGAAATAGGTGAGGCACGGCCAGTAAGGGGTGGGGGAGAGGTGCTTTGGGCCTGTGTCACGGCTGCCGACACTTGAGACTCCTGGAGGGAGTCAGGCCTACTGGGCACTATAAACTAAGGTGGTTTAGGAATTACCTGTTCATGGAATCTCAATAACATGGAATAAAAGAAAATAGAATTTATTCACAGGCAAAATATATAGCAACGTTTCACATAAAGTCTCAACAACAGAGAAGTTCAGCTATGCAGTAGTCAATATAGGAGTAAACCCCATATGTAAATAAAGTCTCTGATACTAATGTGGTGTGGAACCCCGAGTCCAATATGAGGCTAAGACCTCAGGATGGTATAAAGGACGTTACTAGGGTTGAGTCCTGTAGCGTGATGAAAATCTGGAACAGGGTTGCGTCCTGCAAAGTAGTGATGATCCGGAACAGGGTTGAACCCTGAGACGTTGTGAGAATCCGAGATGGGGTTGAGCCCTGTGATGTGAAGCAGGGTTGAGCCCTGCAATGCAGTGAAGATCTGGAGCAGGGTTGAGCCCTGTGATGTAGTAAAGATCCGGACCAGGGTTGAGCCCTGTGATGTAGTGAAGATCCAGCGCAGGGTTGAGCCCTGTGATGTAGTGAAGATCCGGGACAGGGTTGAGCCCTGCAGCATGACAAGAATCCGAAGTGGGGTTGAGCCCCGTGATGTAGTCAGGGTCCAGAGCAGGGTTGAGCCCTGCAGCGTGATGGGGATCCAGAGCGGGGTTGAGCCCTGCGATGCATTAAGGGTCCAGTGAGAATAACTGTAACGGTGCAGTTGACAACTGTACTAGAAGTGAGTTCAATGTCCACTGAAGTAGAAGATAGCAGGCAGAGTAAATAATCCAGCAGGGGATGCAACCACAGAGATGGAGCAGGATAACAATACTTAAGCAATGGCAATGCTGAGCTCTGTAGTGCGGCTGGTAACCAGTATCAGAAGTTTAACCGGAACATGGGCAGAGATATAGCAAAGTCCACAGCAAACCACAGGCACAGCAGGTATCTGGCAGGAGTCCGAGAAAGACCTGAAAGTAACATTGCACAGACACTGAGGCACAGTTAGTAACAGGCTTTATACTAGAGGTCTGTGATCCATAGGAAGTCCAGAACATGTGACCCAAATGGAATCAGGTTTGAAATAATGAGCAATCAGAATCCCACAACCTGACAACACCTTTAATACAGATGATCATTTTAACTCTCTATCCCCTGTATGTGGGGAATGCCAGCAACCAGGATAGCTCCTCCAACAACCACAATGGAACTTTGGTAAATGTAGTTTATCTTTATGTACTGAGATAGTCACAGTTCTGACAGTACCCCCTCCCCCCCCTTTTTGGGTGGTCTCCAAACACCAACCAGGTTTTAAAGGGAATTTAGCATGAAAATTACGAATAAATTTAAAAGCATGGCCATCAGAGTCTTTAATCCAAGATCTCTCCTCCGGGCCATAACCCTTCCAGTCTATGAGATATTGCAATTGATTTTGATGCTTCCGTGAATCCAGAATCTTATCGATCTCAAACTCCACACCTCGAGAAGTTGTTATGGGAGGTACTTTAGGCAAGCTCTCATGAAATCGATTAAGAATCAATGGTCTAAGCAAGGAGACATGGTTGGAGGTAACTGTAACTTACATGCCACTGGGTTGATAATTTTTACAATACAAAAAGGCCCAATATACCGGGGAGCAAACTTCATAGTAGGTGTCACGACCCTGTCTAGTTGTCACTTTTTTGCCTTGGGACTTACCCCTGTCAGCTCCTCCATGGATCTGTGTGTGTAATTTGCCTGGAGGATTTGCTCTGATTATTGCACCTGGCCTCTCCTCTGTCTGTGAGCACTGCTAGCCCTGATTGGAATCACAGGTGTGGTTCTGATTCTCAGAGCTGCAGAGATGAATACTCCCTCTGCATGTTGTGCCTTCCACCACTCAGAATGCTACTACCAGACCACCTGTCCGTATCCACCAATTGCTGCCAGACCCATGGTATATATATCCTCTCCTGATAGCATTCTGGGCCTGAACATCGCATCTTCCCGTGGTGTATGGTTCATGCTGTTTCTGTGTTCTAGTATATCCCTGAAACCTGCTACAGCAATCTCTGGCGCTATCCAGAAAACCTGTTTCAGCTGTACCTGGCAATCCAGTAAATCTGCTGGCAGCAACCCCCGATGCTTCCAGAAAACCTGTTACAGCCAAACCTGGCAATCCAGTAAGCCTGCTGACAGCAACCCCTGGTGCATCCCGAAAACCTGCTACAGTAATACCTGGCATCCAGACGTCCTGTTACAGCAATACCTGGCCTGTGCTTTGCTGCTAGTCCTACTCCTGGTTGGTCCCTGGCACTCTGTAAACCTGCATCGTGTTACCCTGCCTTGCTTCCTGCTGTGGATCAACTCCTGACCCTTTTACCTACCTACTCCGTCCATGAACCTAAAATTCCCAAACCTACCCATTCCTTCCTGAAACCTGTTATTCCCAATTATCCTATCCAGCCTGCACCTGAATTCCAACATTGTTACAGCATTTCCAGATTACCCTGTTTAGCCCTCATCTCAGCATTACCTGACTTCCCTTCAGCCATTGTCACATTCCAGTCCAGAGTCAAGTTCCAAGCTCATCAGTTCAGTCCACGTTGTTCCAGTCCAGAGTCAAGTTCCAAGCCGTTGTTCCAGTCCAGAGTCAATTTCTTAGTTCATCAGTTCAATTCAACAAGTCTTCCTGCCGGTCCCAGTCCGGTCCCTCCAGTTCCTGTCATTTATCATCAAAGGCAGTTTTCACTGCTACACAAGTCTTAAGCTGCATACACACACAACGATTCTTTTAATGATTATCGTTAAACGATATCGTTTAACGATAATTGATGGCAAAAATCGTTCACTTTCTGAGTCAAATGATGAACGATTATCGTTCATGCGCGTTCACGTTTGTAGTTTGTCGTTTGTAGTTTGTCGTTCAGTCAGACTTGTCAACTCAACGATTTTCATTAAGGGAATATGCAAAAATCGTTTGTAGTTCATAAAAATCGTTCATGACATTTAGTAAATGAACAACTTTAGTAAACTATTTTAGTAAATTTTTTCAAGGGAAAAAATCGTTTACTTAAATCGTTCATTAAAAAAATCGTTGTGTGTGTATGCAGCTTTATAAATAGAGCTATCTACATTATCTGTGATTCCAGTCATGCCGGCCTCCGTTAAAACCCGATCACCACCTGAGACAGGTAACTCGCAGACACCAATCATGACAGAATGTTCAGGCCCAACGATGGTGGCGGATCAAGCACCTATTAAGGGACTAGATGCTTTCCGCAACCTGGTCACCTGCTTGGATTCACAGGAGGCCGTACAGCATCAAGTGCTACAGCTTTTGAAAATCCTGAATAACCGGCTAGATGTTACCCAAACCTTACCTGAACCCCTAACTACCTTCCATTGACTGCTGGAACAGCTTCAGGCTCTACTCACCAAAATTTTTCAGATCATTCCTGAATTTCTTAGAGCTGCCTCTGTCTCGACTAAAATCTCTGCCTTGGAATCCCTAAGAAACAAGGATTCTTCCGAACCAAGTAATGTCAGACATCGTAGTTACCCACGCCCCAAGCTCTCTGTGGCCGAACGCCAGCGGCGCAAAGATTTACAGCTCTGCCTCTATTGTGGGAGTTCTGACCACTTCATTAAAGACTGTTTCCTTTGCAACTCCAGCAGTGGTTCCAAGTATCAACGTCTCAGTGCCCATTCCGGTTCCAGCTCGAATTCTGCCCGTTCCGGTTCCAGCCCGGATTCTGCCCGTTCCGGTCCCAGCCCGGATTCTGCCCGTTCGGGTCCCAGCCCGGATTCTGCCCATTCTGGCTCCAGCCCGGATTCTGCCCATTCCGGTCCAAGCCTGGATTCTGCTTGTCCCAGTAGGGGACTCCAGTCAGCAGCCCCAGGATGGGTCTCAAGTCTCGTACCACAGGAGGGGGTTTCAAGTCTCGTACCCCAGGAGGGGTTTTCAAGTCTCATACCCCAGGAGGGGGTTTCAAGTCTTGCACCCCAGCAAGGGGTTTCAAGTCTCATGCCCCAGGAAGGGGTTTCAAGTCTCACGCCCCAGAAGGGGGTCTCAAGTCTCACGCCCCAGGAAGGGGTTTCAACTCCCATTCCCCAGAAGGGGATCTCAAGTCTGGTACCCCAGGAAGGGGTTTCAAGTCTCGTGCCCCAGGAAGGGGTTTCAAGTCTCGTGCCCCAGGAAGGGGTTTCAAGTCTCACGCCCCAGAAGGGGGTCTCAAGTCTCATGCCCCAGGAGGGGGTCTCAAGTCTCGTGCCCCAGGAGGGGGTATCAAGTCTCAAGCCTCAGGAGGGGGTTTCAAGTTCCTGTTATCAGGGAGAAGTGTCTTGTACTACAAAATCTGATTATGGTTCCTGTTCACCGTCTCCTGCATATATTGTTCAAGAAGATGACAATCTCTGTAGTCTGTTCTCAGCTTTGATTGTTGATGCTACTGTCTCTAGCTCCCCAGGACTCCTTCCAGTTCCATCAATTGGTCCAAATTCCGAACATCGGTCAGCTTCAGTTATTTCGACTCCTCATCAATCGGAGCATCCTCAAATTTCCTCCTGCCAGGCACCTGAAAGTGCTCCACAATCCTTGAACACACAGGATTTGTCAGATACTTCACCATGCATTTATTTTGATGGGGACTTGTTTCAATAAAGCATAGTATTGAGATAATTCTTCAGTATGATGAATTCTTCTCTGCCATGTGGAGTCAAGTCTACTAATATTGTAGAGTTTGTTATCTCATCTTTTCAAGGTAAAGCTTGGGACTGGGTTGCCCCTATTTACAACTCCAAAGATCCAATGCTTCAAAATATAAAGACTTTCAAGTGAAGCTGTTGTCAAAGAATTTGGTCCTTACCCTGTAAACCAAAATTCTAGTGAAGTTCTCAGTTCCAAAATATTGTCCAAGCACTCTGTTTGTGCTACCAAGAATTCATCCTCCACTCCTCTGAAATCCAAACAAGGTCAAGTTTTCAAGGGCAAGCATGCCGAATTCTAGGCATCCCAAGAGAGCAGCACTTTTGAATCTGTAACCCAGAACATGACTTGTGCACACACCTCCTTGTCCCCTTTCTGCTACTGTTCCTCCCAAAATTCTGATCCTGTCCTTCCCAGCCACATATTTCCAGAGGAGTTACCAAAGATTCCTGGTCCATTGGTTGGCACAAAACGTTCTCGCAGCAAAAAGAAGAATCGGCGAAGGTCTTGAACTATCTCCTTTGTAGACTTTCCACTCCAAGTATCCCAAGAAATTGAGAATTGGGAAGATGTCTGAAGAAAGTTTTTGTTTTGGTGTCCGGAGTCCACCCATAAAGAGGGGGGTACTGTCACGACCCTGTCTAGTTGTCACCTTTTTGTCTTGGGACTTACCCCTGTCAGCTCCCCCATGGATCTCTGTGTGTAATTTGCCTGGAGGATTTGCTCTGATTATTGCACCTGGCCTCTCCTCTGTCTGTGAGCACTGCTAGCCCTGATTGGAATCACAGGTGTGGTTCTGATTCTCAGAGCTGCAGTGATGAATACTCCCTCTGCATGTTGTGCCTTCCACCACTCAGAATGCTACTACCAGACCACCTGTCCGTATCCACCAATTGCTGCCAGACCCATGGTATATATATCCTCTCCTGATAGCATTCTGGGCCTGAACATCTCGTCTTCCCATGGTGTATGGTTCATGCTGTTTCTGTGTTCTAGTATATCCCTGAAACCTGCTACAGCAATCCCTGGCGCTATCCAGAAAACCTGTTTCAGCTGTACCTGGCAATCCAGTAAATCTGCTGGCAGCAACCCCCGATGCTTCCAGAAAACCTGTTACAGCAAAACCTGGCAATCCAGTAAGCCTGCTGACAGCAACCCCTGGTGCATCCCAAAAACCTGCTACAGTAATACCTGGCATCCAGACGTCCTGTTACAACAATAGCTGGCCTGTGCTTTGCTGATAGTCCTACTCCTGGTTGGTCCCTGGCACTCTGTAAACCTGCATCATGTTACCCTGCCTTGCTTCCTGCTGTGGATCAACTCCTGACCCTTTTACCTACCTACTCTGTCCATGAACCTAAAATTCCCAAACCTACCCATTCCTTCCTGAAACCTGTTATTCCCAATTATGCGATCCAGCCTGCACCTGAATTCCAACCTTGTCACAGCATTTCGAGATTACCCTGTTTAGCCCTCATCTCAGCCATTCCAGTCCAGAGTCAAGTTCCAAGCTCATCAGTTCTATCCACGTTGTTCCAGTCCAGAGTCAAGTTCTTAGTTCATCAGTTCAATTCAACAAGTCTTCCTGCCGGTCCCAGTCCGGTCCCTCCAGTTCCTGTCATTTATCATCAAAGGCAGTTTTCACTGCTACACAAGTCTTATAAATAGAGCTATCTACATTATCTGTGATTCCAGTCATGCCGGCCTCCGTTGAAACCCGATCACCACCTGAGACAGGTAACTCGCAGACACCAATCATGACAGTAGGTACTTTAAGTTGAAGACAACCAGACATGATCCCCAACAGAAAATTTAGGAAGAGCCGAACATTTTCTATCAGCAAAAATTTTATAATTATGAGAGGCTTTCCTAAGACACTTATGTACCTGTCTCCAAATTCCAGAAAAATGTTGGAGAGTAGCTTTAGCTGCTGGAACATCCACTATAGGAATTGATTGAAGCTCAGGAACTCAAGAATGCTGACCAGAGTTGGCAAAAAAAGGACTTACACCTGTAGCAGATGAATAATGAAAGTTATGGGCAAACTCAGCCCAAGGCAAAAAATCCATCCAATCATCTTGAGAAAAGGAAATATACATTCTCAAGAAGGTCTCCAACTCCTGGTTCACTCTTTCAGTTTGTCCATTTGACTAAGGATGATATGCAGAAGAAAACTGTAATTTAATTTGTAATGATGAACATAAGGCCCTCCAAAAATGAGCAACAAACTGGACACCCCGATCAGACACTATCTCAGAAGGAAGTCCATGAAGATGGAATATCTCTTTAATAAATATTTGTGTCAATTTGGGGGCTGATGGAATTCGAGCCAAAGGACAAAAATGAGCCATCTTGGTAAAATGATCCACCACTACCCAAATAAACGTAGATCCCCTAGACTCAGGAAGATCTGTGATAAAATCCATGGAAAGATGGGTCCATGGTTGGGTAGGAATGGGTAGTGGATGGAGAGGACCCACAGGAGACTGCCAGGAGGATTTATGTTGTACACACTTAGAACAAGAACGTATAAACTCTTGGACATCTTTTTTCATGGAAGGCCACCAATAAGAACGTTGCAAAAATGAGTACATTTTATGAACCCCTGGGTGTCCAGAGAAACGAGAACTATGAGCCCAGGAAAGAAGTTTACCTCATAATTCAGGTGCCACAAATATCTTCCCAGGAGGAGGATCCGGAGAGATGGAGGTTGAAGAAAAGGCCAGAGGGTTTATTATAGGGTACCTTTGATCCTCATTTTGTTCTTTCTCTTCCAACATCGAGCGAGAAATTGCATCTGCCTTTTTATTCAATGAACCTGGACGATACCCGAGAACAAAATCAAAACGAGAAAAGAAGAGTGCCCAACGAGCCTGTCATGGGTTCAAACAATGGGCAGTCTTCAAATACAGCAAATTCTTATGATCTGTAAAAATAGTAACGGGATACTTTGTGCCTTCTAATAAATATCTCCATTCCTCCAACACTAACTTAATAGCTAACAATTCTTGGTCCCCAATGGAGTAATTACTCTCAGCACTGGAAAACTGTCTTTAAAAGAATCCACAAGATTCTGTTCTCCCATCTGCAGCCACTTTGGACAAAATAGCCCCAACTCCATAAGTGGAGGTATCCACTTCCAGAATAAATGGTTTCTCAACATCAGGTTGAACTAGAATAGGGGCCACAGAAAATGCATCTTTAAGAGTCTGGAAGGCATCCAACGCCTCTGGGGACCACACTTTGGGATTAGCCCCTTTTTTTGTCATAGCAGTGATTGGAGCCACAATCGTTGAAAACGCTTTGATAAACTTTCTGTAATAATTGGCAAAGCCTAAAAATCTCTGAATAGACCTTAATGAAGTGGGCAAAACCCAATCTTGAATAGCCTTTAACTTCTCGGGGTGCTTCTGAAGTTCGGAACCAGAGATAATATACCCCAAAAAGGGTATAACTGGAACTTCAAAAACGCACTTGGAGATCTTACCATAAAGCTTATTAGCTCGAAGATGGCTTAATACCTCTTTGACATGGGTATGATGATCAGAAAGATTCCTGGAAAAAATCAAAATATGATCAAGATAAACAATAACAAACTGATAAAGTATATCTCGGAAAATTTAATTAACAAACTTCTGGAACACCGCGGGAGCATTACATAAACCAAAAGGCCTGACAAGGTTCTCATAATGGGCATCTCATGTATTAAACGCAGTTTTCCACTCATCTCCTTCTTTAACTCTAATCAAGTTATAAGCTCCCCTTAAATCAAGTTCAGTAAACAGTCGAGACCCCTTAACTCTGTCAAACAATTCTGTAATGAGAGGCAAAGGATATTTGTTTTTTACCGTGATCTCATTTAGACCTCTAAAGTCGATAAATGGACGAAGAACACCATCTTCTTTCTTTCCAAAAAAGAAACCCGCTCCAGCGGGAGATGAATAAGGCCTGATAAACCCCTTTTGTAGGTTATCTTGCACATATTCAGACATGGCTTGAGTCTCAGGAACAGAGAGAGGGTATACTCGACCTTTGGGTGGTATTTTACCAGGAATAAGTTCAATAAGACAATCCCAGGGACGATGCGGTGGCCGTTCGTCTGCCGCCGGCTCAGAAAAGACACCAGCAAATTCATGATAAGGCTGTGGGAGAGAAGGTGGAACATCTACTTTCACTTCAGCCATTCGTACCACATGAATCAAACAATTTAATTTGCATTTAGGACTCCAAGAAAGAATTTGAGAACAAGTCCAGTCAATATGAGGGTTATGAAGAGTTAACCATGGTAAACCAAGAACTATATCATACATAGAAATAGGTAATACCAAAAACTCCAAACTTTCTTCATGCAAAGCTCCTACCCTCAACTTCATAGACTTTGTTTGATGCGTAACATATCCATTAGAAATTCTAGTCCCATTTACTGCAGAAAGGGAAAGATAACGGGTTAATTTGACAACAGGAATTTGCAATTTTTGAACCAATGACAGCGAAATAAAATTGCCCGTTGCTCCAGAATCTAGCAATGCAGAAAACTCTTGACATGGAGACCCAAAATCAGGAATGCTCACAGAAATTAAACAGTCCTTTTTGGGCGGAACTTTTGAAAGCACCCCTAGTTTGACTTCCCATCCATCAACTATGGACGACCGTTTCCCGGCCTCATTGGACATTTAGCCCAAAAATTCTCTGAGGATGCACAATACAAGCACAAATTAGAACGCCTCCTACATTGCTTCTCCACTTCAGACAACTTAGCTTTATTAATTTGCATAGGCTCATCAGATGTACCATGAAAAGAGCGAGACTGGGGAAGAGAACTTTTAGAACACTCAATGTGATTCCTCTGATCCCTTTGTTCTCGCATACGCAAATCAATTTTAATAGTCAATTAAATTAACTCATCCAAATTCTCAGGAAGATCCCGAGTCACTAACTCATCTTTAAGTTTTTCAGAGAGACCATTCCAATATGCTGCTCTTAATGCCTCATTGTTCTGCTGCTATAGTTTGAAAGCGAACCACATACTGGCCAACTGGAGCTGTTCCTTGTTTTACTCATAAAATGTCCACAGACGCGGCCACTGATCTACCAGGCTTGTCAAGTATCCTTTTAAAAGTGGAAACAAAAGCTTGGTAAATAGACATTAAAGCATAATTTCTCTCCCATAAAGGAGAGGCCCACTCGAGAGCAGCACCAGACAATAATGACATAATATAAGCCACATTAACACGAGAGGTGGTAAAAATTTGGGGTAATAATTCAAAATGAATCTCACATTGGTTGAGAAATCCTCTACAGCTTTTTGGATAACCATCATAAGAGGTACAGTAGAAGTCGGTAAGCGTAGATGGGATGCAGGAGCCCCTGATGTACTTGTAACAGGAATTTTAAGTTTATCAAGATGTGTGGAAAGATCCTGTAAACATTGCAAAACTTGAACTTGAGTATTTTCCTGTACTTCCAGATGGGCGGTCAAACCCTGAAGCACCTGTACCCCAGTAGCCTGTTCCAGTTCTGGATTCATTTTTAGGTCTGTGCAAACTGTCACGGCTGCCGACACTTGAGACTCCTGGAAGGAAACAGGCCTACTGGGTGCTATAAACTGAGGTGGTTTTAGGAATGACCTGTTCATGGAATCTCAATAACACGGAATAACAGTAAATAGAATTTATTCACAGGCAAAATATATAGCAACGTTTCACATAAAGTCTCAACAACACAAATGTTCAGATATGCAGTAGTCAATATAGGAGTAAACCCCCATATATAAATAAAGTCTCTGATACTAATGTGGTGGGGAACCCTGAGTCCCATATGAGGCTAAGACCTCAGGATGGTATAAAGGACGTTACTAGGGTTGAACCCTGTAGCGTGATGAAAATCCGGAACAGGGTTGCGTCCTGCAATGTAGTGAAGATCTAGAAAAGGGTTGAGCCCTGAGACATGGTGAGAATCTGATACAGGGTTGAGCCCTATGATGTGAAGCAGGGTTGAGCCCTGTGATGTAGTAAAGATTCGGAGCAGGGTTGAGCCCTGAGACGTGGTGAGAATCCGAGATGGGGTTGAGCCCTGTGATGTGAAGCAGGGTTGAGCCCTGCAATGCAGTGAAGATCTGGAGCAGGGTTGAGCCCTGTGATGTAGTAAAGATCCGGAGCAGGGTTGAGCCCTGTGATGTAGTGAAGATCCAGAGCAGGGTTGAGCCCTGTGATGTAGTGAAGATCCGGGACAGGGTTGAGCCCTGCAGTGTGACAATAATCCGAAGTGGGGTTGAGCCCCGTGATGTAGTGAGGGTCCGGAGCAGGGTTGAGCCCCACGATGCACGAAGGGTCTGGTGACTATAACTGTAATGGTGCAGTTGCCAACTGTATTAGAGGTGAGTTCAATGTCCATGGAAGTAGAAGACAGCAGGCAGAGTAAATAACCCAGCAGGGGATGCAACCATAGCGATGGAGCAGGAAAACAATACTTAGGCAATGGCAATGCTGAGCTCTGTAGTGCGGCTGGTAACCAGTATCAGAAGTTTAACCGGAACACGGGCAGAGATATAGCAAAGTCCACAACAAACCACAGGCACAGCGGGTATCTGGCAGGAGTCCGAGAAAGACCTGAAAGTAATGTTGCACAGACACTGAGACACAGTTAGTAACAGGCTTTATACTAGAGGTCTGTGATCCATAGGAAGTTCAGAACATGTGACCCAAATGGAATCAGGTTTGAAATAATGAGCAATCAGAAATCCCACAACCTGACAACACCTTGGAAACAGATGATAATTTTAACTCTCTATCCCCTGTATGTGGGGAACGCCAGCAACCAGGATAGCTCCTCCAATGACCACAATGGAACTTTGGCAAATGTAGTTTATCTTTATGTACTGAGATAGTCACAGTCCTGACAGCCTGCGGTCACATGAATAGGATAGGCTACATAGCAGTCTGTGCACAGGGCACACAGTGACATTGGTGAGATAGGTGTGGCACAATGCGTGTGGCTGGTAAGGGGTGGGGGGAGGAGCTTTGGGCCCACGGTCACATGTATAGGATAGGCTACATAGTAGTCTGTGTACAGGGCACACAGTGACATTGGTGAGATAGGTGTGGCACCATGCACATGGCCAGTAAGGGGTGGGGGGAGGGGCTTTGGTCCCGCAGTCACATGAATAGGATAGGCTACATAGCAGTCTGTGTACAGGGCACACAGTGACATTGGTGAGATAGGTGTGGCACCATGCACATGGCCAGTAAGGGGTGGGGGGAGAGGGGCTTTGAGCCCGTGGTCAAATGAATAAGACAGGCTACATAGCAGTCTGTGCACAGGGCACACAGTGACATTGGTGAGATAGGTGTGGCACCATGCACATGGCCAGTAAGGGGTGGGGGGAGAGGGGCTTTGGGCCCGTGGTCAAATGAATAAGATAGGCTACATAGCAGTCTGTGCACAGGGCACACAGTGACATTGGTGAGATAGGTGTGGCACCATGTGTGTGGCTGTTAAGGGGTGGGGGGCGGAGCTTTGGGCCCACGGTCACATGTATAGGATAGGCTACATAGCAGTCTGTGCACAGGGCACACAGTGACATTGGTGAGATAGGTGTGGCACCATGCACATGGCCAGTAAGGGGTGGGGGGAGGGGCTTTGGTCCCGCAGTCACATGAATAGGATAGGCTACATAGCAGTCTGTGTACAGGGCACACAGTGACATTGGTGAGATAGGTGTGGCACCATGCACATGGCCAGTAAGGGGTGGGGGGAGAGGGGCTTTGAGCCCGTGGTCAAATGAATAAGACAGGCTACATAGCAGTCTGTGCACAGGGCACACAGTGACATTGGTGAGATAGGTGTGGCACCATGCACATGGCCAGTAAGGGGTGGGGGGAGAGGGGCTTTGGGCCCGTGGTCAAATGAATAAGATAGGCTACATAGCAGTCTGTGCACAGGGCACACAGTGACATTGGTGAGATAGGTGTGGCACCATGTGTGTGGCTGGTAAGGGGTGGGGGGCGGAGCTTTGGGCCCACGGTCACATGTATAGGATAGGCTACATAGTAGTCTGTGTACAGGGCACACAATGACATTGGTGAGATAGGTGTGGCACCATGCACATGGCCAGTAAGGGGTGGGGGGAGAGGGGCTTTGAGCCCGTGGTCAAATGAATAAGATAGGCTACATAGCAGTCTGTGCACAGGGCACACAGTGACATTGGTGAGATAGGTGTGGCACCATGCACATGGCCAGTAAGGGGTGGGGGGAGAGGGGCTTTGAGCCCGTGGTCAAATGAATAAGATAGGCTACATAGCAGTCTGTGCACAGGGCACACAGTGACATTGGTGAGATAGGTGTGGCACCATGTGTGTGGCTGGTAAGGGGTGGGGGGAGGAGCTTTGGGCACACAGTCACATGAATAGGATAGGCTACATAGTAGTCTGTGTACAGGGCACACAATGACATTGGTAAGATAGGTGTGGCACCATGCACATGGCCAGTAAGGGGTGGGCGGAGAGGGGCTTTGAGCCCGTGGTCAAATGAATAAGATAGGCTACATAGCAGTCTGTGCACAGGGCACACAGTGACATTGGTGAGTGGTGGGTGAAGGCGCTGCTGCCACCAGTTTGAATAGCGCTGCTGGTCAAGTGGGCCACTCCCGCCACAGGGTCCCTATGCAAAGCAATAGAATTGGAACACATCCAATAAAACAGAAGCGATTTCATTATGGTCAAAGCCACGGGCTTCAGTTAGTGTGACCAGATGGCCTCAGCCCGACTCCCGATCACAGGTTGGGGGTTTGAACCCACCGGGCCTTGGGGAATCAGGGATTCCCACTTACGATCAGTGACCGCCTGTCACTGACTCTGCCCACTGTGCCATGGGCATGTAACGACGCTGCCACCACCAAACTCCTTCCGTCGGCATTTGGAACCGTTTCTCATGTACTCAGGCTCCTACCACCGGCACATGGAACTGCATCTGCTGCATATGCGTCGGTTAGCTGTGGTCACACCTCCTGATTTGTGTTGGCCGTTTCCTCCTGGTCCCTCGCAATGAACCAGGCTCTGCATGGAAGCTGGCAGAGGGCTTGAGCTTTGGGGATGCTGAGCTCCACCCAGAACAGTAGGAGAACGGAATAGCGTTTGGCTCAGTTCTGTTGGTCACAGGATGCAGATGCAATCGAATAGGCAAAGGTTTTTATTGCTCATAGGGGCATATTCAATCCCAAGCATAAAGTCCCATACTTTTCACCGACATCCCTGGTTTTCAATGCGGAAAAGTATTGCGCACGTGCCCACTTTTCCCCATATTCAATTAGAAATCTGCAAAAACGGGACCCGGCAAAACTCTAACATCCAAAAAGTACTGTCAGATTTGGGGAAATCAGCCTGACATCCCCCAAAAGATATGTATAGGAAAGGGTCCTAGACTGCACACCCTGAATATGGAATCAGCATCTAGTACCGCCGGCCGCATTGTTAATTAAGGTAAGTATTGCTATCTTAACACCCCCCCTTAACCCTAACCCTCCCTTAGGGGTCCCAACCTCACCCCCATGTGCCTAACCCTAACCCCCTCTAAGTGCCCCCCGCAGCCTAACCCTAACCTCCCCCCAGGGGGCTAACCCTAACCCCCCTTCCCCTAGCCTAACCCTAACCCTCCCAGGGTGTGCATAACCCTAAGTCCCCCCCAGGAGCCCCTTAACCTAACCCTCCCCCTCATGGCTGTCCACACCTGGTGCCTGGCTTACCTTCGTACAGTTTTGCCAGGCGTCGGGCTCCCGGCATAGGTAAAATGACAGGCATCGGGATTTCGACATCTGTCATTAGACCCTTGCCGGGATTAGACAGTCGGGATGCCGACGGTTGGCATTTAGACCATCGGCATCCCGACTGCACACCCTGAATATATATAATGGGAGGTGCTACCTGTTGAGACTATTAATGCAGGCACAGAAAGAGACAAATCACAAGTGCACAACTCCAAATAACTAATTATATATAAATACATTATGCAATAAATAAATAGAGGTTTTTAGCATAATAATGGCCAAGGTTATGGGCCTACCCACCATATCCAGGTAACCTCTATAGGGTAGGTCCCTAACATACTAGGGTTCAAATCTAGAGTGCAGGACACCCGCAAACCAGCTCAGGCGAGCCACCCCGGGCATCGCTCTAATGAGTTATAATAGCGATGCCCTGGAGCAGCCCAACCAGAGCAATTCAGGGGACCCACACCCCAAAAATCAACCCAAAGTAATTCGGAGTTGTGCACTTGTGATTTGTCTCTTTCTGTACCCCCCCAAAGATGCACTGACATTGGGGATCACTCTAGTTACCCCTGAATAGGCCTGCTGCTAATTAGCGTCTTTGCATAAGTGGTGAAAAATAGCATTTAGCGGGTTTTTTTCGTTGAAAATAAGTAGTCCCAGTAAAATTGGGGTACATGAAAATGGGTGCAAGCATATTTTTACGTTGCTAAAGTAAAGTTTTAAAAATCCACCTGCCGCAAGCACCTGCAAACTTAGAAACAGCTGGGATATACTTGGGGACCCCCCTGGAGTCTATTTCGGTAGTTTACACTTTGTACCCCAACTTTGCACTTTTTCACTCCCAAAACTAAAATTTACTTTTTTGGGGTGATCTAAAGACTTTTTAAAACTTTTTTTTAAACACAGTTTACCATTGAGGGACTGTCCCAAGGGTGCATGGGGGTTCCCCCAGCTTTGCACCCCAAAACCCCAATTCTGCACTTTTTATTTACACTTATTCATAGGCGAAAATTTTTAACAAATCCCATTGCATTGAGTTTCCGCACCGGCAGAAAGTCTTCGGAATGGAATACATAGAAACTTTTTGCAAGGTGAAATGACGTCAATCGCAATAATTTTACGCAAAAACTGACTTTTCGCACCTAATTTAATACGGCCCATAGTCTTGAAAAAGTCCTTCCCTCAGCTGTTACTGAAACATCAGCATACAGACAGCTTAGCAGCAATTCTTCTCCACAAAGGATATACCGTACAAAGATGTCCTCATACACAGGCTTGCAGGCTCTATATATATATATATATTAGGGGTGAGCGGGTATCCGAGTCTGATCCGAGTCAGGCTCGACTTTTCCCGCCTGACTCGGATCTGAAATCGAGGCAAAACGTCATCATCCCGCCTTCCGAGTCTCGCGGGTTTTGGATCCTATATAAGGTACCCGCGTCGGCGCCATTTTCTCACTCGGCTGTGGACAGTGAAGAGGGAGGGTGGGAGTTAGGGCTGTGTAGTGTAGTGTAGTGTAGTGCTGCTGTTGTCCACTACTTCAAAGTCCATAGGGGCTGGCTGTGTTGTGCTGTGCTGCTGTTGTTAATAGGGGCTGTGTCCACTACTTCAAAGTCCATAGGGGCTGGCTGGACTGTGTTGTGCAGTCAGTTCTCCATAGGGGCTGTGTCCACTCCAAAGTCCTGTGCAGTGTCCCAGTCCTAAAGGGGTGCTGTAGTGTTGTCCAGGGGGTGCTCTGTCCATCAGGGGTGCTCCCCCCAAGTGCTAAAAAAATAATATATTTTCTGTGTTTGTGAATTGTGTGCGCAGTAGCCGCACGTGCATCAACAAAGTAGTGCCAAGCGTGCGCCTGTGTCATAAGTAAAGGGCCGGCTGGCTTGACCGTTAAAGGGTGCTGTAACCCCCGAAAGTACACTCCAGTCCAAACCAAAAAAAAAATTATTTTCTGTGTTTGTGAATTGTGTGCGCAGTAGCCGCACGTGCATCAACAAAGTAGTGCCAAGCGTGCGCCTGTGTCATAAGTAAAGGGCCGGCTGGCTTGACCGTTAAAGGGTGCTGTAACCCCTGAAAGTACACTCCAGTCCAAACCAAAAAAAAAATTATTTTCTGTGTTTAGCCGCACGTATATATCAAATCGATATAACATAAATGGAGGACCAAACTTTCTCCGATAAAAATAAAATAGAGAAAGATCAAGAACCACTTCCTCCTAGTGCTGAAGCTGCTGCCACTAGTCATGACATAGACGATAACATGCCATCAACGTCGTCTGCCAAGGCCGATGCCCAATGTCATAGTAGAGGGCACATACAATCCCAAATGGCAAAGTTCAGGAAAATGACCTTGAAAAAGACATTTAAATCAGCTGAAGAGAAACGTAAACTTGCCAATATGCCATTTACGACACGGAGTGGCAAGGAACGGTTAAGGTCGATCC
This sequence comes from Taudactylus pleione, assembly GCA_031769625.1. Lineage (NCBI taxonomy): Eukaryota > Metazoa > Chordata > Amphibia > Anura > Myobatrachidae > Taudactylus > Taudactylus pleione. The sequence continues at coordinate 461,764 of JAUIMM010000964.1, read as the reverse complement.
CTAGTATGTTCATGACTTGTGGTTCAGCTTCACATGACGATGGAAGCCCTCCTCCCACTAAAAAAATCAAAAGAGTTAAGCTGGCAAAAGCACAGCGAAGAACTGTGCTTTCTAAGAAGATATCACAAATCCCCAAGGAGAGTCCAAGTGTGGTGGTGGTTGCGATGCCTGACCTTCCCAGCACTGGACGGGAAGAGGTGGCTCTTTCCACCATTTGCACGCCCCCTGCAAGTGCTGAAAGGAGCACCCACAGTCCACTTGCTGATATGCAAATTGAAGATGTCACTGTTGAAGTACAACAGGATGAGGATACTGGTGTAGCTGGCGCTGAGGAGGAAGTTGGCGAGGAGGATTCTGATGGTGATGTGGTTTGTTTAAATCAGGCTCCGGGGGAGACAGTTGTCTGTGGGATGAAAAAGCCCATCACGGTCATGCCTGGGCAGAAGACCAAACATTCCACCTCTTTGGTCTGGCAATATTTCTATCCAAATCCGGACAACAACTGTCTTGCCATATGTACCATATGTAAAGGTGAAATAAGTAGGGGTAGGGACGTCAACCACCTAGGAACATCCTCCCTTATACGGCACCTGCAGCGCGTTCATAAAAAGTTACTGTCAAGTTCAGAAACTTTGGCTAAGACCGTAAGCAGTCCAGGGACACCTAAATCCCGTTGTCCTGTTGTATCCAAGCACCTGCAAACCACACCGTCAACTCCCTCCTCGTCAATTTCCTCCTTAGTCAGGATCGGAAGTAGTCCTGCAGGCCATGTCACTGGCATGACTGACTCTCCTATCCGGGATTCCTCTGGAGGATCCTGCATTGCTACGCCTACTGCTGCCGCTGCTGCTGTTGCTGCTGCTGGGAGTCGTTCATCATCCCAGAGAGGAAGTAGGAACACCACTACTTTTACTAAACAATTGACCCTCCAACAGTCCTTAGCGAGGAGGATGAAGTACGACAGCAGTCATCCTGAAGCAAAACGTATAACTGAGGCCTTGACTGCTATGTTGGTGTTAGACGTGCGTCCGGTATCCGCCATTAGTGCAGTGGGATTTAGACAATTGATGGAGGTAGTGTGTCCCCGGTTCCAAATCCCGTCTAGATTCCACTTCACTAGGCAGGCGATACCGAGACTGTACAGAAACGTCAGAAAAAGTGTCCTCAGTGTCCTGAAAAATGCCGTTGTACACAATGTCCACTTAACCACGGACATGTGGACAAGTGGAACAGGGCAGACTAAGGACTATATGACTGTGACAGCCCACTGGGTAGATGTATCACCTTACGCAGCAACAGCAGCAGCGTCACCAGTAGCAGCATCTCAGAAACGCCAGCTCGTTACAAGGCAGGCTACGCTGTGTATCACCGGTTTCAGTAAGAGGCACACCGCCGACAACCTCTTAGAGAAACTGAGGGAAATCATCGCCCAGTGGCTTACCCCACTTAGACTCTCCTGGGGATTTGTGATATCTGACAACGCCACCAATATTGTGCGGGCATTACATCTGGGCAAATTCCAGCACGTCCCATGTTTTGCTCACACAATAAACTTGGTGGTGCAGAATTTTCTGAAAAGCGACAGGGGCGTGCAGGAGACGCTTTGGGTGGCCCGAAAAATTTCTGGCCACTTTCGCCATTCAGCGACTGCGTGCCGAAGACTGGAGCGCCAGCAAACACTCTTGAACCTACCCCGCCATCACCTGAAGCAAGAGGTTGTGACGCGGTGGAACTCAACCCTCTATATGCTTCAGAGGATGGAGGAGCAGCAAAAGGCCATACAAGCCTATACATCCACCTATGACATAGGCAAAGGAGGGGGTATGCACCTGACTCAAGCGCAGTGGAGAATGATTTCCGTGTTGTGCAAGGTTCTCCAGCCCTTCGAACTTGCCACACGTGAAGTCAGTTCAGACACAGCCAGCTTGAGTCAGGTCATTCCCCTCATCAGGCTTTTGCAGAAGCAGCTGGAGAAAGTGAAGGAGGAGCTAAGACGGAGCGATTCCGCTCGGCATGTGGGACTTGTGGATGAAGCCCTTCATTCGCTTTGCCAGGATTCCAGGGTGGTCAATCTGTTGAAATCAGACCACTACATTTTGGCCACCGTGCTTGATCCTAGGTTTAAAGCCTATGTGGTGTCTCTCTTTCCGGCCGACACAAGCCTGCAGAGGTGCAAAGACCTGCTGGTGAACACACTGTCAGCTGAAGCGGAACGTGACACGTCAACGGCTCCTTCTTCATTTTCTCCCGCAACTGGGGCTGCCAGGAAAAAACTTAGGTATCCTAAGCAACCCGCTGGCGGTGATGCAGGGCAGGCAGGACCAAGTTTGGACATCTGGTCCGGACTGAAGGACCTGGCAACAATTTCTGACATGTCTACTGTCACTGCATATGATACTGTCACCATTGACAGAATGGTGGAGGATTACATCGGTGACAGCATCCAAGTAGGCATGTCAGACAGTCCATACCTGTACTGGCAGAAAAAAGAGGCAATTTGGAGGCCCCTGTACAAGCTGGCTCTATTTTACCTGAGTTGCCCCCCCTCCAGTGTGTACTCCGAAAGAGTGTTTAGTGCAGCCGGGAACCTTGTCAGCGAAAGGCGTAGGAGGTTGCTTCCACAGAATGTGGAGAAGATGATGTTCATCAAAATGAATTATCAGCTCTTCCAGGGAGACCAGCCTCCAGAAGGTACAGAGGGACCTGTGGTGGTGGATTCAAGTGGGGACGAGTTAATACTTTGTGAGGATGAGGATGTACACACTGAAGAGGGTGAGGAATCGGTGGATGAGGAGGATGAGGATGACATCTTGCCTCCGTAGAGCCAGTTTGTGCAGGGACACATTAATTGCCAGCTTGTTTTGTGGGGGCCCAAACGAACCAATCATTTCAGCCACAGTTGTGTGGCAGACCCTGGCGCTGAAATGATTGATTTGTTAAAGTGTGCATGTCCTGTTTATACAACATAAGGGTGGGTGGGAGGGCCCAAGGACAATTCCATCTTGCACTTCTTTTTTTTCTTTGCATTATGTACAGTTTGGGGCCTAGTTTTTCTAACTGCCATCCTGTCTGCCACTGCAGTGTCACTCCTAGATGGGTCACGTGTTTGTGCCGCCCACTCGTGTCGCTTAGCATAGTCATCCAGCTACCTCGGTGCAACCTTTTGGACATGAAAACACTATTGTGAGGTGTGAGGTGTTCAGAATAGACTGGAAATGAGTGGAAATTAAGGTTATTGAGGTTAATAATAGCATAGGAGCAGAGAAACCAACAAATTCTGTGATTTTAGCTGTTTTTATGCTTTTTTTAAAAAAAATACAGATCCAAAACACAAAACCCAGAACCCAAAACACGGAAGGGTGGTTTTGGCAAAACCAATCCAGATCCAAAACACGAAGAAAGATCCAGATCCAAAACCAAAACACAAAACACGAAAAGTGGCCGGTGCACACCCCTAATATATATATATATATATATATATATATATATATATATATATATATAATAGGGGTGTGCATCGGCCACTTTTTAGTGTTTTGTGTTTTGTGTTTTGGATCTGGATCTTTCTTCGTGTTTTGGATCTGGATTGGTTTTGCCAAAACCACCCTTCCGTGTTTTGGGTTCTGGGTTTTGTGTTTTGGATCTGTATTTTTTTGAAAAAAAGCATAAAAACAGCTAAAATCACAGAATTTGTAGGTTTTTCTGCTCCTATGCTATTATTAACCTCAATAACCTTAATTTCCACTCATTTCCAGTCTATTCTGAATACCTCACACCTCACAATAGTGTTTTTATGTCCAAAAGGTTGCACCGAGGTAGCTGGATGACTATGCTAAGCGACACGAGTGGGCGGCACAAACACGTGACCCATCTAGGCGTGAAACTGCAGTGGCAGACAGGATGGCATTGAAAAACTAGGCCCCAAACTGTACATAATGCAAAGAAAAAAAAGAGGTGCAAGATGGAATTGTCCTTGGGCCCTCCCACCCACCCTTATGTTGTATAAACAGGAAATGCACACTTTAACAAACCAATCATTTCAGCGCCAGGGTCTGCCACACAACTGTGGCTGAAATGATTGGTTCGTTTGGGCCCCCACAAAACAAGCTGGCAATTAATCTGTCCCTGCACAAACTGGCTCTACGGAGGCAAGATGTCATCCTCATCCTCCTCATCCACCGATTCCTCACCCTCTTCAGTGTGTACATCCTCATCCTCACAGAGTATTAATTCGTCCCTGCTGGAACCACAGGTCCCTCTGTACGTTCTGGAGGCTGGTCTCCCTGGAAGAGTTGATAATTCATTTTATGAACATCATCTTCTCCACATTTTGTGGAAGCAACCTCCTACGCCTTTCGCTGACAAGGTTCCTGGCTGCACTAAACACTCTTTCGGAGTACACACTGGAGGGGGGGCAACTCAGGTAAAATAGAGCCAGTTTGTACAGGGACCTCCAAATTGCTTCTTTTTCCTGCCAGTACAGGTACGGACTGTCTGACATGCCTACTTGCATGCTGTCACCGATGTAATCCTTTAACAGACAGACGCACACTTGTCGCTGCTGCTTTGAGGATTCAAGTGCGGCTACAGCCCACACAATTCACAAAGACAGAAAAAAAAAAAGAATATTTTTATTGTTTGTGGAGCACACTTTGAGGGTTACACCACCCTTTAACAGACAGACGCACGCTTGTCGCTGCTGCTTTGAGGATGCAAGTGCGGCTACAGCCCACACAATTCACAAAGACAGAAAAAAGAATATTTTTATTGTTTGTGTAGCACACTTTGAGGGTGTCACCACCCTTTAACAGACAGACGCACGCTTGTCGCTGCTGCTTTGAGGATGCAAGTGCGGCTACATCGCACACAAGTCACAAACACATTAAAAAAATAGTTTTTTATTTTTTGGAGCACTTTGAGAGTTACACCACCCTTTAACAGACAGACGCACGCTTGTCGCTGCTGCTTTAAGGATGCAGGTGCGGCTACAGCCCACACATTTCACAAAGACCGAAAAAAAAAGAACAATATTTTAATTTTTTGTGTAGAACACTTTGAGGGTGTCACCACCCTTTAACAGACAGACGCACGCTTGTCGCTGCTGCTTTAAGGATGCAGGTGCGGCTACAGCCCACACATTTCACAAAGACCGAAAAAAAAAGAACAATATTTTAATTGTTTGTGTAGCACACTGTGAGGGTGTCACCACCCTTTAACAGACAGACGCACGCTTGTCGCTGCTGCTTTAAGGATGCAGGTGCGGCTACAGTCCACACAATTCACAAAGACAGAAAAAAGAAGAACAATATTTTTATTGTTTGTGTAGCACACTTTGAGGGTGTCACCACCCTTTAACAGACAGACGCACGCTTGTCGCTGCTGCTTTGAGGATGCAAGTGTGGCTACATCGCACACAAGTCACAAACACATTAAAAAAATATTTTTGATTTTTTGGAGCACTTTGAGAGTTACAACACCCTTTAACAGACAGATGCACGCTTGTCGCTGCTGCTTTGAGGATGCAAGTGCGGCTACAGCCCACACAATTCACAAAGACAGAAAAAAAAAGAACAATATTTTAATTGTTTGTGTAGCACACTGTGAGGGTGTCACCACCCTTTAACAGACAGACGCACGCTTGTCGCTGCTGCTTTAAGGATGCAGGTGCGGCTACAGTCCACACAATTCACAAAGACAGAAAAAAGAAGAAGAATATTTTTATTGTTTGTGTAGCACACTTTGAGGGTGTCACCACCCTTTAACAGACAGACGCACGCTTGTCGCTGCTGCTTTGAGGATGCAAGTGTGGCTACATCGCACACAAGTCACAAACACATTAAAAAAATATTTTTGATTTTTTGGAGCACTTTGAGAGTTACAACACCCTTTAACAGACAGACGCACGCTTGTCGCTGCTGCTTTGAGGATGCAAGTGCGGCTACAGCCCACACAATTCACAAAGACAGAAAAAAAAAGAACAATATTTTAATTGTTTGTGTAGCACACTTTGAGGGTGTCACCATCCTTTAACAGACAGACGCACGCTTGTCGCTGCTGCTTTGAGGATGCAGGTGGAATCTAGATGGGATTTGGAACCGAGGACACACTACCTCCATCAATTGTCTAAATCCCACAGCACTAATGTCGGATACCGGACGCACGTCTAACACCAACATAGCAGTCAAGGCCTCAGTTATACGTTTTGCTTCAGGATGACTGCTGTCGTACTTCATCCTCATCGCTAGGGACTGTTGGAGGGTCAATTGTTTAGTAAAAGTAGTGATGGTCCTACTTCCTCTCTGGGATGATGAACAACTCCCAGCAGCAGCAACAGCTCTAGGAGGAAGTGGTTCTTGATCTTTCCCTATTTTATTTTTATCGGAGAAAGTTTGGTCCTCCATTTATGTTATATTGATATATATACGTGCGGCTAAAGCGCACACAAACACAGAAAATATTTTTTTATTTTTGCTGGAGAGTAGTGCACTTTGTGGGTTACACCACCCTTTAAGAAATGAGCCAGCCGGCTCTTTACTTATGGGACACAGGCGCACGCTTGGCGCTGCTCCTTTGTTGATGCACGTGCAGCCACAGTGCACACAAGTCACAAACACAGAAAATATATTTTTTTTGGTTTGGAGTGTACTTTGGGGGTTACAGAACCCTTTAACGGTCAAGCCAGCCGGCCCTTTACTTATGACACAGGCGCACGCTTGGCACTACTTTGTTGATGCACGTGCGGCTACTGCGCACACAATTCACAAACACAGAAAATAATTTTTTTTTTGGTTTGGACTGGAGTGTACTTTGGGGGTTACAGCACCCTTTAACGGTCAAGCCAGCCGGCCCTTTACTTATGACACAGGCGCACGCTTGGCACTACTTTGTTGATGCACGTGCGGCTACTGCGCACACAATTCACAAACACAGAAAATAATTTTTTTTTTGGTTTGGACTGGAGTGTTCTTTCGGGGGATACAGCACCCTTAACGGTCAAGCCAGCCGGCCCTTTACTTATGACACAGGCGCACGCTTGGCACTACTTTGTTGATGCACGTGCTGCTACTGCGCACACAATTCACAAACACAGAAAATAATTTTTTTTTTGGTTTGGACTGGAGTGTACTTTCGGGGGTTACAGCACCCTTAACGGTCAAGCCAGCCGGCCCTTTACTTATGACACAGGCGCACGCTTGGCACTACTTTGTTGATGCACGTGCGGCTACTGCGCACACAATTCACAAACACAGAAAATAATTTTTTTTTTGGTTTGGACTGGAGTGTACTTTCGGGGGTTACAGCACCCTTAACGGTCAAGCCAGCCGGCCCTTTACTTATGACACAGGCGCACGCTTGGCACTACTTTGTTGATGCACGTGCGGCTACTGCGCACACAATTCACAAACACAGAAAATAATTTTTTTTTGGTTTGGACTGGAGTGTACTTTCGGGGGTTACAGCACCCTTTAACGGTCAAGCCAGCCGGCCCTTTACTTATGACACAGGCGCACGCTTGGCACTACTTTGTTGATGCCCGTGCGGCTACTGCACACACAATTCACAAACACAGAAAATATATTATTTTTTTAGCACTTGGGGGGAGCACCCCTGATGGACAGAGCACCCCCTGGACAACACTACAGCACCTCTTTAGGACTGGGACACTGCACAGGACTTTGGAGTGGACACAGCCCCTATGGAGAACTGACTGCACAACACAGTCCAGCCAGCCCCTATGGACTTTGAAGTAGTGGACACAGCCCCTATTAACAACAGCAGCACAGCACAACACAGCCAGCCCCTATGGACTTTGAAGTAGTGGACAACAGCAGCACTACACTACACTACACTACACAGCCCTAACTCCCACCCTCCCTCTTCACTGTCCACAGCCGAGTGAGAAAATGGCGCCGACGTGGGTACCTTATATAGGATCCAAAACCCGCGAGACTCGGAAGGCGGGATGATGACGTTTTGCCTCGATTTCAGATCCGAGTCAGGCGGGAAAAGTCGAGCCTGATTCGGATCGGACTCGGATCGGGGGGGCTCGGGGGGGTTCGGATTTCAGAAATCCGAACCCGCTCACCCCTAATATATATATATATAAATATATATATATATATATATATATATATATATATATATATATATATAGAGTCAGAACACATAATACAGCATGGTGCAATCCTCCCACCGTTGGTCTTGTAAAAAAATCAGACCATCTATCCCAAATGTAATTACAACTCACATCCCACAGGAACTTGTAATTTACTTTCATCCTCTGATACATTTATCGCACAGTGACAACATATCTATGTAGAATAACCAGCATTAATATGCACTTTCGTCTTCCTGCAATATTCAGGAAATCATGAAAAACACACACTTTATCCCCAGACGTGCAAACACACAGGAGACAGTCTCAGGGACATATCACAGGAAGTGCAGACACACGAGACAGTCTCAGAGACATATCACAGGAAGTGCAGACACACAGGAGACAGTCTCAGGGACATATCACAGGAAGTGCAGACACACGAGACAGTCTCAGGGACATATCACAGGAAGTGCAGACACACAGGAGACAGTCTCAGGGACATATCACAGGAAGTGCAGACACACGAGACAGTCTCAGGGACATATCACAGGAAGCGCAGACACACAGGAGACAGTCTCAGGGACACATCACAGGAAGTGCAGAAACACAGGAGACAGTCTCAGGGACATATCACAGGAAGTGCAGACACACAGGAGACAATCTCAGGGACCTATCACAGGAAGTGCAGACACAAGAGACAGTCTCAGGGGCATATCACAAGAATCACAAACACACAAGAGACAGTCTCAGGGACATATCACAGGAACCGCAGACACACAAGAGACAGTCTCAGGGACATATCACAGGAAGAGCAGATACACAAGAGACAGTCTCAGGGACATATCACAGGAAGTGCAGACACACAAGAGACAGTCTCAGGGACATATCACAGGAAGCGCAGACACAGGAGACAGTCTCAAGGACATATCACAGGAAGAGCAGACACACAAGAGACAGTCTCAGGGACATATCACAGGAAGCGCAGACACACAGGAGACAGTCTCAGGGACCTATCACAGGAAGTGCAGACACACAGGAGACAATCTCAGGGACATATCACAGGAAGTGCAGACACACAAGAGACAGTCTCAGGGACATATCACAGGAAGCGCAGACACACAGCAGACAGTCTCAGGGACACATCACAGGAAGTGCAGAAACACAGGAGACAGTCTCAGGGACATATCACAGGAAGTGCAGACACACAGGAGACAATCTCAGGGACCTATCACAGGAAGTGCAGACACAAGAGACAGTCTCAGGGGCATATCACAAGAATCACAAACACACAAGAGACAGTCTCAGGGACATATCACAGGAACCGCAGACACACAAGAGACAGTCTCAGGGACATATCACAGGAAGAGCAGATACACAAGAGACAGTCTCAGGGACATATCACAGGAAGTGCAGACACACAAGAGACAGTCTCAGGGACATATCACAGGAAGCGCAGACACAGGAGACAGTCTCAAGGACATATCACAGGAAGAGCAGACACACAAGAGACAATCTCAGGGACATATCACAGGAAGTGCAGACACACAGGAGACAGTCTCAGGGACATATCACAGGAAGTGCAGACACACAGGAGACAATCTCAGGGACATATCACAGGAAGTGCAGACACACAAGAGACAGTCTCAGGGACATATCACAGGAAGCGCAGATACACAGGAGACAGTCTCAGGGACCTATCACAGGAAGTGCAGACACACCAGAGACAGTCTCAGGGACCTATCACAGGAAGCGCAGACACACAGGAGACAGTCTCAGGGACATATCACAGGAAGTGCAGACACACAGGAGACAATCTCAGGGACAGATCACAGGAAGAGCAGACACACAAGAGACAGTCTCAGGTACCCATCACAGGACGTGCAGACACACAAGAGACAGTCTCAGGGACCTATCACAGGAAGCGCAGACACACAGGAGACAATCTCAGGGACCTATCACAGGAAGTGCAGACACACAGGAGACAGACTCAGGGACATATCACAGGAAGTGCAGACACAAGAGACAGTCTCAGGGACATATCACAGGAAGCACAGACACACAAGAGACAGTCTCAGGGACATATCACAGGAAGCACAAACACACAAGAGACAGTCTCAGGGACACATCACAGGAAGTGTAGTCACACAAGAGACAGTCTCAGGGACATATCACAGGAAGTGCAGACACACGAGACAGTCTCAGGGACACATCACAGGAAGCGCAGACACACAGGAGACAGTCTCAGGGACATATCACAGGAAGCGCAGACACACAGGAGACAGTCTCAGGGACCTATCACAGGAAGTGCAGACACACAAGAGACAGTCTCAGGGACACATCACAGGAAGTGCAGACACACAAGAGACAGTCTCAGGGACCTATCACAGGAAGTGCAGACACACAGGAGACAGTCTCAGGGACCTATCACAGGAAGTGCAGACACACAGGAGACAGTCTCAGGGACCTATCACAGGAAGTGCAGACACACAGGAGACAATCTCAGGGACATATCACAGGAAGCGCAGACACACAGGAGACAGTCTCAGGGACCTATCACAGGAAGCGCAGACACACAAGAGACAGTCTCAGGGACATATCACAGGAACCGCAGACACACAAGAGACAGTCTCAGGGACATATCACAGGAAGAGCAGATACACAAGAGACAGTCTCAGGGTAATATCACAGGAAGTGCAGACACACAGGAGACAGTCTCAAGGACATATCACAGGAAGAGCAGACACACAAGAGACAGTCTCAGGGACATATCACAGGAAGTGCAGACACACAAGAGACAGTGTCAGGGACCTATCACAGGAATCGCAGACACACAGGAGACAATCTCAGGGACCTATCACAGGAAGTGCAGACACACAGGAGACAGACTCAATGACACATCACAGGAAGTGCAGACACAAGAGACAGTCTCAGGGACACATCACAGGAAGTGCAGACACACAAGAGACAGTCTCAGGGACCTATCACAGGAAGTGCAGACACACAGGAGACAGTCTCAGGGACCTATCACAGGAAGTGCAGACACACAGGAGACAGTCTCAGGGACCTATCACAGGAAGTGCAGACACACAAGAGACAGTCTCAGAGACATATCACAGGAAGCACAAACACACAAGAGACAGTCTCAGGGACATATCACTGGAACCGCAGACACACAAGAGACAGTCTCAGGGACATATCACAGGAAGCGCAGACACACAAGAGACAGTCTCAGGGACATATCACAGGAAATGCAGACACACAGGAGACAGTCTCAGGGTCATATCACAGGAAGCACAAACACACAAGAGACAGACTCAGGGACATATCACAGGAAGCGCAGACACACAGGAGACAGTCTCAGGGACATATCACAGGAAGCGCAGACACACAGGAGACAGTCTCAGGGACACATCACATGAAAGGGAAGACACACAGGAGACAGTCTCAGGGACATATCACAGGCAGTGCAGTCACACAAGAGACAGTCTCAGGGACACATCACAGGAAGCGCAGACACACAGGAGACAATCTCAGGGACATATCACAGGAAGCGCAGACACACAAGAGACAGTCTCAGGGACATATCACAGGAAGCGCAGACACCCAAGAGACAGTCTCAGGGACACATCACAGGAAGTGCAGACACACAGGAGACAGTCTCATGGACATATCACAGGAAGTGCAGACACACAGGAGACAGTCTCAGGGGCATATCACAAGAATCACAAACACACAAGAGACAGTCTCAGGGACATATCACAGGAACCGCAGACACACAAGACACAGACTCAGGGACATATCACAGGAAGAGCAGATACACAAGAGACAATCTCAGGGACACATCACAGGAAGTGCAGACACACAGGAGACAGTCTCAAGGACATATCACAGGAAGAGCAGACACACAAGAGACAGTCTCAGGGTAATATCACAGGAAGTGCAGACACACAGGAGACAATCTCAGGGACACATCACAGGAAGTGCACACACACAGGAGACTGTCTCAGGGACCTATCACAGGAAGTGCAGACAAACAAGAGACAGTCTCAGGGACACATCACAGGAAGTGCAGACACACAAGAGACAGTCTCAGGGACATATCACAGGAAGCGCAGACACACAGGAGACAGTCTCAGGGACATATCACAGGAAGCGCAGACACACAGGAGACAGTCTCAGGGACATATCACAGGAAGCACAAATACACAAGAGACAGTCTCAGGGACACATCACATGAAAGGGAAGACACACAGGAGACAGTCTCAGGGACATATCACAGGCAGTGCAGTCACACAAGAGACAGTCTCAGGGACACATCACAGGAAGCGCAGACACACAGGAGACAATCTCAGGGACATATCACAGGAAGCGCAGACACACAAGAGACAGTCTCTGGGTCATATCACAAGAAGCGCAGACACACAAGAGACAGTCTCAGGGACATATCACAGGAAGCGCAGAGACCCAAGAGACAGTCTCAGGGACACATCACAGGAAGTGCAGACACACAGGAGACAGTCTCAGGGACATATCACAGGAAGAGCAGACACACAGGAGACAGTCTCAGGGGCATATCACAAGAATCACAAACACACAAGAGACATTCTCAGGGACATATCACAGGAACCGCAGACACACAAGACACAGTCTCAGGGACATATCACAGGAAGAGCAGATACACAAGAGACAGTCTCAGGGACATATCACAGGAAGTGCAGACACACAGGAGACAGTCTCAAGGACATATCACAGGAAGAGCAGACACACAAGAGACAGTCTCAGGGACATATCACAGGAAGTGCAGACACACAGGAGACAATCTCAGGGATATATCACAGGAAGTGCAGACACACAGGAGACAATCTCAAGGACATATCACAGGAAGAGCAGACACACAAGAGACAGTCTCAGGGACCTATCACAGGACGTGCAGACACACAAGAGACAGTCTCAGGGACCTATCACAGGAAGCGCAGACACACAGGAGACAATCTCAGGGACCTATCACAGGAAGTGCAGACACACAGGAGACAGACTCAGGGACATATCACAGGAAGTGCAGACACAAGAGACAGTCTCAGGGACATATCACAGGAAGCACAGACAAACAAGAGGCAGTCTCAGGGACATATCACAGGAAGCACAAACACACAAGAGACAGTCTAACGGACATATCACAGGAAGCATAAACACACAAGAGACAGTCTCAGGGACACATCACAGGAAGCACAAACACATAAGAGACAGTCTCAGGGACACATCACAGGAAGTGCAGACACACAGGAGACAGTCTCAGGGACATATCACAGGAAGTGTAGTCACACAAGAGACAGTCTCAGGGACATATCACAGGAAGTGCAGACACACGAGACAGTCTCAGGGACACATCACAGGAAGCGCAGACACACAGGAGACAATCTCAGGGACCTATCACAGGAAGTGCAGACACACAGGAGACAGACTCAGGGACATATCACAGGAAGCACAGACACACAAGAGACAGTCTCAGGGACATATCACAGGAAGTGCAGACACACAGGAGACAGTCTCAGGGACCTATCACAGAAAGTGCAGACACACAGGAGACAGTCTCAGGGACCTATCACAGGAAGTGAAGACACACAGGAGACAGTCTCAGGGACCTATCACAGGAAGTGCAGACACAAGAGACAGTCTCAGGGACATATCACAGGAAGCGCAGACACACAGGAGACAGTCTCAGGGACCTATCACAGGAAGTGCAGACACACAGGAGACAATCTCAGGGACATATCACAGGAAGTGCAGACACACAAGAGACAGTCTCAGGGACATATCACAGGAAGCACAAACACACAAGAGACAGTCTCAGGGACATATCACAGGAACCGCAGACACACAAGAGACAGTCTCAGGGACATATCACAGGAAGCGCAGACACACAGGAGACAGACTCAGGGACATATCACAGGAAGCGCAGACACACAAGAGACAGTCTCAGGGACATATCACAAGAAGCTCAGACTCACAGGAGACAGTCTCAGGGACATATCACAGGAAGCACAAACACACAAGAGACAGTCTCAGGGACACATCACATTAAAGGGAAGACACACAGGAGACAGTCTCAGGGACATATTACAGGCAGTGCAGTCACACAAGAGACAGTCTCAGGGACACATCACAGGAAGCGCAGACACACAGGAGACAATCTCAGGGACATATCACAGGAAGCGCAGACACACAAGAGACAGTCTCAGGGACATATCACAGGAAGCGCAGACACCCAAGAGACAGTCTCAGGGACACATCACAGGAAGTGCAGACACACAGGAGACAGTCTCAGGGACATATCACAGGAAGTGCAGACACACAGGAGACAGTCTCAGGGGCATATCACAAGAATCACAAACACACAAGAGACAGTCTCAGGGACATATCACAGGAACCGCAGACACACAAGACACAGTCTCAGGGACATATCACAGGAAGAGCAGATACACAAGAGACAGTCTCAGGGTAATATCACAGGAAGTGCAGACACACAGGAGACAATCTCAGGGACACATCACAGGAAGTGCAGACACACAGGAGACAGTCTCAGGGACATATCACAGGAAGAGCAGACACACAAGAGACAGTCTCAGGGACATATCACAGGAAGTGCAGACACACAGGAGACAATCTCAGGGATATATCACAGGAAGTGCAGACACACAGGAGACAATCTCAAGGACATATCACAGGAAGAGCAGACACACAAGAGACAGTCTCAGGGACCTATCACAGGACGTGCAGACACACAAGAGACAGTCTCAGGGACCTATCACAGGAAGCGCAGACACACAGGAGACAATCTCAGGGACCTATCACAGGAAGTGCAGACACACAGGAGACAGACTCAGGGACATATCACAGGAAGTGCAGACACAAGAGACAGTCTCAGGGACATATCACAGGAAGCACAGACACACAAGAGGCAGTCTCAGGGACATATCACAGGAAGCACAAACACACAAGAGACAGTCTCAGGGACATATCACAGGAAGCATAAACACACAAGAGACAGTCTCAGGGACACATCACAGGAAGCACAAACACACAAGAGACAGTCTCAGGGACACATCACAGGAAGTGCAGACACACAGGAGACAGTCTCAGGGACATATCACAGGAAGTGTAGTCACACAAGAGACAGTCTCAGGGACATATCACAGGAAGTGCAGACACACGAGACAGTCTCAGGGACATATCACAGGAAGCGCAGACACACAGGAGACAGTCTCAGGGACATATCATAGGAAGCGCAGACACACAAGAGACAGTCTCAGGGACACATCACAGGAAGCGCAGACACACTGGAGACAGTCTCAGGGACATATCACAGGAAGCGCAGACACACAAGAGACAGTCTCAGGGACATATCACAGGAAGCGCAGACACACAAGAGACAGTCTCAGGGACCTATCACAGGAAGCGCAGACACTCAAGAGACAGTCTCAGGGACATATCACAGGAAGTGCAGACACACGAGACAGTCTCAGGGACCTATCACAGGAAGTGCAGACACACAAGAGACAGTCTCAGGGACACATCACAGGAAGCGCAGACACACGAGAGACAGTCTCAGGGACATATCACAGGAAGTGCAGACACACGAGAGACAGTCTCAGGGACATATCACAGGAAGCGCAGACACACAGGAGACAGTCTCAGGGACATATCACAGGAAGCGCAGACACACAAGAGACAGTCTCAGGGACACATCACAGGAAGCGCAGACACACTGGAGACAGTCTCAGGGACATATCACAGGAAGTGCAGACACACAAGAGACAGTCTCAGGGACATATCACAGGAAGCGCAGACACACAAGAGACAGTCTCAGGGACCTATCACAGGAAGCGCAGACACTCAAGAGACAGTCTCAGGGACATATCACAGGAAGTGCAGACACACGAGACAGTCTCAGGGACCTATCACAGGAAGTGCAGACACACAAGAGACAGTCTCAGGGACACATCACAGGAAGCGCAGACACACGAGAGACAGTCTCAGGGACATATCACAGGAAGTGCAGACACACAAGAGACAGTCTCAGGGACATATCACAGGAAGTGCAGACACACAAGACAGTCTCAGGGACCTATCACAGGAAGCACAAACACTCAAGAGACAGTCTCAGGGACATATCACAGGAAGTGCAGACACACAAGTGACAGTCTCAGGGACATATCACAGGAAGCGCAGTCACACAAGAGACAGTCTCAGGGACATATCACGGGAAGCACAGATACACAAGAGTTAGTCTCAGGGACCTATCACAGGAAGTGCAGACACACAAGAGACAGTCTCAGGGACCTATCACAGGAAGTGCAGTCACACAAGAGACAGTCTCAGGGACCTATCACAGGAAGCGCAGTCACACAAGAGACAGTCTCAGGGACCTAGCACAGGAAGCGCAGTCACACAAGAGACAGTCTCAGGGACCTATTACAGGAAGCGCAGACACACAAGAGACAGTCTCAGGGACATATCACAGGAAGTGCTGACACAAGAGACAGTCCCAGGGAGACATCACAGGAAGTGCAGACACACAAGAGATAGTCTCAGGGACACATCACAGGAAGTGCAGACACACAGGAGACAGTCTCAGGGACCTATCACAGGAAGTGCAGACACACAGGAGACAGTCTCAAGGACTTATCACAGGAAGCGCAGACACACAAGAGACAGTCTCAGGGACTTATCACAGGAAGCGCAGACACACAGGAGACAGTCTCAGGGACATATCACAGGAAGTGCAGACACACAAGAGACAGTCTCAGGGACACATCACAGGAAGTGCAGTCACACAAGAGACAGTCTCAGGGACCTATCACAGGAAGTGCAGACACACAAGAGACAGTCCCAGGGACATATCACAGGAAGCACAGACACACAAGAGACAGTCTCAGGGACATATCACAGGAAGTGCAGACACAAGAGACAGTCTCAGGGACATATCACAGGAAGCGCAGACACACAGGAGACAGTCTCAGGGACATATCACAGGAAGGTTTGGCCATGTGACTCTCCTCACACCGTCACACAGAAAGCTTCTATCCAGGTCTCACCTGGAGTGCACTGACCACAACAGGTCTTTCTATTCATCAGACCTCCTGCTAAGAAATGACAATCAGCATCTAGGGCCTGATTCAGAGCCTCTCGTAAGCGGCCACTCGTTCGCTACGAGCGATGTTCGCACATCTGCGCATGCCCATGGGTCGTAATGCGCATGTGTCAACCAGTCAGTGCAGTCGGAAAGCGTGTGTTCGAAAAATAGCGAGTGCCTGCTAATTTGAGTGACAGGATGAGGCGTTTGTGGGTGGTAATAGGGGAAGGTGCTTGAAAACGGGCTGTGGAGATCCGAACGCAGGCGTGCCAAATGGTCAAAACGGGCGTTTTAAGGGTGTGCATAATTAACAAAGCAGCGTCATCGACCACGTCACTTGGTTGTCTTTTAGCCTGAACTGCTCGCATGATTGCGGTAGGAAAATGCTACCACAAGAATAGCGAGCAGTTCATACGCCTTTCGATGTACTCGATTAATCAAATAAATAGCGGAGATGACATATGATACAAGGGGCGTCTTTACAAAATAGGGAGCGCATGTTTCGGACGCTCGCTCAGATATAGAGGCGTCAACAGACCGCAAAGAGTGAGCGCTCAATTTAAATAGCCGGCCCCTTTTTCTGAACGAGCGTCCGCAAATAGTGTCTGGCTCTGAATCAGGCCCTTAGTTTCCTGCAGTCACAGAAGCTGCTCATGTATTATACTGGAATATCTAAGAAGTGCATTTAACCACATATAAAAGATAAATAAACTCAGACATGTCATAGACTATATTACTCTGCGTTATAAACCAATGCATTGCAGATGCTCTATCGCAAAATATGTGTATATCAATACAGTTTATTATAAACCATGGGCAGTCTTTGTGCGTTAAACTGTGTCCATGCTGGGACTTTAACTCTTTCAGTGCTGGTGATACTGGGAGCTGTTATCCCAGTCCTCCAGCATTCTGCAGTACAGCCAGCGCCTCTTCTAGCCCCGCAGTACAGCCAGCGCCTCTCCTAGCCCCGCAGAACAGCCAGCGCCTCTCCTAGCCCCGCAGTACAGCCAGCGCCTCTCCTAGCCCCGCAGTACAGCCAGCGCCTCTCCTAGCCCCGCAGTACAGCCAGCGCCTCTCCTAGCCCCGCAGTACAGCCAGCGCCTCTCCTAGCCCCGCAGTACAATCAGCGCCTCTCCTAGCCCCGCAGTACAGCCAGCGCCTCTCCTAGCCCCGCAGTACAGCCAGCGCCTCTCCTAGCCCCGCAGTACAGCCAGCGCCTCTCCTAGCCCCGCAGTACAGCCAGCGCCTCTCCTAGCCCCGCAGTACAGCCAGCGCCTCTCCTAGCCCCGCAGTACAGCCAGCGCCTCTCCTAACCCCGCAGTACAGCCAGCGCCTCTCCCAGCCCCGCAGTACAGCCAGCGCCTCTCCCAGCCCCGCAGTACAGCCAGCGCCTCTCCTAGCCCCGCAGTACAGCCAGCGCCTCTCCTAGCCCCGCAGTACAGCCGGCGCCTCTCCTAGCCCCGCAGTACAGCCGGCGCCTCTCCTAGCCCCGCAGTACAGCCGGCGCCTCTCCTAGCCCCGCAGTACAGCCGGCGCCTCTCCTAGCCCCGCAGTACACCCGGCGCCTCTCCTAGCCCCGCAGTGCAGCCGGCGCCTCTCCTAGCCCCGCAGTCCATCCGGCGCCTTTCCTAGCCCCGCAATACAGCCAGCGCCTCTCCTAGCCCCGCAGTACAGCCAGCTCCTCTCCTAGCCCCACAATACAGCCAGCGCCTCTCCTAGCCCTGCCGTACAGCCAGCGCCTCTCCTAGCGCCTCTCCTAGCCCCGCAGTACAGCCAGATCCTCTTCTAGCCTCGCAGTACAGCCAGCTCCTCTCCTATCCCCGCAGTACAGCCAGCTCTTCTCCTAGCCCCGCATTACAGCCGATGCCTCTCCTAGCCCTGCCGTACAGCCAGCGCCTCTCGTAGCACCTCTCCTAGCCCCGCAGTACAGCCAGCACCTAGCCCCGCAATACAGCCAGCGCCTCTCCTAGCCCCGCAGTACAGCCAGCTCCTCTTCTAGCCCCGCAGTACAGCCAGCTCCTCTCCTATCCCCGCAGTACAGCCAGCTCCTCTCCTAGCCCCGCAGTACAGCCGGGTCCTCTCCTAGCCCCGCAGTACAGCCGGTGCCTCTCCTAACCCCACAGTACAGCCGGCTCCTCTCCTAGCCCCGCAGTACAGCCGGCACCTCTCCTAGACTCGCAGTACAGCCGGCTCCTCTCCTAGCCCCGCAGTACAGCCGGCTCCTCTCCTAGCCCCGCAGTACAGCCGGCGCCTCTCCTAGCCCCGCAGTACAGCCGGCTCCTCTCCTAGCCCCGCAGTACAGCCGGCTCCTCTCCTAGCCCCGCAGTACAGCCGGAGCCTCGCCTAGCCCCGCAGTACAGCCAGCGCCTCTCCTAGCCCCGCAGTACAGCCAGCACCTTTCCTAGCCCCGCAGTACAACCAGCACCTCTCCTAGCCCCGCAGTACAGCCAGCGCCTCTCCTAGCCCCGCAGTTCAGCCAGCGCCTCTCCTAGCCCCGCAGTTCAGCCAGCGCCTCTCCTAGCCCAGCAATACAGCCAGCGCCTCTCCTAGCCCCGCAGTACAGCAAGCGCCTCTCCTAGCCCTGCAGTACAGCCAGCGCCTCTCCTAGCCCCGCAGTACAGCCAGTGCCTCTCCTAGCCCCGCAGTACAGCCAGCGCCTCTCCTAGCCCCGCAGTACAGCCAGCGCCTCTCCTAGTCCCGCAGTACAGCCAGCGCCTCTCCTAGCCCAGCAGTACAGCCGGCTCCTCTCCTAGCCCTGCAGTACAGCCGGCGCCTCTCCTAGCCCCGCAGTACAGCCAGCGCCTCTCCTAGCCCCGCAGTACAGCCAGCGCCTCTCCTAGCCCCGCAGTACAGCCGGCGCCTCTCCTAGCCCCGCAGTACAGCCGGCGCCTCTCCTAGCCCCGCAGTACAGCCGGCGCCTCTCCTAGCCCCGCAGTACAGCCGGCGCCTCTCCTAGCCCCGCAGTACACCCGGCGCCTCTCCTAGCCCCGCAGTGCAGCCGGCGCCTCTCCTAGCCCCGCAGTCCATCCGGCGCCTTTCCTAGCCCCGCAATACAGCCAGCGCCTCTCCTAGCCCCGCAGTACAGCCAGCTCCTCTCCTAGCCCCACAATACAGCCAGCGCCTCTCCTAGCCCTGCCGTACAGCCAGCGCCTCTCCTAGCGCCTCTCCTAGCCCCGCAGTACAGCCAGATCCTCTTCTAGCCTCGCAGTACAGCCAGCTCCTCTCCTATCCCCGCAGTACAGCCAGCTCTTCTCCTAGCCCCGCATTACAGCCGATGCCTCTCCTAGCCCTGCCGTACAGCCAGCGCCTCTCGTAGCACCTCTCCTAGCCCCGCAGTACAGCCAGCACCTAGCCCCGCAATACAGCCAGCGCCTCTCCTAGCCCCGCAGTACAGCCAGCTCCTCTTCTAGCCCCGCAGTACAGCCAGCTCCTCTCCTATCCCCGCAGTACAGCCAGCTCCTCTCCTAGCCCCGCAGTACAGCCGGGTCCTCTCCTAGCCCCGCAGTACAGCCGGTGCCTCTCCTAACCCCACAGTACAGCCGGCTCCTCTCCTAGCCCCGCAGTACAGCCGGCACCTCTCCTAGACTCGCAGTACAGCCGGCTCCTCTCCTAGCCCCGCAGTACAGCCGGCTCCTCTCCTAGCCCCGCAGTACAGCCGGCGCCTCTCCTAGCCCCGCAGTACAGCCGGCTCCTCTCCTAGCCCCGCAGTACAGCCGGCTCCTCTCCTAGCCCCGCAGTACAGCCGGAGCCTCGCCTAGCCCCGCAGTACAGCCAGCGCCTCTCCTAGCCCCGCAGTACAGCCAGCACCTTTCCTAGCCCCGCAGTACAACCAGCACCTCTCCTAGCCCCGCAGTACAGCCAGTGCCTCTCCTAGCCCCGCAGTTCAGCCAGCGCCTCTCCTAGCCCCGCAGTTCAGCCAGCGCCTCTCCTAGCCCAGCAATACAGCCAGCGCCTCTCCTAGCCCCGCAGTACAGCAAGCGCCTCTCCTAGCCCTGCAGTACAGCCAGCGCCTCTCCTAGCCCCGCAGTACAGCCAGTGCCTCTCCTAGCCCCGCAGTACAGCCAGCGCCTCTCCTAGCCCCGCAGTACAGCCAGCGCCTCTCCTAGTCCCGCAGTACAGCCAGCGCCTCTCCTAGCCCAGCAGTACAGCCGGCTCCTCTCCTAGCCCTGCAGTACAGCCGGCGCCTCTCCTAGCCCTGCAGTGCAGCCGGCGCCTCTCCTATCCCTGCAGTGCAGCCAGCGCCTCTCCTAGCCCCGCAGTACAGCCGATGCCTCTCCTAGCCCCGCAGTACAGCCAGCGCCTCTCCTAGCCCAGTAGTACAGCCAGCGCCTCTCCTACCCCTGCAATACAGCCGGCGCCTCTCCTAGCCCCGCATTACAGCCAGCACCTCTCCTAGCCCCGCAGTACAGCCAGCGCCTCTCCTAGCCCTGCTGGGACTCTCCTAATTACCTGGCCACAATACGTTAAAAAATACATGTAACACTAGGTGCCCAGCGCCGGTTATACATTTACAATGGGCGCGTAGCAGCTGTATGTTTCAAATATGGTGCCGCAGCACGGGAGTTAACCCTTTCAGTCCCAGGGTAACGATTTTAGTCACGTGTGGTCAGGCTCCGGCCACAGTTAGTATTATATAATATTATATACAGTACACAGCACAATAATCACTTGGGCAAATATCGTCAAAACAGATTTGATTACAAACATATAAAATAAAACATTTGGGGCCCCATTTACAAACGAAGGGAAATACCAGCGGGAATTTTCGTTTATCACTGTGATACAAATGAAAATTCCACTGGTACTTAGTAATACTTACCCCTCCGGCGAGGTCCAGTGAAGTCCAGCGGAATCCTCGTCCTCGAAGGAGGTCCTCTGCTGGGCTGCTGGCAGCCTAACATTGCCAGCGACGGGGCTCCAGGGTCATGTGCATACGTGATGTTCCATCTGCGCATGTGCATGACAGGGAGACCCGGCAGTACCTGGAAGGCTTCATTGAAGCCGGAAAGGCACCGCCGGTCTCCATTGCCGGCAATGGGGCCCGCAGCGCTCTCGCCATCTTTTAGATGGTGAGAGCGATACTGTACAAACAGCGGTAATCTAAGATTACCCCTGTTTACTAAATACAGCAAGATGGTATAACCCCTTTAGCGAGCGCTAAAGGGGTTATATTTCATTTGTAAATGTGGCCCTTGGTGATAAATAAGAAAGTAAGTGATGGTGATAAGTTAGAGGAAGAGGAGATGGGATTACACGCGGCATCTATTCATCATTCCTTAGTGTAATAGCTGGGTGATCAGAGGAGAAGCTTTCTCTTATCTGGGGAAAGAATCAGCTCAGGAGCCCCCTCTAATCAGCTCAGGAGCCCCCTCTAATTAGCCCCAATAGAGAGTATCTAACCTTCCTCTGCTAGAATACAGATGTCACCGTTGTTCTGCTACAATACAGATGTCACCGTTGTTCTGACTGAAATGAATGTAGGGTGAGGACAAAATCCAATTTTATAAAACATATAGCATATCAGTGACCCCTTACTGTACAGAGGGTCTGATTCACAGCCGCTCGCTGCTGGCAGGTGCTCGCTCTGAATCTGGGCATTTTTGTTTTTTTTTTGTCTCTGGCTGCTGGCAAAGCTGTGGGTGACCACCGACAGCTTGTGAGAGTGGGCTGGAGACCGGCGCGATTATCACGACCATCGGGCTTGCGACAAGACCCTGGGGTAAGGTCTAGCTGCCGTAAGCCCGAGTGGACTTCCTGCTCACTAGTGATGTCAGTAACCACACCTGCAAACGCCAGGCATTCCTAAGGGAACGCCTACATTTGTCCGGCCACCCCCCCTTCCCGCCCACAAAATGGGGCGAGCTGTCAATCAACATCGACAGCCGCCCCATCTTGCTGCAAGTACCGTAGCAACTGAACTTCAGCCGCTCAGTGGGGCTCGCGCACACTGGACGCGGCGAGTGCACAGTGGGGAACCATTGAGCTGCTTGCGAGCGGCTCTGAATCGGGCCCAGAGTCCATTTCAGTGACCGACACATAATGCAAAGAGCATGAGTGACCCTAATAATGCAGAGAACATCACAGTGACCACAAGATAATGCAGAGAACATCACAGTGACCACAAGATAATGCAGAGAACATCACAGTGACCACAAGATAATACAGAGAACATCACAGGGAGCATAGCAGTGACCACCATATAATGCAGAGAACATCACAGTGACCACAAGATAATGCAGAGAACATCACAGTGACCACAAGATAATGCAGAGAACATCACAGTGACCACAAGATAATGCAGAGAACATCACAGTGACCACAAGATAATACAGAGAACATCACAGGGAGCATAGCAGTGACCACCATATAATGCAGAGAACATCACAGTGACCACAAGATAATGCAGAGAACATCACAGTGACCACAAGATAATGCAGAGAACATCACAGTGACCACAAGATAATGCAGAGAACATCACAGTGACCACAAGATAATGCAGAGAACATCACAGGTAGCATCGCAGTTACCACCATATAATGCAGAGAACATCACAGTGACCACAAGATAATGCAGAGAACATCACAGTGACCACAAGATAATGCAGAGAACATCACAGTGACCACAAGATAATGCAGAGAACATCACAGTGACCACAAGATAATGCAGAGAACATCACAGTGACCACAGGATAATGCAGAGAACATCACAGGGAGCATCGCAGTGACCGCCATATAATGCAGAGTACAACATGGTGACCACTATATCATTTTTAACACAGTTTACCTTTGGGCATTATATTGACCAACATATAATACAGAGAGCATTGCAGTGACTGCCATATAATACAGAGACCATCGCAATGACCACAATATAATGCAGAGAACAACATGGTGACCACTATATAATGCAAAGATCATCATATTAACCAACATATAATACAGACAGAAAGCATTGCAGTGACTGCTATAAAATGCAGAGAACAACACGGTGACCATATAATGCAGAGATTCAAAGTGACTGCCAAATATTGCAGAGAGCAGCACCGTGACCACCGTAACCATACACACCACATTACATTTTGAAAGAACTCCAAAGGTGTTTTTAAAAAAAAATGTTTTAAATCAAACTGCAAACAGTGGGGCCTGTGTCTCCAGCCTAGGAACTGGCTGCACATTATACTCACTGTATATAGTCTGGTATTATATAACATACAGACATTGCAGAACACATTATTACTGTACTTCTCTGAAGTGTCACAGGTTATACAAACAATGTAGAAGGTGCAGGAGGGATTCAGTGATGCAGATGGTTAATGTTCTTTATGTTCCTGTCTGGCAGATTCCCCAATCTCTGAGTGCTTCTGTGAATTTCCTGCCATAGTCCTAGTCAGAACTATTGAGGACCAGGCGTACATACTTGGAACAGGTAGGTACACTCTATGGTGCCCCAAACCTTGGTCCAACCACTAGTGCCCTCTCTTTTATACAGTATATCCCAATAGCAACACAGAAATCCCATTACTAATGCCCCACATAGCAGGATCATCCATGATGCAACCTGGGCTGTTGCCTAGGGCCTGTGGGCAATGAGGGAACAGATTATCCCACCCCATTTTTATGTTGTTTTTTTGGCAAATGGATGTGGGAAATGTCCCAAACCATTTTGTTGTATAGAGTCCCATAAGGTCTTCTCCAGACTCTGATTATTATTATTATTATTATCCTTTATTTATATGGCGCCACAAAGGTTCCGCAGCGCCTTACACAGTACATAAATGAGCACACAAGAAAAACAGTTAATAGTAATACAAAACAATGCAGGACAAGGACAAGGTTATAAACTCAGCTGCAAAACACAAGCAGCAGGACATGAGCAACCAGGTGGTAGGTGCCATTGTAGGGAGTTAGGAGTAAATTATACTATAAGTAGGGGGAGGAGAAGCACGTGAGGATGAGGGCCCTGCTCATGAGAGCTTACATTCTAAAGGGGAAGGGCAGACAGACAGGGGCGACACAGAGGGGTAGATAGTGAAGAAGGAGCATGGAGCAGTGGGTTAGGATATGTGCTGCGGAATGTGTGTGTATAAGACGACCTGATGTTATGTAAAAATTAAGTCCTTCATACATCTATCTCTATGATAGAAAATAGATTGTTTGTGTTATTTACATGAGAGATGTACAAAGTAAAGTAGAAGCACTTTAATTTGTGTGTTACATTTTAGCATCTATATACAGCCTGACAAGAAATGCAGCTATTATGGGACTGTCCCGCCATCCTAATACAGTAGTGACTACTTTAGTTCCAGCTGCTGGGTGCTATGCCATGCTCCTGTGAGTGGGTGCATCTCACATGCTAGACCCACTCACAAATGGGTGCAGCCATACATGATGTGGTTCCACAGGATGTTGCAGTACCCGGGCCCAGAATTTCTCTTGGCAGCCCTGGAGGTGACAGACAGAACGAGGAGGGAATGGGGCTTAGTAGTGGGGTAACAAGACCATGGAGGGAGGTGGTTGAGAGTGGAGGTATAGGAGAAGTGGGGGAAAGAAGCAGAGGGTTGGAAGCAGACTGATGAGAGAAAAAAAGGAAGAACAGCAAGTGGAGGAAACAGGAGGGGGAAGAGAGGGACGGATAAAGTAGAGGATTATGTGGACATAGAATATGGGGGTTGTGTGAAGTAAGGGTGTTCATGCTGTGGACAAGGTAATAATTGAGATGTAAACTGGAGTGGAGGCTGTGAGATATAGAGTCAGTGTGATATAGAGACAGTGTAATGTGGAGGCTGTGAGATATAGAGTCAGTGTGGATTAAAGTTGTTAAATGTTCAAAAATACATGTAAAGAACAGTGCTGCTAATGTATGAGCGCAGCTCCAAAAGTGATATATAAAGGAGAGGTATGTGAGTAGTGGGTGCAGGAATTAGTTTATAAACAAATGATTAATGTGGATAGATGTGACACAATTGGAAAAGGCAATACAAAATGAATGAGGACAAAATTACAATGTACCCGAGCTGATCCAGTCCAAAGTGTTCTGATCAACAAAGATCAATCAACAAGAGCAGTACACAGACAGGGGAGCACTTGCAGTGTCAGAGCAGTACACAGACAGGGGAGCACTTGCAGTGTCAGAGCAGTACACAGACAGGGGAGCACTTGCAGTGTCCAAGCAGTACACAGACAGGGGAGCACTTGCAGTGTCAGAGCAGTGAGTGCAGTAAGTAGTTGCCTGGATACAGCAGTAGATGTTGATTTTGTTCATTCACATAAGTATGTTGCTTCTTGTTGTTCAGAAAGTGTTCTGGTTTTGAGTTTCGTTTTCCTCCAGTTTAACTCCAGCGTAACTCCGACTTAGTTATCAAATTGTATTTACACTTATAATCAGAACACTTGGAATCTTAACACAGACTATGGCAGCCTCCGGCTATGCAGCCTGTGGGAGCAGTAATATCTAAAGTTACAAACATGTGTCTCTGTGCTCACTGATTGGGACCCCACCCCAAAAGCTCTAACACACACTAAATTGGGATGCAATAAAGTCTAAGATAAACAATTTGTGAGCAGGGGGAGGCCAACACAGATTCACAATACATTCCTAACTTCCTTTAGATAAATTGCTCTTAGTATAGCAGTAGTTGTAATTTACGCAGTATAAATTTTCAAAACTGTGCTGAGGCAATCACTAAAACAGCATCTGATGGGAGCAGTAGTTGTAATTTACCTGTGGAATGCAGAGAAGAAGTCACATCAGTCTTTGCATGGTGCGCATATGACAAATAAGATCTGCAGCGTAACTCCGACTTAGTTATCAAATTGTATTTACACTTATAATCAGAACACTTGGAATCTTAACACAGACTATGGCAGCCTCCGGCTATGCAGCCTGTGGGAGCAGTAATATCTAAAGTTACAAACATGTGTCTCTGTGCTCACTGATTGGGACCCCACCCCAAAAGCTCTAACACACACTAAATTGGGATGCAATAAAGTCTAAGATAAACAATTTGTGAGAAGGGGGAGGCCAACACAGAT
Organism: Taudactylus pleione; assembly: GCA_031769625.1. Lineage (NCBI taxonomy): Eukaryota > Metazoa > Chordata > Amphibia > Anura > Myobatrachidae > Taudactylus > Taudactylus pleione. The sequence continues at coordinate 434,502 of JAUIMM010000964.1, read as the reverse complement.
TCACAATACATTCCTAACTTCCTTTAGATAAATTGCTCTTAGTATAGCAGTAGTTGTAATTTACGCAGTATAAATTTTCAAAACTGTGCTGAGGCAATCACTAAAACAGCATCTGATGGGAGCAGTAGTTGTAATTTACCTGTGGAATGCAGAGAAGAAGTCACATCAGTCTTTGCATGGTGCGCATATGACAAATAAGATCTGCAGCGTAACTCCGACTTAGTTATCAAATTGTATTTACACTTATAATCAGAACACTTGGAATCTTAACACAGACTATGGCAGCCTCCGGCTATGCAGCCTGTGGGAGCAGTAATATCTAAAGTTACAAACATGTGTCTCTGTGCTCACTGATTGGGACCCCACCCCAAAAGCTCTAACACACACTAAATTGGGATGCAATAAAGTCTAAGATAAACAATTTGTGAGAAGGGGGAGGCCAACACAGATTCACAATACATTCCTAACTTCCTTTAGATAAATTGCTCTTAGTATAGCAGTAGTTGTAATTTACGCAGTATAAATTTTCAAAACTGTGCTGAGGCAATCACTAAAACAGCATCTGATGGGAGCAGTAGTTGTAATTTACCTGTGGAATGCAGAGAAGAAGTCACATCAGTCTTTGCATGGTGCGCATATGACAAATAAGATCTGCAGCGTAACTCCGACTTAGTTATCAAATTGTATTTACACTTATAATCAGAACACTTGGAATCTTAACACAGACTATGGCAGCCTCCGGCTATGCAGCCTGTGGGAGCAGTAATATCTAAAGTTACAAACATGTGTCTCTGTGCTCACTGATTGGGACCCCACCCCAAAAGCTCTAACACACACTAAATTGGGATGCAATAAAGTCTAAGATAAACAATTTGTGAGAAGGGGGAGGCCAACACAGATTCACAATACATTCCTAACTTCCTTTAGATAAATTGCTCTTAGTATAGCAGTAGTTGTAATTTACGCAGTATAAATTTTCAAAACTGTGCTGAGGCAATCACTAAAACAGCATCTGATGGGAGCAGTAGTTGTAATTTACCTGTGGAATGCAGAGAAGAAGTCACATCAGTCTTTGCATGGTGCGCATATGACAAATAAGATCTGCAGCGTAACTCCGACTTAGTTATCAAATTGTATTTACACTTATAATCAGAACACTTGGAATCTTAACACAGACTATGGCAGCCTCCGGCTATGCAGCCTGTGGGAGCAGTAATATCTAAAGTTACAAACATGTGTCTCTGTGCTCACTGATTGGGACCCCACCCCAAAAGCTCTAACACACACTAAATTGGGATGCAATAAAGTCTAAGATAAACAATTTGTGAGAAGGGGGAGGCCAACACAGATTCACAATACATTCCTAACTTCCTTTAGATAAATTGCTCTTAGTATAGCAGTAGTTGTAATTTACGCAGTATAAATTTTCAAAACTGTGCTGAGGCAATCACTAAAACAGCATCTGATGGGAGCAGTAGTTGTAATTTACCTGTGGAATGCAGAGAAGAAGTCACATCAGTCTTTGCATGGTGCGCATATGACAAATAAGATCTGCAGCGTAACTCCGACTTAGTTATCAAATTGTATTTACACTTATAATCAGAACACTTGGAATCTTAACACAGACTATGGCAGCCTCCGGCTATGCAGCCTGTGGGAGCAGTAATATCTAAAGTTACAAACATGTGTCTCTGTGCTCACTGATTGGGACCCCACCCCAAAAGCTCTAACACACACTAAATTGGGATGCAATAAAGTCTAAGATAAACAATTTGTGAGCAGGGGGAGGCCAACACAGATTCACAATACATTCCTAACTTCCTTTAGATAAATTGCTCTTAGTATAGCAGTAGTTGTAATTTACGCAGTATAAATTTTCAAAACTGTGCTGAGGCAATCACTAAAACAGCATCTGATGGGAGCAGTAGTTGTAATTTACCTGTGGAATGCAGAGAAGAAGTCACATCAGTCTTTGCATGGTGCGCATATGACAAATAAGATCTGCAGCGTAACGCCGACTTAGTTATCAAATTGTATTTACACTTATAATCAGAACACTTGGAATCTTAACACAGACTATGGCAGCCTCCGGCTATGCAGCCTGTGGGAGCAGTAATATCTAAAGTTACAAACATGTGTCTCTGTGCTCACTGATTGGGACCCCACCCCAAAAGCTCTAACACACACTAAATTGGGATGCAATAAAGTCTAAGATAAACAATTTGTGAGAAGGGGGAGGCCAACACAGATTCACAATACATTCCTAACTTCCTTTAGATAAATTGCTCTTAGTATAGCAGTAGTTGTAATTTACGCAGTATAAATTTTCAAAACTGTGCTGAGGCAATCACTAAAACAGCATCTGATGGGAGCAGTAGTTGTAATTTACCTGTGGAATGCAGAGAAGAAGTCACATCAGTCTTTGCATGGTGCGCATATGACAAATAAGATCTGCAGCGTAACTCCGACTTAGTTATCAAATTGTATTTACACTTATAATCAGAACACTTGGAATCTTAACACAGACTATGGCAGCCTCCGGCTATGCAGCCTGTGGGAGCAGTAATATCTAAAGTTACAAACATGTGTCTCTGTGCTCACTGATTGGGACCCCACCCCAAAAGCTCTAACACACACTAAATTGGGATGCAATAAAGTCTAAGATAAACAATTTGTGAGAAGGGGGAGGCCAACACAGATTCACAATACATTCCTAACTTCCTTTAGATAAATTGCTCTTAGTATAGCAGTAGTTGTAATTTACGCAGTATAAATTTTCAAAACTGTGCTGAGGCAATCACTAAAACAGCATCTGATGGGAGCAGTAGTTGTAATTTACCTGTGGAATGCAGAGAAGAAGTCACATCAGTCTTTGCATGGTGCGCATATGACAAATAAGATCTGCAGCGTAACTCCGACTTAGTTATCAAATTGTATTTACACTTATAATCAGAACACTTGGAATCTTAACACAGACTATGGCAGCCTCCGGCTATGCAGCCTGTGGGAGCAGTAATATCTAAAGTTACAAACATGTGTCTCTGTGCTCACTGATTGGGACCCCACCCCAAAAGCTCTAACACACACTAAATTGGGATGCAATAAAGTCTAAGATAAACAATTTGTGAGAAGGGGGAGGCCAACACAGATTCACAATACATTCCTAACTTCCTTTAGATAAATTGCTCTTAGTATAGCAGTAGTTGTAATTTACGCAGTATAAATTTTCAAAACTGTGCTGAGGCAATCACTAAAACAGCATCTGATGGGAGCAGTAGTTGTAATTTACCTGTGGAATGCAGAGAAGAAGTCACATCAGTCTTTGCATGGTGCGCATATGACAAATAAGATCTGCAGCGTAACTCCGACTTAGTTATCAAATTGTATTTACACTTATAATCAGAACACTTGGAATCTTAACACAGACTATGGCAGCCTCCGGCTATGCAGCCTGTGGGAGCAGTAATATCTAAAGTTACAAACATGTGTCTCTGTGCTCACTGATTGGGACCCCACCCCAAAAGCTCTAACACACACTAAATTGGGATGCAATAAAGTCTAAGATAAACAATTTGTGAGAAGGGGGAGGCCAACACAGATTCACAATACATTCCTAACTTCCTTTAGATAAATTGCTCTTAGTATAGCAGTAGTTGTAATTTACGCAGTATAAATTTTCAAAACTGTGCTGAGGCAATCACTAAAACAGCATCTGATGGGAGCAGTAGTTGTAATTTACCTGTGGAATGCAGAGAAGAAGTCACATCAGTCTTTGCATGGTGCGCATATGACAAATAAGATCTGCAGCGTAACTCCGACTTAGTTATCAAATTGTATTTACACTTATAATCAGAACACTTGGAATCTTAACACAGACTATGGCAGCCTCCGGCTATGCAGCCTGATGACCATAGACACAGGCCCATCATACACTGTACTAAATCCAGTCCCATTGGGTCTTCTCGCAACTCTGATGACCCTAGACATACTGTAGGCCCATCATACATTTTATTAAAGCAAGCCTCATAAGGTCTCCTTCTGACTCTTATGACCATAGACACAGGCCCATCATAAACTGTACTAAATCCAACGCCATGGGGTCATCTTCTGACTCTGATGACTCTAGACATAGGCCCATCATACACTGTACTAAATCCAACCATATGGGGTCATCTTCTGACTCTGATGACCGTAGACCATACCTGCCGACTTTCTGGCTGATCCTTCCAGGAGGGAGCAGCCAGATAGGCAGGATGGGGGTCGTGGCCGAGACAAGGGGGAGTGGCCAGTCGGGTGACATTACTTGTGGCTGTGGTGGGGCGGAGTCACGCGATCTAGCCAGTTTGGCCCCGCCCCCGCTACACAATGCCGATAGCAGGGGTTATAGGGGGGGATAGGAGGGGTGAGAAGCAGACGGGAGAATTGCCTGCCTTCCCGGGATGTCGGGAGTGGCACCTGATTTTCGGGAGGGTAGGCAAGTATGCCGTAGACACAACTGTTATTCTGTACAGTCCTCCTAATCTCTCATGTAACCTGCTGGATCTTTCAAAGTAGGTACTGCAAGGTGCCCTGGGAAGCAGAATATTTCTATATAGTACTTACCTCCTACCACAGCACCACAATTACTCCTGTGTACTACAGGATATATCTATATAAATCTCACCTGTTCTCTCATTTCTCTATAGGGCACAATGGGGATAATGCAGATCGTGCTGGGAGGCCTCTGTCTGATGCTTTCCTATAACCTGTGTCAGGCACAGAGTGAGTATAAACAGTATCAGGTGCTCTGTACATAAGGGGGTAATAAGGGAAATAGCTATAACCTGCGTCAGGCACAGAGTGAGTATATATAGTATGAGGTGCTCTGTACATAAGGGGTAATAAGGGAAATAGCTGTAACCTGCGTCAGGCACAGAGTGAGTATATGTAGTATCAGGTGCTCTGTACATAAGGGGTAATAAGGGAAATAGCTGTAACCTGCGTCAGGCACAGAGTGAGTATAAATAGTATCAGGTGCTCTGTACATCAGGGGTAATAAGGGAAATAGCTGTAACCTGTGTCAGGCACAGAGTGAGTATATATAGTATCAGGTGCTCTGTACATAAGGGGTAATAAGGGAAATATTAATAACCTTTTTATAAAACTTTGAATACAAACAGTGAAGAAATAAGAAACCTGCCCACAAGAGCTTGCAATCTGCAGTAATCTCAGATGAATGATGCTTTTGCAAAGTGCTGCGCATATCGGAAAAGGAAAATAAAGAGGGAATGGGGGGGAGAGAGCAACAATTTGATAAACTGTATTTTGGGACATTACAATTAATCCTCATTTTCTCTTTTCTGTTTTTCAGCTTTCAAGTCATGTAAGTATCTGGTCCTGTTACCAGCAGACATCTCCTCTTAGCAGTGGGGTAACTAGGATATTTGGAGCCCAGGGCAAAATGAAAACTGGAGCCTCTTTCTTCTATGTGCGCGCGCCAAAAAACGAGCGTGGTCCCATGCCACAAGGGGCGTTGCCACTGAAAAATGGGGAGTGTCAACATGACTCACCCCTTTCTCATCACTCTGTGAACATTCCTTTCCATGACATATGCACCTTAATGCCCCGAGTAGTAGTGCCCCTTATGCAATGACATCATGACGTCTCTCCCATCACCCACTGCAGGAGCCAGAAGGCGGAACCCATGAGTGAGCTCCAGCCCGAATCTGGCAGTGGGCGCAGCAGCCAATGAGAGTCAGTCTGACTCTCTTTGGCTGCTGAAACAAACATCGCCGCCAGCGATGTGTATGTAACTGTGTAGTGTGGACCGCGCTCACTGCGGTCTGCAGTACACTGAGTGATAAGGACAGGCCTGTACCTTGGCCGGTGGCACCCCCCCAACGCTGCCGGTCCCTTGCCGCCCAGGGCACGAGTTGCGATGGTCCTGCCCTAGTTACGCCACTGCCTCTTAGTGCAGACTATGGGCCGTGTGCTAATAACGCTGTGTGTCACCGTGTAACCCTGTCTCCTTCTAATCTACTGAGAAAATCATTTCCCCTTTGTTTAGTTGCATTTTTGCGCTCATCTTTCTGAGGCGATGCTACAGCTGATGCCGCCAATGACATAATTACACCGTCCCATCTGTTGTGATGAAAAACAATCGGACAATTTTATTTCAATACCAAATAATCATTTGTTTTATCATTTGAAATAATAACTCGGTGATTTCTGATTTAATGACACATTTTGAATATAAGTAATAGAATTGATGTCAGGAGGCCGCGCATGTGCAGTATTGCTGGGAGCTGATGCGGTCTCTTCACTATGAGCACATCGCAAGGACGAGCTCCCTCCGGAACCAAACATTCCAGCTGTATAAACGCATCCTGCAATGCGATCATTGGAGCTAATATCACGCCCAGATCGCATTGAGCATACGATTATTGATAAATGGGCCCCAATGGCTGGAATGGACACTCCCCTGTCAGTGTAGCCACGCCCATTGCAGTGATGTAGGGGTGGTCCCATATACCTTACAGAGCCCCACACATATGTTAGTACAATTGCAGGACTAATTTGGAGAACCATCTTATTTGATTGCCAACTGTTTGGGGTAAATACAAGTGCCGATGTCTTGCCAGCTGGTATCAGTCAGAATCACAACTATTTACTTGTACACAGATGAGCAAATAAACCACAGCAGCCAATCAGACATCTGCTTTTACAGTCTAACTTGCATCTAATAATTACTGGACGGTTGCTGTGATTTCTGCACCTCTGTGCAATGTTAGTAAATAACCCTCATTTTATCCCCCAATCTGCCCTGGTGAAGTGGTGCCATTAGCTGGGTTGGACTGGCCCAGAGGGGTACAGGGGAAATCCCTGGTGGGCCCCACTGCCTAACGGCCCACCCTCTCTTCAAGGTGTCAGGTTCCAGACCTCAAATTATACTTTGTTACGCTATAAGATGGTCAGTTACATGGTGGAGCAGTACCACTGATCAATATGGGTGATTGGTTTCCTTCTATAGAATCTAGCCATATTGATTAGCCAAGCATTTTGGGTGACTGGCCACACCCCCTCTGATGGATAAACACACCCCTTAAGCATGGGACCATACCACTGCATTCCCCGGTGGGCCCTTCATGCCCCAGTCTGACACTGGCCGTTAGCCTCCACTAGATGAATAAGCTGTATTCTCGGGACCTTTAGTCGGGCTGACCCCAGTCTGTGTGAGTTACAGATCCATTCACGGCTTCTTTTCTGTTTTAAATAGATGTGAAAACCTGCAGTAACTGTTATCCGTCTAACTCTGTATGTGATGTGATGACCGGCTACGCCATCTGCTCCTGCAAGGCTGGCTTTGTTGGAAATGGACAAAGCTGCACGGGAATGACGTTCTGCACCAGTTCTCCGTGCTGCCCCCATGGATACACATGGGACATACAGAAGAAGGTCTGCTTGGACATTAATGAATGTGCTGATCCAGTGCTGAACAAATGCTCCGCAACAGATGCCTGTGTGAATAAGAATGGGGTTTACTTGTGTTTCAGTAACAGTGAGGCCCTGTGCTCTGGTCGTGTCTGTCCCAATGATCAGGACTGTCTGAATATCAATGGTGCTGCTCAGTGTGCTGACCCCTGTGTAAGCCCCCAGGTACTAAATGGAGCCAACCAACTGTCCACCATTGCATCCAGTGGCAGCTTCCTGACAGACCGATATAAAGTCGGCTGGTACCGATATGTTGGAAAAACAGTCAGCATTAAAGAAGGACCAGTTGGGCCTCTGAAATGTGGGTCCGTGGAACCATTTTCTCTGGCAGAAAAACACCCGTATATCGGAGATGGGATAAAGGTGATACCGCTAATCAGCAACTCACTGTATGGGAATATCACTACATGGAGCATTGCGGTTAAAGCCTGTCCAGGAGGATTCTATGTCTACAAGTTCTCAGGGATGATCAAGTATGATGTCTTCTGCACAGGTGAGAGAAAAGGGGTGTTATACAGTGCACAGGGAGACCGGCGCCCGGCACCCCGATCTTAGGGATGCCGGGTGCCGCGAGCAGACAGCCGCGGGGGAGGAGGGTTAGGGTTAGGCACCCCCGGGGGGGACTTAGGGTTAGGCACCCCCCCGTGGGATTTAGGTTTAGGCAGCGGGGAAGGGGGTGGTTAGGGTTAGGCACTTAGAGGGGGGATTAGGGTTAGGCACTTGGGGGGTAAGTTAGGATTAGGCACCCCTAAGGAGGGTTAGGGTTAGGTGGGTTAGGTTAGGTTAGTAAATACTTACCTATACACGATCGGGATTTCCAGCGCTGTCGGGCTTCCGCTGCGTCGCACTCTGCTCCTGTCGGGCTGCCGCTGACGGGAATCGAACCGCAGGCCATGCAGCCGGCAGTATTTCAAACCAATTCCCTACATAGGTGTGGGCACTTGGGGTGTTATACACTACACAGATGAGAGCAGTGGATGTGTTCTACACTATACAGGTGAGAGCAACGGGGGTGTTATACACAGGTGAAAACAGTGAGGCTGTTACACAATACACAGGTGAGAACAGTGGGGGTCTTATACAGTACATAGGTAAGAACAGTGGGGTGTTATACAGTACACAGGTGAGAGCACCTGGGTTGTTATACACTATACAGGTGAGAGCAGTGGGGATGTTATACACCAGACAGGTGAGAGTACTGTAGGTTTTATAGACTACAGAGGTGAGAGTACTGTAGGTGTTATACACTACAGAGGTGAGAGTACTGTAGGTGTTATACACTACAGAGGTGAGAGTACTGTAGGTGTTATACACTACAGACGTGAGAGGACTGTAGGTGTTATACACTACACAGATGAGAGCACTGTAGAAGTTATATAATACACAGATGAGAGCACTGTAGGTGTTATACACTACACAGGTGAGAGCACTGCAGGTGTTATACACTACACAGATGAGAGCACTGTAGGTGTCATACACTACACAGATGAGAGCACTGTAGGTGTTATACACTACACAGATGAGAGCACTGAGGGTGTTGTACACTACACAGGTGAGAGCACTGTAGGTGTTATACACTACACAGGTGAAAGCACTGTAGGTGTTATACACTACACAGGTGAAAGCACTGTAGGTGTTATACACTACACAGGTGAGAGCACTGCAGGTGTTATACACTACACAGATGAGAGCACTGTGGGTGTTGTACACTACACAGGTGAGAGCAGTGAGGGTGTTATACACTACACAGGTGAGAGCACTGCAGGTGTTATACACTACACAGATGAGAGCACTGTGGGTGTTGTACACTACACAGGTAAAAGCACTGCAGGTGTTATATACTACACAGATGAGAGCACTGAGGGTGTTGTACACTACACAGGTGAGAGCACTGTAGGTGTTATACAATACACAGGTGAAAGCACTGTAGGTGTTATATACTACACAGGTGAGAGCACTGTAGGTGTTATATACTACACAGATGAGAGCACTGAGGGTGTTATACACTACACAGGTGAGAGCAGTGAGGGTGTTATACACTACAAAGGTGAGAGCAGTGAGGGTGTTATACACTACACAGGTGAGAGCACTGTAGGTGTTATACACTACACAGGTGAGAGCAGTGAGGGTGTTATACACTACACAGGTGAGAGCAGTGAGGGTGTTATACACTACACAGGTGAGAGCTGTGAGGGTGTTATACACTACACAGGTGAGAGGAGTGAGGGTGTTATACACTACACAGGTGAGAGCACTGAGGGTGTTATACACTACACAGGTGAGAGCACTGTAGGTTTTATACACTACACAGGTGAGAGCAGTGAGGGTGTTATACACTACACAGCTGAGGCCAGTGAGGGTGTTATACACTACACAGGTGAGAGCAGTGAGGGTGTTATACACTACACAGGTGAGAGCAGTGAGGGTGTTATACACTACACAGCTGAGAGCAGTGAGGGTGTTATACAGTACACAGCTGAGAGCAGTTAGGGTGTTATACACTACACAGGTGAGAGCAGTTAGGGTGTTATACACTACACAGGTGAGAGCAGTGAGGTTGTTATACACTACACAGGTGAGAGCAGTGAGGGTGTTATACACTACACAGGTGAGAGTAGTGAGGGTGTTATACACTACACAGGTGAGAGCAGGGAGGGTGTTATACACTACACAGGTGATAGCACTGTAGGTGTTATACACTACACAGGTGAGAGCAGTGAGGGTGTTATACACTACAAAGGTGAGAGCAGAGAGGGTGTTATACACTACACAGGTGAGAGCAGGGAGGGTGTTATACACTACACAGGTGAGAGCAGTGAGGGTGTTATACACTACACAGGTGAGAGTAGTGAGGGTGTTATACACTACACAGCTGAGAGCAGTTAGGGTGTTATACACTACACAGGTGAGAGCAGTGATGGTGTTATACACTACACAGGTGAGAGCAGTGAGGTTGTTATACACTACACAGGTGAGAGCAGTGAGGGTGTTATACACTACACAGGTGAGAGTAGTGAGGGTGTTATACACTAAACAGGTGAGAGCAGGGCGGGTGTTATACACTACACAGGTGAGAGCACTGTAGGTGTTATACACTACACAGGTGAGAGCAGTGAGGGTGTTATACACTACAAAGGTGAGAGCAGGGAGGGTGTTATACACTACACAGGTGAGAACAGTGAGGGTGTTATACACTACACAGCTGAGAGCAGTGAGGGTGTTATACACTACACAGGTGAGAGCAGTGAGGGTGTTATACACTACACAGGTGAGAGCAGTGAGGGTGTTATACACTACACAGGTGAGAGCAGTGAGGGTGTTATACACTACACAGGTGAGAGCAGTGAGGGTGTTATACACTACACAGATGAGAGCACTGTAGGTGTTATACACTACACAGGTGAGAGCAGTGAGGGTGTTATACACTACACAGGTGAGAGCACAGTAGGTGTTATACACTACACAGGTGAGAGCAGTGAGGGTGTTGTACACTACACAGGTGAGAGCAGTGAGGGTGTTATACATTACACAGGTGAGAGCACTGTTGGTGTTATACACTACACAGGTAAGAGCACTGTAGGTGTTATACACTACACAGATGAGAGCACTGTAGGTGTTTTACACTACACAGGTGAGAGCAGCGAGGGTGTCATACACTACACAGATAAGAGCAATGTAGGTGTTATACACTAAACAGGTGTGAGCAGGGAGGGTGTTATACACTACACAGGTGAGAGCAGTGAGGGTGTTATACACTACACAGGTGAGAGCACTGTTGGTGTTATACACTACACAGGTGAGAGCAGTGAGGGTGTTATACACTACACAGGTGAGAGCAGTGAGGGTGTTATACACTACACAGGTGAGAGCACTGTAGGTGTTATACACTACACAGATGAGAGCACAGTAGGTGTTATACACTACCCAGGTGAGAGCAGGGAGGGTGTTATACACTACACAGGTGAGAGCAGTGAGGGTGTTATACACTACACAGGTGAGAGCAGTGACAGTGTTATACACTACACAGGTGAGAGGACTGCATGTGTTATATACTAAACAGATGAGAGCACTGTAGGCGTTATACACTACACAGGTGAGAGCACTGAGGTTGTTGTACACTACACAGGTGAGAGCACTGAGGTTGTTGTACACTACACAGGTGAGAGCACTGTTGGTGTTATACACTACACAGGTGAGAGCAGTGAGGGTGTTATACACTACACAGGTGAGAGAAGTGAGGGTGTTATACACTACACAGGTGAGAGCAGTGAGGGTGTTATACAGGTCACAGGTGAGAGCAGGGAGAGTGTTATACACTACACAGGTGAGAGCAGTGAAGGTGTTATACACTACACAGGTGAGAGCACTGATGTTGTTGTACACTACACTGGTGAGAGCACTGTTGGTGTTATACACTACACAGGTGAGAGCAATGAGGGTGTTATACACTACACAGGTGAGAGCAGTGAGGGTGTTATACAGTACACAGGTGAGAGCACTGAGGGTGTTATACACTACACAGGTGAGAGCAGTGAGGGTGTTATACAGTACACAGGTGAGAGCAGGGAGGGTATTATACACTACACAGGTGAGAACAGTGAGGGTGTTATACAGTACACAGCTGAGAGCACTGTTGGTGTTATACACTACACAGGTGAGAGCAGTGAGAGTGTTATACACCACACAGGTGAGAGCACTGTTGGTGTTATACACTACACAGGTGAGAGCAGTGAGGGTGTTATACACTACACAGGTGAGAGCAGGGAGGGTGTTATACACTACACAGGTGAGAGCAGTGAGGGTGTCATACACTACACAGCTGAGAGCAGTGAGGGTGTTATACACTACACAGGTGAGAGCAGGGAGGGTGTTATACACTACACAGCTGAGAGCAGTGAGGGTGTTATACACTACACAGGTGAGAGCAGTGAGGGTGTTATACACTACACAGGTGAGAGCAGGGAGGGTGTTATACACTACACAGGTGAGAGCAGTGAGGGTGTTATACACTACACAGCTGAGAGCAGTGAGGGTGTTATACACTACACAGGTGAGAGCACTGAGGGTGTTATATATTACACAGATGAGAGCACTGTGGGTGTTATACACTACACAGGTGAGAGCAGTGAGGGTGTTATATATTACACAGATGAGAGCACTGTGGGTGTTATACACTACACAGCTGAGAGCAGTAAGGGTGTTATACACTACACAGGTGAGAGCAGGGCGGGTGTTATACACTACACAGGTGAGAGCAGTGAGGGTGTTATACACTACACAGGTGAGAGCAGTGAGGGTGTTATACACTACACAGGTGAGAGCAGGTAGGGTGTTATACACTACACAGCTGAGAGCAGTGAGGGTGTTATATACTACACAGGAGAGAGCAGTGAGGGTGTTATACACTACACAGGTGAGAGCACTGTAGGTGTTATACACTAAACAGGTGAGAGCAGGGAGGGTGTTATACACTACACAGGTGAGAGCACTGTAGGTGTTATACACTACACAGGTGAGAGCAGTGAGGGTGTTATACACTACACAGGTGAGAGCAGTGAGGGTGTTAAACACTACACAGGTGAGAGCAGTGAGGGTGTTAAACACTACACAGGTGAGAGCAGTGAGGGTGTTATACACTACACAGGTCAGAGCACTGTAGGTGTTATACACTACACAGGTCAGAGCACTGTAGGTGTTATACACTACACAGATGAGAGCACTGTAGGTGTTATACACTACACAGGTGAGAGCAGGGAGGGTGTTATACACTACACAGGTGAGAGCAGTGAGAGTGTTATACACTACACAGGTGAGAGCAGTGAGGGTGTTATACACTACACAGGTGAGAGCAGTGAGAGTGTTATACACTACACAGGTGAGAGGACTGCATGTGTTATATACTAAACAGATGAAAGCACTGTAGGCGTTATACACTACACAGGTGAGAGCACTGAGGTTGTTGTACACTACACAGGTGAGAGCACTGTTGGTGTTATACACTACACAGGTGAGAGCAGTGAGGGTGTTATACACTACACAGGTGAGAGCAGTGAGGGTGTTATACAGTACACAGGTGAGAGCATGGAGAGTGTTATACACTACACAGGTGAGAGCAGTGAAGGTGTTATACACTACACAGGTGAGAGCACTGAGGTTGTTGTACACTACACAGGTGAGAGCACTGTTGGTGTTATACACTACACAGGTGAGAGCAATGAGGGTGTTATACACTACACAGGTGAGAGCAGTGAGGGGGTTATACAGTACACAGGTGAGAGCACTGAGGGTGTTATACACTACACAGGTGAGAGCAGTGAGGTTGTTATACAGTACACAGGTGAGAGCAGGGAGGGTATTATACACTACACAGGTGAGAACAGTGAGGGTGTTATACAGAACACAGCTGAGAGCACTGTTGGTGTTATACACTACACAGGTGAGAGCAGGGAGGGTGTTATACACCACACAGGTGAGAGCACTGTTGGTGTTATACACTACACAGGTGAGAGCAGTGAGGGTGTTATACACTACACAGGTGAGAACAGTGAGGGTGTTATACACTACACAGGTGAGAGCAGTGAGGGTGTTATACACTACACAGGTGAGAGCAGTGAGGGTGTTATACACTACACAGCTGAGAGCAGTGAGGGTGTTATACACTACACAGGTGAGAGCAGGGAGTGTGTTATACACTACACAGGTGAAAGCAGTGAGGGTGTTATACACTACACAGCTGAGAGCAGTGAGGGTGTTATACACTACAAAGGTGAGAGCAGGGAGGGTGTTATACACTACACAGGTGAGAGCAGTGATGGTGTTATACACTACACAGCTGAGAGCAGTTAGGGTGTTATACACTACACAGGTGAGAGCAGGGAGGGTGTTATACACTACACAGGTGAGAGCACTGTAGGTGTTATACACTACACAGGTGAGAGCAGTGAGAGTGTTATACACTACACAGGTGAGAGGACTGCATGTGTTATATACTAAACAGATGAAAGCACTGTAGGCGTTATACACTACACAGGTGAGAGCACTGAGGTTGTTGTACACTACACAGGTGAGAGCACTGTTGGTGTTATACACTACACAGGTGAGAGCAGTGAGGGTGTTATACACTACACAGGTGAGAGCAGTGAGGGTGTTATACAGTACACAGGTGAGAGCATGGAGAGTGTTATACACTACACAGGTGAGAGCAGTGAAGGTGTTATACACTACACAGGTGAGAGCACTGAGGTTGTTGTACACTACACAGGTGAGAGCACTGTTGGTGTTATACACTACACAGGTGAGAGCAATGAGGGTGTTATACACTACACAGGTGAGAGCAGTGAGGGTGTTATACAGTACACAGGTGAGAGCACTGAGGGTGTTATACACTACACAGGTGAGAGCAGTGAGGTTGTTATACAGTACACAGGTGAGAGCAGGGAGGGTATTATACACTACACAGGTGAGAACAGTGAGGGTGTTATACAGTACACAGCTGAGAGCACTGTTGGTGTTATACACTACACAGGTGAGAGCAGGGAGGGTGTTATACACCACACAGGTGAGAGCACTGTTGGTGTTATACACTACACAGGTGAGAGCAGCGAGGGTGTTATACACTACACAGGTGAGAGCAGTGAGGGTGTTATACACTACACAGCTGAGAGCAGTGAGGGTGTTATACACTACACAGGTGAGAGCAGGGAGTGTGTTATACACTACACAGCTGAGAGCAGTGAGGGTGTTATACACTACACAGGTGAGAGCAGGGAGTGTGTTATACACTACACAGGTGAAAGCAGTGAGGGTGTTATACACTACACAGCTGAGAGCAGTGAGGGTGTTATACACTACACAGGTGAGAGCAGTGATGGTGTTATACACTACACAGGTGAGAGCACTGTAGGTGTTATACACTACACAGGTGAGAGTACTGTAGGTGTTATACACTACAGAGGTGAGAGTACTGTAGGTGTTATGTACTACACAGACAAGAGCAGGGAGGGTGTTATGCACTACACAGGTGAGAGCAGTGAGGGTGTTATACACTACACAGGTGAGAGCAGTGAGGGTGTTATACACTACACAGGTGAGAGCAGTGAGAGTGTTATACACTACACAGGTGAGAGGACTGCATGTGTTATATACTAAACAGATGAGAGCACTGTAGGCGTTATACACTACACAGGTGAGAGCACTGAGGTTGTTGTACACTACACAGGTGAGAGCACTGTTGGTGTTATACACTACACAGGTGAGAGCAGTGAGGGTGTTATACACTACACAGGTGAGAGCAGTGAGGGTGTTATACAGTACACAGGTGAGAGCATGGAGAGTGTTATACACTACACAGGTGAGAGCAGTGAAGGTGTTATACACTACACAGGTGAGAGCACTGAGGTTGTTGTACACTACACAGGTGAGAGCACTGTTGGTGTTATACACTACACAGATGAGAGCAATGAGGGTGTTATACACTACACAGGTGAGAGCAGTGAGGGTGTTATACAGTACACAGGTGAGAGCACTGAGGGTGTTATACCCTACACAGGTGAGAGCAGTGAGGTTGTTATACAGTACACAGGTGAGAGCAGGGAGGGTATTATACACTACACAGGTGAGAACAGTGAGGGTGTTATACAGTACACAGCTGAGAGCACTGTTGGTGTTATACACTACACAGGTGAGAGCAGGGAGGGTGTTATACACCACACAGGTGAGAGCACTGTTGGTGTTATACACTACACAGGTGAGAGCAGTGAGGGTGTTATACACTACACAGGTGAGAACAGTGAGGGTGTTATACACTACACAGGTGAGAGCAGTGAGGGTGTTATACACTACACAGGTGAGAGCAGTGAGGGTGTTATACACTACACAGCTGAGAGCAGTGAGGGTGTTATACACTACACAGGTGAGAGCAGGGAGTGTGTTATACACTACACAGGTGAAAGCAGTGAGGGTGTTATACACTACACAGCTGAGAGCAGTGAGGGTGTTATACACTACAAAGGTGAGAGCAGGGAGGGTGTTATACAGTACACAGCTGAGAGCACTGTTGGTGTTATACACTACACAGGTGAGAGCAGTGAGGGTGTTATACACCACACAGGTGAGAGCACTGTTGGTGTTATACACTACACAGGTGAGAGCAGTGAGGGTGTTATACACTACACAGGTGAGAACAGTGAGGGTGTTATACACTACACAGGTGAGAGCAGTGAGGGTGTTATACACTACACAGGTGAGAGCAGTGAGGGTGTTATACACTACACAGCTGAGAGCAGTGAGGGTGTTATACACTACACAGGTGAGAGCAGGGAGTGTGTTATACACTACACAGGTGAAAGCAGTGAGGGTGTTATACACTACACAGCTGAGAGCAGTTAGGGTGTTATACACTACACAGGTGAGAGCAGGGAGGGTGTTATACACTACACAGGTGAGAGCACTGTAGGTGTTATACACTACACAGGTGAGAGTACTGTAGGTGTTATACACTACAGAGGTGAGAGTACTGTAGGTGTTATACACTACAGAGGTGAGAGTACTGTAGGTGTTATGTACTACACAGACGAGAGCAGGGAGGGTGTTATACACTACACAGATGAGAGCACTGTAGGTGTTATGTACTACACAGACGAGAGCAGGGAGGGTGTCATACACTACACAGATAAGAGCAATGTAGGTGTTATACACTAAACAGGTGAGAGCAGGGAGGGTGTTATACACTACACAGGTGAGAGGACTGCATGTGTTATATACTACACAGATGAGAGCACTGTAGGCATTATACACTACACAGGTGAGAGCACTGAGGTTTTTGTACACTACACAGGTGAGAGCAGTGAGGGTGTTATACACTACACAGGTGAGAGCACTGTAGGTGTTATACACTACACAGGTGAGAGCAGTGAGGGTGTTATACACTACACAGGTGAGAGCAGTGAGGGTGTTATACACTACACAGGTGAGAGCACAGTAGGTGTTATACACTACACAGGTCAGAGCACTGTAGGTGTTATTCACTACGCAGATGAGAGCACTGTAGGAGTTATACACTACACAGGTGAGAGCAGGGAGGGTGTTATACACTACACAGGTGAGAGCAGTGAGGGTGTTATACACTACACAGGTGAGAGCACTGTAGGTGTTATACACTACACAGTTGAGAGCAGTGATGGTGTCATACACTACACAGGTGAGAGCAGTGAGGGTGTTAGACACTACACAGGTGAGAGGACTGCATGTGTTATATACTACACAGATGAGAGCACTGTAGGCGTTATACACTACACAGGTGAGAGCACTGAGGTTTTTGTACACTACACAGGTGAGAGCACTGTTGGTGTTATACACTACACAGGTGAGAGCAGTGAGGGTGTTATACAGTACACAGGTGAGAGCAGGGAGGGTATTATACATTACACAGGTGAGAACAGTGAGGGTGTTATACACTACACAGCTGAGAGCACTGTTGGTGTTATACGCTACACAGGTGAGAGCAGTTAGGGTGTTATACACCACACAGGTGAGAGCAGTTAGGGTGTTATACACCACACAGGTGAGAGCAGTTAGGGTGTTATACACTGCACAGGTGAGAGCAGTGATGGTGTTATACACTACACAGATGAGAGCAGTGAGGGTGTTATACAGTACACAGGTGAGAGCAGGGAGAGTGTTATACACTACACAGGTGAGAGCGCTGAGGGTGTTATACACTACACAGTTGAGAGCAGTGAGGGTGTTATACAGTACACAGGTGAGAGCAGGGAGGGTATTATACATTACACAGGTGAGAACAGTGAGGGTGTTATACACTACACAGCTGAGAGCACTGTTGGTGTTATACGCTACACAGGTGAGAGCAGTTAGGGTGTTATACACCACACAGGTGAGAGCAGTTAGGGTGTTATACACCACACAGGTGAGAGCAGTTAGGGTGTTATACACTACACAGGTGAGAGCAGTGAGGGTGTTATTCACTACACAGGTGAGAGCACTGTAGGTGTTATACACTACACAGGTGAGAGCAGTGAGGGTGTTATACACTACACAGGTGAGAGCAGTGAGGGAGTTATACACTACACAGGTGAGAGGACTGAGGTTTTTGTACACTACACAGGTGAGAGCAGTGAGGGTGTTATACACTACACAGGTGAGAGCACTGTAGGTGTTATACACTACACAGGTGAGAGCAGTGAGGGTGTTATACACTACACAGGTGAGAGCAGTGAGGGTGTTATACACTACACAGGTGAGAGCACAGTAGGTGTTATACACTACACAGGTCAGAGCACTGTAGGTGTTATTCACTACGCAGATGAGAGCACTGTAGGAGTTATACACTACACAGGTGAGAGCAGGGAGGGTGTTATACACTACACAGGTGAGAGCAGTGAGGGTGTTATACACTACACAGGTGAGAGCACTGTAGGTGTTATACACTACACAGTTGAGAGCAGTGATGGTGTCATACACTACACAGGTGAGAGCAGTGAGGGTGTTAGACACTACACAGGTGAGAGGACTGCATGTGTTATATACTACACAGATGAGAGCACTGTAGGCGTTATACACTACACAGGTGAGAGCACTGAGGTTTTTGTACACTACACAGGTGAGAGCAGTGAGGGTGTTATACACTACACAGGTGAGAGGACTGAAGTTGTTGTACACTACACAGGTGAGAGCAGTGAGGGTGTTATACACTACACAGGTGAGAGCAGTGAGGGTGTTATACAGTACACAGGTGAGACAATATAGTGCGCTGTACAGTAGGAGGTGTTATATAGTATACAGGTGTGTGGGGCAATGCTGTATATACTGTATATTGTACACAAGTGTGTGGGGAAATATGGGCACTCCTTAGTATAGTACACAGGTACAGGTGTGTCCTCATACACATACTGTCCATAATACCACGTGGTACGCCCGCCATAACTGAGAAGATCTCAGAGGTGTAATATACTTTTTTTCTTTACATATTGCATTTTATTCGCATCGCAGATACACCTACATATCACTCACCGTGTCATACAGACGCCGGCCCGTGACTATAACCGCACAGGAAATAGGTGTAAACACATACAAAGTTATAGATGAAGCACAACGTAACTTGTGTGAGAAAAATCTGCGTCATTGGAGCGCTGCATATACAGTCAGACGCAGTCGTACTCAGATCTACAAATGTCGCACCTAAATGTAATCAGTATCAGTGCAATCTATTAAAGTCGTTTTGTAACCTTCAGTTGCTTTATTTAAGCAAATAAGATGTGGTCGAGTCTCAAGTGACCCGTCGCACAGGGAGGGGCTAATTACTGTAATTTTAGCAACAGTGTATAAGAACGCATCTGCATGGGGGCAATATACAAAGCACCATATATAGTACACAGGTGTGGGGGCAATAGACAAAGCACCATATATAGTACACAGGTGTATGGGGTAATATAGAAAGCAAAATATATAGTACACAGGTGTGTGTGGTAATAGAGATAGCACCATATATAGTACACAGGTGTGTGAGGTAATAGAGAAAGCACTATATATTGTACACAGGTGTGTGAGGTAATAGAGAAAGCACCATATATAGTACACAGGTTTGAGAGGTAATAGAGAAATCACCATATATAATACACAGGTGTGTGAGGTAATAGAGAAAGCACCATATATAGTACACAGGTGTGAGAGGTAATAGAGAAAGCACTATATATAGTACACAGGTATGTGAGGTAATAGAGAAAGCACCATATATAGTACACAGGTGTGAGAGGTAATAGAGAAAGCACCATATATAGTACACAGGTGTGTGAGGTAATAGAGAAAGTACCATATATAGTACACAGGAGTATGGGGTAATAGAAAAAGCACCATATATAGTACACAGGTGTGTGGGGTAATACAGAAAGCATCATATATAGTACAGAGGTGTGTGAGGTAATAGAGAAAGCACAATATATAGTACACAGGTGTGTGAGGTAATAGAGAAAGCATCATATATAGTACACAGGTGTGTGAGGTAATAGAGAAAGCATCATATATAGTACACAGGTGTGTGAGGTAATAGAGAAAGCACAATATATAGTACACAGGTGTGTGAGGTAATAGAGAAAGCACAATATATAGTACACAGGTGTGTGAGGTAATAGAGAAAGCACTATATATAGTACACAGGTGTGTGAGGTAATAGAGAAAGCACAATATATAGTACACAGGTGTGTGAGGTAATAGAGAAAGCACCATATATAGTACACAGGTGTATGGGGTAATAGAGAAAGCACCATATATAGTACACAGAAATGTGGGGTAATAGAGAAAGCACCATATATAGTATACAGTTGTATGGGGTAATAGAGAAAGCACCATATATAGTACACAGGAATGTGGGGTAATAGAGAAAGCACCATATATAGTACACAGGTATGTGAGGTAATAGAGAAAGCACCATATACAGTACACAGGTGTGTGAGGTAATAGAGAAAGCACCATATATAGTACACAGGTGTGTGAGGTAATAGAGAAAGCAACATATATAGTACACAGGTATGTGGGGTAATAGAGAAAGCACCATATATAGTACACAGGTATGTGGGGTAATAGGCAAAGCACCATATATAGTACACAGGTGTGTGAGGTAATAGAGATAGCACCATATATAGTACACAGGTATGTGGGATAATAGAGGAAGCACCATTTATAGTACACAGGTGTGTGAGGTAATAGAGAAAGCACCATATATAGTACACAGGTATGTGAGGTAATAGAGATAGCACCATATATAGTAACAGGTGTGTGAGGTAATAGAGAAAGCACCATATATAGTACACAGGTATGTGGGGTAATAGAGAAAGCACTATATATAGTACACAGGTGTGTGAGGTAATAGAGAAAGCACCGTATATAGTATACAGGTGTGTGGGGTAATAGAGAAAGCACCATATATAGTACACAGGTATGTGGGGTGATAGAGAAAGCACCATATATAGTACACAGGTATGTGGGGTAATAGAGAAAGCACCATATATAGTACACAGGTGTGTGAGGTAATAGATAAAGCACCATATATAGTACACAGGTTTGTGAGGTAATAGAGAATGCACCATATATAGTACACAGGTGTGTGAGGTAATAGAGAAAGCACCATATATAGTACACAGGTGTGTGAGTTAATAGAGAAAGCACCATATATAGTACACAGGTATGTGGGGTAATAGAGAAAGCACCATATATAGTACACAGGTGTATGGGGTAATAGAGAAAGCACCATATATAGTACACAGGTGTGTGGGGTCATAGAGAAAGCACCATATATAGTACACAGGTGTATGGGGTAATAGAGAAAGCATCATATATAGTACAGAGGTGTGTGAGGTAATGGAGAAAGCACCTTATATAGTACACAGGTATGTGGGGTAATAGAGAAAGCACCATATATAGTACACAGGTGTGTGGGGTAATAGAGAAAGCATCATATATAGTACAGAGGTGTATGGGGTAATAGAGAAAGCACCATATATAGTACACAGGTGTGAGAGGTAATAGAGAAAGCACCATATATAGTACACAGGTGTGTGAGGTAATAGAGTAAGCACCATATATAGTACACAGGAGTATGGGGTAATAGAAAAAGCACCATATATAGTACACAGGTGTGTGGGGTAATACAGAAAGCATCATATATAGTACAGAGGTGTGTGAGGTAATAGAGAAAGCACCATATATAGTACACAGGTGTGTGAGGTAATAGAGAAAGCACCATATATAGTACACAGGTGTGTGGTGTAATAGAGAAAGCATCATATATAGTACAGAGGTGTGTGGGGTAATAGAGAAAGCACCATATATAGTACACAGGTGTATGGGGTAATAGAGAAAGCATCATATATAGTACACAGGTGTGTGGGTTAATAGAGAAAGCACCATATATAGTACACAGGTGTGTGAGGTAATAGAGAAAGCACAATATATAGTACACAGTTGTGTGAGGTAATAGAGAAAGCACTATATATAGTACACAGGTGTGTGAGGTAATAGAGAAAGCACAATATATAGTACACAGGTGTGTGAGGTAATAGAGAAAGCACCATATATAGTACACAGGTGTATGGGGTAATAGAGAAAGCACCATATATAGTACACAGAAATGTGGGGTAATATAGAAAGCACCATATATAGTATACAGTTGTATGGGGTAATAGAGAAAGCACCATATATAGTACACAGGAATGTGGGGTAATAGAGAAAGCACCATATATAGTACACAGGTATGTGAGGTAATAGAGAAAGCACCATATACAGTACACAGGTGTGTGAGGTAATAGAGAAAGCACCATATATAGTACACAGGTGTGTGAGGTAATAGAGAAAGCAACATATATAGTACACAGGTATGTGGGGTAATAGAGAAAGCACCATATATAGTACACAGGTATGTGGGGTAATAGGCAAAGCACCATATATAGTACACAGGTGTGTGAGGTAATAGAGATAGCACCATATATAGTACACAGGTATGTGGGATAATAGAGGAAGCACCATTTATAGTACACAGGTGTGTGAGGTAATAGAGAAAGCACCATATATAGTACACAGGTATGTGAGGTAATAGAGATAGCACCATATATAGTAACAGGTGTGTGAGGTAATAGAGAAAGCACCATATATAGTACACAGGTATGTGGGGTAATAGAGAAAGCACTATATATAGTACACAGGTGTGTGAGGTAATAGAGAAAGCACCATATATAGTATACAGGTGTGTGGGGTAATAGAGAAAGCACCATATATAGTACACAGGTATGTGGGGTAATAGAGAAAGCACCATATATAGTACACAGGTATGTGGGGTAATAGAGAAAGCACCATATATAGTACACAGGTGTGTGAGGTAATAGATAAAGCACCATATATAGTACACAGGTTTGTGAGGTAATAGAGAATGCATCATATATAGTACACAGGTGTGTGAGGTAATAGAGAAAGCACCATATATAGTACACAGGTGTGTGAGTTAATAGAGAAAGCACCATATATAGTACACAGGTATGTGGGGTAATAGAGAAAGCACCATATATAGTACACAGGTGTATGGGGTAATAGAGAAAGCACCATATATAGTACACAGGTGTGTGGGGTCATAGAGAAAGCACCATATATAGTACACAGGTGTATGGGGTAATAGAGAAAGCATCATATATAGTACAGAGGTGTGTGAGGTAATAGAGAAAGCACCTTATATAGTACACAGGTATGTGGGGTAATAGAGAAAGCACCATATATAGTACACAGGTGTATGGGGTAATAGAGAAAGCACCATATATAGTACACAGGTGTGTGGGGTAATAGAGAAAGCATCATATATAGTACAGAGGTGTGTGGGGTAATAGAGAAAGCACCATATATAGTACACAGGTATGTGGGGTAATAGAGAAAGCACCATATATAGTACACAGGTGTATGGGGTAATAGAGAAACACCATATATAGTACACAGGTGTGTGGGGTAATAGAGAAAGCATCATATATAGTACAGAGGTGTATGGGGTAATAGAGAAAGCACCATATATAGTACACAGGTGTATGGGGTAATAGAGAAAGCAAAATATATAGTACACAGGTGTGTGTGGTAATAGAGATAGCACCATATATAGTACACAGGTGTGTGAGGTAATAGAGAAAGCACTATATATAGTACACAGGTGTGTGAGGTAATAGAGAAAGCACCATATATAGTACACAGGTGTGAGAGGTAATAGAGAAAGCACCATATATAATACACAGGTGTGTGAGGTAATAGAGAAAGCACCATATATAGTACACAGGTGTGAGAGGTAATAGAGAAAGCACTATATATAGTACACAGGTATGTGAGGTAATAGAGAAAGCACCATATATAGTACACAGGTGTGAGAGGTAATAGAGAAAGCACCATATATAGTACACAGGTGTGTGAGGTAATAGAGAAAGCACCATATATAGTACACAGGTGTGTGAGGTAATAGAGAAAGCACCATATATAGTACACAGGTGTGTGGTGTAATAGAGAAAGCATCATATATAGTACAGAGGTGTGTGGGGTAATAGAGAAAGCACCATATATAGTACACAGGTGTATGGGGTAATAGAGAAAGCATCATATATAGTACACAGGTGTGTGGGTTAATAGAGAAAGCACCATATATAGTACACAGGTGTGTGAGGTAATAGAGAATGCACCATATATAGTACACAGGTGTGTGAGCTAATAGAGAAAGCACCATATATAGTACACAGGTATGTTGGGTAATAGAGAAAGCACCATATATAGTACACAGGTGTATGGGATAATAGAGATAGCACCTTATATAGTATACAGGTATGTGGGGTAATAGAGAATGCACCATATATAGTACACAGGTATGTGGGGTAATAGAGAAAGCACCATATATAGTACACAGGTGTGTGGGGTAATAGAGAAAGCACTATATATAGTACACAGTTGTGTGGGGTAATAGAGAAAGTACCATATATAGTAAACAGGTATGTGGGGTAATAGAGAAAGCACCATTTATAGTACACAGGTATGTGGGGTAATAGAGAAAGCACCATATATAGTACACAGGTATGTGTGGTAATAGAGAAAGCACCATATATAGTACACAGGTATGTGAGGTAATAGAGAAAGCACCATATATAGTTCACAGGTGTGTGGGGTAATAGAGATAGCACCATATATAGTACACACATGTGTTGGTGTAATAGAGAAAGGACCATATATAGTACACAGGTGTGTTGGGTAATAGAGAAAGCACCATATATAGTACACACGTGTATGGGGTAATAGAAAAAGCACTATATATAGTACACATGTATGTGGGGTAATAGAGAAAGCACCATATATAGTACACAGGTGTGTGAGGTAATAGAGATAGCACCATATATAGTACACAGATGTGTGGGGTAATAGAGATAGCACCATATATAGTACACAGGTGTGTGGGGTAATAGAGAAAGCACCATATATAGTACACAGATGTGTTAGGTAATAGAAAAAGCACCATATATAGTACACAGGTATGTGGGGTAATAGAGATAGCACCATAGATAGTACACAGGTATGTGGGGTAATAGAGAAAGCACCATATATAGTACACAGGTATGTGGGGTAATAGAGAAAGCACCATATATAGTACACAGGTGTATGGGGTAATAGAGAAAGCACCATATATAGTACACAGGTGTGTGGGGTCATAGAGAAAGCACCATATATAGTACACAGGTGTATGGGGTAATAGAGAAAGCATCATATATAGTACAGAGGTGTGTGAGGTAATAGAGAAAGCACCTTATATAGTACACAGGTATGTGGGGTAATAGAGAAAGCACCATATATAGTACACAGGTGTATGGGGTAATAGAGAAAGCACCATATATAGTACACAGGTGTGTGGGGTAATAGAGAAAGCATCATATATAGTACAGAGGTGTGTGGGGTAATAGAGAAAGCACCATATATAGTACACAGGTATGTGGGGTAATAGAGAAAGCACCATATATAGTACACAGGTGTATGGGGTAATAGAGAAAGCACCATATATAGTACACAGGTGTGTGGGGTAATAGAGAAAGCATCATATATAGTACAGAGGTGTATGGGGTAATAGAGAAAGCACCATATATAGTACACAGGTGTATGGGGTAATAGAGAAAGCAAAATATATAGTACACAGGTGTGTGTGGTAATAGAGATAGCACCATATATAGTACACAGGTGTGTGAGGTAATAGAGAAAGCACTATATATAGTACACAGGTGTGTGAGGTAATAGAGAAAGCACCATATATAGTACACAGGTGTGAGAGGTAATAGAGAAAGCACCATATATAATACACAGGTGTGTGAGGTAATAGAGAAAGCACCATATATAGTACACAGGTGTGAGAGGTAATAGAGAAAGCACTATATATAGTACACAGGTATGTGAGGTAATAGAGAAAGCACCATATATAGTACACAGGTGTGAGAGGTAATAGAGAAAGCACCATATATAGTACACAGGTTTGTGAGGTTATAGAGAAAGCACCATATATAGTACACAGGAGTATGGGGTAATAGAAAAAGCACCATATATAGTACACAGGTGTGTGGGGTAATACAGAAAGCATCATATATAGTACAGAGGTGTGTGAGGTAATAGAGAAAGCACCATATATAGTACACAGGTGTGTGAGGTAATAGAGAAAGCACCATATATAGTACACAGGTGTGTGGTGTAATAGAGAAAGCATCATATATAGTACAGAGGTGTGTGGGGTAATAGAGAAAGCACCATATATAGTACACAGGTGTATGGGGTAATAGAGAAAGCATCATATATAGTACACAGGTGTGTGGGTTAATAGAGAAAGCACCATATATAGTACACAGGTGTGTGAGGTAATAGAGAATGCACCATATATAGTACACAGGTGTGTGAGCTAATAGAGAAAGCACCATATATAGTACACAGGTATGTTGGGTAATAGAGAAAGCACCATATATAGTACACAGGTGTATGGGATAATAGAGATAGCACCTTATATAGTATACAGGTATGTGGGGTAATAGAGAATGCACCATATATAGTACACAGGTATGTGGGGTAATAGAGAAAGCACCATATATAGTACACAGGTGTGTGGGGTAATAGAGAAAGCACTATATATAGTACACAGTTGTGTGGGGTAATAGAGAAAGTACCATATATAGTAAACAGGTATGTGGAGTAATAGAGAAAGCACCATTTATAGTACACAGGTATGTGGGGTAATAGAGAAAGCACCATATATAGTACACAGATATGTGTGGTAATAGAGAAAGCACCATATATAGTACACAGGTATGTGAGGTAATAGAGAAAGCACCATATATAGTTCACAGGTGTGTGGGGTAATAGAGATAGCACCATATATAGTACACACATGTGTTGGTGTAATAGAGAAAGGACCATATATAGTACACAGGTGTGTTGGGTAATAGAGAAAGCACCATATATAGTACACACGTGTATGGGGTAATAGAAAAAGCACTATATATAGTACACATGTATGTGGGGTAATAGAGAAAGCACCATATATAGTACACAGGTGTGTGAGGTAATAGAGATAGCACCATATATAGTACACAGATGTGTGGGGTAATAGAGATAGCACCATATATAGTACACAGGTGTGTGGGGTAATAGAGAAAGCACCATATATAGTACACAGATGTGTTAGGTAATAGAAAAAGCACCATATATAGTACACAGGTATGTGGGGTAATAGAGATAGCACCATAGATAGTACACAGGTATGTGGGGTAATAGAGAAAGCACCATATATAGTACACAGGTATGTGGGGTAATAGAGATAGCACAATATATAGTACACAGGTATGTGGGGTAATAGAGAAAGCACCATATATAGTACACAGGTATGTGTGGTAATAGAGAAAGCACCATATATAGTACACATGTATGTGGGGTAATAGAGAAAGCATCATATATAGTACAGAGGTGTGTGAGGTAATAGAGAAAGCACCATATATAGTACAGAGGTGTGTGTGGAAATAGAGAAAGCACCATATATAGTACACAGGTGTGTGAGGTAATAGAGAAAGCACCATATATAGTACACAGGTGTATGGGGTAATAGAGAAAGCATCATATATAGTACATAGGTGTGTGGGTTAATAGAGAAAGCACCATATATAGTTCACAGGTGTGTGAGGTAATAGATAATGCACCATATATAGTACACAGGTGTGTGAGCTAATAGAGAATGCACCATATATTGTACACAGGTATGTTGGGTAATAGAGAAAGCACCCTAAATAGTACACAGGTGTATGGGATAATAGAGATAGCACCTTATATAGTATACAGGTATGTGGGGTAATAGAGAATGCACCATATATAGTACACAGGTATGTGGGGTAATAGGGAAAGCACCATATATAGTACACAGGTATGTGGGGTTATAGAGAAAGCATTATATATAGTACACAGGTGTGTGGGGTAATAGAGAAAGCACCATATATAGTACACAGGTGTGTGGGGTAATAGAGAAAGCACTATATATAGTACACAGGTGTGTGGGGTAATAGAGAAAGCACTATATATAGTACACAGTTGTGTGGGGTAATAGAGAAAGCACCATATATAGTACACAGGTGTGTGGGGTAATAGAGAAAGCACCATATATAGTACACAGGTGTGTTGGTGTAATAGAGAAAGGACCATATATAGTACACAGGTGTGTGGGGTAATAGAGAAAGCACCATATATAGTACACACGTGTATGGGGTAATAGAAAAAGCACTATATATAGTACACATGTATGTGGGTAATAGAGAAAGTACCATATATAGTACACAGGTATGTGGGGTAAAAGAGACAGCACCATATATAGTACACAGGTTTGTGAGGTAATAGATAAAGCACCATATATAGTACACAGGTGTGTGAGGTAATAGAGAATGCACCATATATAGTACACAGGTGTGTGAGGTAATAGAGAAAGCACCATATATAGTACACAGGTGTGTGGGTTAATAGAGAATGCACCATATATAGTACACAGGTATGTGGGGTAATAGAGAAAGCACCATATATAGTATACAGGTGTATGGGGTAATAGAGAAAGCACCATATATAGTACACAGGTGTGTGGGGTAATAGAGAAAGCATCATATATAGTACAGAGGTGTATGGGGTAATAGAGAAAGCACCATATATAGTACACAGGTGTATGGGGTAATAGAGAAAGCAAAATATATAGTACACAGGTGTGTGTGGTAATAGAGATAGCACCATATATAGTACACAGGTGTGTGAGGTAATAGAGAAAGCACTATATATAGTACACAGGTGTGTGAGGTAATAGAGAAAGCACCATATATAGTACACAGGTGTGAGAGGTAATAGAGAAAGCACCATATATAATACACAGGTGTGTGAGGTAATAGAGAAAGCACCATATATAGTACACAGGTGTGAGAGGTAATAGAGAAAGCACTATATATAGTACACAGGTATGTGAGGTAATAGAGAAAGCACCATATATAGTACACAGGTGTGAGAGGTAATAGAGAAAGCACCATATATAGTACACAGGTGTGTGAGGTAATAGAGAAAGCACCATATATAGTACACAGGAGTATGGGGTAATAGAAAAAGCACCATATATAGTACACAGGTGTGTGGGGTAATACAGAAAGCATCATATATAGTACAGAGGTGTGTGAGGTAATAGAGAAAGCACCATATATAGTACACAGGTGTGTGAGGTAATAGAGAAAGCACCATATATAGTACACAGGTGTGTGGTGTAATAGAGAAAGCATCATATATAGTACAGAGGTGTGTGGGGTAATAGAGAAAGCACCATATATAGTACACAGGTGTATGGGGTAATAGAGAAAGCATCATATATAGTACACAGGTGTGTGGGTTAATAGAGAAAGCACCATATATAGTACACAGGTGTGTGAGGTAATAGAGAATGCACCATATATAGTACACAGGTGTGTGAGCTAATAGAGAAAGCACCATATATAGTACACAGGTATGTTGGGTAATAGAGAAAGCACCATATATAGTACACAGGTGTATGGGATAATAGAGATAGCACCTTATATAGTATACAGGTATGTGGGGTAATAGAGAATGCACCATATATAGTACACAGGTATGTGGGGTAATAGAGAAAGCACCATATATAGTACACAGGTGTGTGGGGTAATAGAGAAAGCACTATATATAGTACACAGTTGTGTGGGGTAATAGAGAAAGTACCATATATAGTAAACAGGTATGTGGGGTAATAGAGAAAGCACCATTTATAGTACACAGGTATGTGGGGTAATAGAGAAAGCACCATATATAGTACACAGGTATGTGTGGTAATAGAGAAAGCACCATATATAGTACACAGGTATGTGATGTAATAGAGAAAGCACCATATATAGTTCACAGGTGTGTGGGGTAATAGAGATAGCACCATATATAGTACACACATGTGTTGGTGTAATAGAGAAAGGACCATATATAGTACACAGGTGTGTTGGGTAATAGAGAAAGCACCATATATAGTACACACGTGTATGGGGTAATAGAAAAAGCACTATATATAGTACACATGTATGTGGGGTAATAGATATAGCACCATATACAGTACACAGGTGTGTGGGGTAATAGAGAAAGCACCATATATAGTACACAGGTATGTGGGGTAATAGAGAAAGCACCATTTATAGTACACAGGTATGTGGGGTAATAGAGAAAGCACCATATATAGTACACAGGTATGTGTGGTAATAGAGAAAGCACCATATATAGTACACATGTATGTGGGGTAATAGAGAAAGCATCATATATAGTACAGAGGTGTGTGAGGTAATAGAGAAAGCACCATATATAGTACAGAGGTGTGTGTGGAAATAGAGAAAGCACCATATATAGTACACAGGTGTGTGAGGTAATAGAGAAAGCACCATATATAGTACACAGGTGTATGGGGTAATAGAGAAAGCATCATATATAGTACAGAGGTGTGTGGGTTAATAGAGAAAGCACCATATATAGTACACAGGTGTGTGAGGTAATAGATAATGCACCATATATAGTACACAGGTGTGTGAGCTAATAGAGAATGCACCATATATTGTACACAGGTATGTTGGGTAATAGAGAAAGCACCATAAATAGTACACAGGTGTATGGGATAATAGAGATAGCACCTTATATAGTATACAGGTATGTGGGGTAATAGAGAATGCACCATATATAGTACACAGGTATGTGGGGTAATAGAGAAAGCACCATATATAGTACACAGGTATGTGGGGTTATAGAGAAAGCATTATATATAGTACACAGGTGTGTGGGGTAATAGAGAAAGCACCATATATAGTACACAGGTGTGTGGGGTAATAGAGAAAGCACTATATATAGTACACAGGTGTGTTTGGGGTAATAGAGAAAGCACTATATATAGTACACAGTTGTGTGGGGTAATAGAGAAAGCACCATATATAGTACACAGGTATGTGGGGTAATAGAGAAAGCACCATTTATAGTACACAGGTATGTGGGGTAATAGAGAAAGCACTATATATAGTACACAGATATGTGGGGTAATAGAGAAAGCACCATATATAGTACACAGGTGTGTGGGGTAATAGAGATAGCACCATATATAGTACACAGTTGTGTTGGTGTAATAGAGAAAGGACCATATATAGTACACAGGTGTGTGGGGTAATAGAGAAAGCACCATATATAGTACACACGTGTATGGGGTAATAGAAAAAGCACTATATATAGTACACATGTATGTGGGTAATAGAGAAAGCACCATATATAGTACACAGGTATGTGGGGTAAAAGAGAAAGCACCATATATAGTACACAGGTTTGTGAGGTAATAGATAAAGCACCATATATAGTACACAGGTGTGTGAGGTAATAGAGAATGCACCATATATAGTACACAGGTGTGTGAGGTAATAGAGAAAGCACCATATATAGTACACAGGTGTGTGGGTTAATAGAGAATGCACCATATATAGTACACAGGTATGTGGGGTAATAGAGAAAGCACCATATATAGTACACAGGTGTATGGGGTAATAGAGAAAGCACCATATATAGGACACAGGTATGTGGGGTAATAGAGAAAGCACCATATATAGTACACAGGTGTATGGGGTAATAGAGAAAGCATCATATATAGTACAGAGGTGTGTGAGGTAATAGAGAAAGCACCTTATATAGTACACAGGTATGTGGGGTAATAGAGAAAGCACCATATATAGTACACAGGTGTATGGGGTAATAGAGAAAGCACCATATATAGTACACAGGTGTGTGGGGTAATAGAGAAAGCATCATATATAGTACAGAGGTGTGTGGGGTAATAGAGAAAGCACCATATATAGTACACAGGTATGTGGGGTAATAGAGAAAGCACCATATATAGTACACAGGTGTATGGGGTAATAGAGAAAGCACCATATATAGTACACAGGTGTGTGGGGTAATAGAGAAAGCATCATATATAGTACAGAGGTGTATGGGGTAATAGAGAAAGCACCATATATAGTACACAGGTGTATGGGGTAATAGAGAAAGCAAAATATATAGTACACAGGTGTGTGTGGTAATAGAGATAGCACCATATATAGTACACAGGTGTGTGAGGTAATAGAGAAAGCACTATATATAGTACACAGGTGTGTGAGGTAATAGAGAAAGCACCATATATAGTACACAGGTGTGAGAGGTAATAGAGAAAGCACCATATATAATACACAGGTGTGTGAGGTAATAGAGAAAGCACCATATATAGTACACAGGTGTGAGAGGTAATAGAGAAAGCACTATATATAGTACACAGGTATGTGAGGTAATAGAGAAAGCACCATATATAGTACACAGGTGTGAGAGGTAATAGAGAAAGCACCATATATAGTACACAGGTGTGTGAGGTAATAGAGAAAGCACCATATATAGTACACAGGTGTGTGAGGTAATAGAGAAAGCACCATATATAGTACACAGGTGTGTGGTGTAATAGAGAAAGCATCATATATAGTACAGAGGTGTGTGGGGTAATAGAGAAAGCACCATATATAGTACACAGGTGTATGGGGTAATAGAGAAAGCATCATATATAGTACACAGGTGTGTGGGTTAATAGAGAAAGCACCATATATAGTACACAGGTGTGTGAGGTAATAGAGAATGCACCATATATAGTACACAGGTGTGTGAGCTAATAGAGAAAGCACCATATATACTACACAGGTATGTTGGGTAATAGAGAAAGCACCATATATAGTACACAGGTGTATGGGATAATAGAGATAGCACCTTATATAGTATACAGGTATGTGGGGTAATAGAGAATGCACCATATATAGTACACAGGTATGTGGGGTAATAGAGAAAGCACCATATATAGTACACAGGTGTGTGGGGTAATAGAGAAAGCACTATATATAGTACACAGTTGTGTGGGGTAATAGAGAAAGTACCATATATAGTAAACAGGTATGTGGGGTAATAGAGAAAGCACCATTTATAGTACACAGGTATGTGGGGTAATAGAGAAAGCACCATATATAGTACACAGGTATGTGTGGTAATAGAGAAAGCACCATATATAGTACACAGGTATGTGAGGTAATAGAGAAAGCACCATATATAGTTCACAGGTGTGTGGGGTAATAGAGATAGCACCATATATAGTACACACATGTGTTGGTGTAATAGAGAAAGGACCATATATAGTACACAGGTGTGTTGGGTAATAGAGAAAGCACCATATATAGTACACACGTGTATGGGGTAATAGAAAAAGCACTATATATAGTACACATGTATGTGGGGTAATAGAGAAAGCACCATATATAGTACACAGGTGTGTGAGGTAATAGAGATAGCACCATATATAGTACACAGATGTGTGGGGTAATAGAGATAGCACCATATATAGTACACAGGTGTGTGGGGTAATAGAGAAAGCACCATATATAGTACACAGATGTGTTAGGTAATAGAAAAAGCACCATATATAGTACACAGGTATGTGGGGTAATAGAGATAGCACCATAGATAGTACACAGGTATGTGGGGTAATAGAGAAAGCACCATATATAGTACACAGGTATGTGGGGTAATAGAGAAAGCACCATATATAGTACACAGGTGTATGGGGTAATAGAGAAAGCACCATATATAGTACACAGGTGTGTGGGGTCATAGAGAAAGCACCATATATAGTACACAGGTGTATGGGGTAATAGAGAAAGCATCATATATAGTACAGAGGTGTGTGAGGTAATAGAGAAAGCACCTTATATAGTACACAGGTATGTGGGGTAATAGAGAAAGCACCATATATAGTACACAGGTGTATGGGGTAATAGAGAAAGCACCATATATAGTACACAGGTGTGTGGGGTAATAGAGAAAGCATCATATATAGTACAGAGGTGTGTGGGGTAATAGAGAAAGCACCATATATAGTACACAGGTATGTGGGGTAATAGAGAAAGCACCATATATAGTACACAGGTGTATGGGGTAATAGAGAAAGCACCATATATAGTACACAGGTGTGTGGGGTAATAGAGAAAGCATCATATATAGTACAGAGGTGTATGGGGTAATAGAGAAAGCACCATATATAGTACACAGGTGTATGGGGTAATAGAGAAAGCAAAATATATAGTACACAGGTGTGTGTGGTAATAGAGATAGCACCATATATAGTACACAGGTGTGTGAGGTAATAGAGAAAGCACTATATATAGTACACAGGTGTGTGAGGTAATAGAGAAAGCACCATATATAGTACACAGGTGTGAGAGGTAATAGAGAAAGCACCATATATAATACACAGGTGTGTGAGGTAATAGAGAAAGCACCATATATAGTACACAGGTGTGAGAGGTAATAGAGAAAGCACTATATATAGTACACAGGTATGTGAGGTAATAGAGAAAGCACCATATATAGTACACAGGTGTGAGAGGTAATAGAGAAAGCACCATATATAGTACACAGGTGTGTGAGGTTATAGAGAAAGCACCATATATAGTACACAGGAGTATGGGGTAATAGAAAAAGCACCATATATAGTACACAGGTGTGTGGGGTAATACAGAAAGCATCATATATAGTACAGAGGTGTGTGAGGTAATAGAGAAAGCACCATATATAGTACACAGGTGTGTGAGGTAATAGAGAAAGCACCATATATAGTACACAGGTGTGTGGTGTAATAGAGAAAGCATCATATATAGTACAGAGGTGTGTGGGGTAATAGAGAAAGCACCATATATAGTACACAGGTGTATGGGGTAATAGAGAAAGCATCATATATAGTACACAGGTGTGTGGGTTAATAGAGAAAGCACCATATATAGTACACAGGTGTGTGAGGTAATAGAGAATGCACCATATATAGTACACAGGTGTGTGAGCTAATAGAGAAAGCACCATATATAGTACACAGGTATGTTGGGTAATAGAGAAAGCACCATATATAGTACACAGGTGTATGGGATAATAGAGATAGCACCTTATATAGTATACAGGTATGTGGGGTAATAGAGAATGCACCATATATAGTACACAGGTATGTGGGGTAATAGAGAAAGCACCATATATAGTACACAGGTGTGTGGGTAATAGAGAAAGCACTATATATAGTACACAGTTGTGTGGGGTAATAGAGAAAGTACCATATATAGTAAACAGGTATGTGGGGTAATAGAGAAAGCACCATTTATAGTACACAGGTATGTGGGGTAATAGAGAAAGCACCCATATATAGTACACAGATATGTGTGGTAATAGAGAAAGCACCATATATAGTACACAGGTATGTGAGGTAATAGAGAAAGCACCATATATAGTTCACAGGTGTGTGGGGTAATAGAGATAGCACCATATATAGTACACACATGTGTTGGTGTAATAGAGAAAGGACCATATATAGTACACAGGTGTGTTGGGTAATAGAGAAAGCACCATATATAGTACACACGTGTATGGGGTAATAGAAAAAGCACTATATATAGTACACATGTATGAGGGGTAATAGAGAAAGCACCATATATAGTACACAGGTGTGTGAGGTAATAGAGATAGCACCATATATAGTACACAGATGTGTGGGGTAATAGAGATAGCACCATATATAGTACACAGGTGTGTGGGGTAATAGAGAAAGCACCATATATAGTACACAGATGTGTTAGGTAATAGAAAAAGCACCATATATAGTACACAGGTATGTGGGGTAATAGAGATAGCACCATAGATAGTACACAGGTATGTGGGGTAATAGAGAAAGCACCATATATAGTACACAGGTATGTGGGGTAATAGAGATATCACAATATATAGTACACAGGTATGTGGGGTAATAGAGAAAGCACCATATATAGTACACAGGTGTGTGGGGTAATAGAGATAGCACCATATATAGTACACAGGTATGTGGGGTAATAGATATAGCACCATATACAGTACACAGGTGTGTGGGGTAATAGAGAAAGCACCATATATAGTACACAGGTATGTGGGGTAATAGAGAAAGCACCATTTATAGTACACAGGTATGTGGGGTAATAGAGAAAGCACCATATATAGTACACAGGTATGTGTGGTAATAGAGAAAGCACCATATATAGTACACATGTATGTGGGGTAATAGAGAAAGCATCATATATAGTACAGAGGTGTGTGAGGTAATAGAGAAAGCACCATATATAGTACAGAGGTGTGTGTGGAAATAGAGAAAGCACCATATATAGTACACAGGTGTGTGAGGTAATAGAGAAAGCACCATATATAGTACACAGGTGTATGGGGTAATAGAGAAAGCATCATATATAGTACATAGGTGTGTGGGTTAATAGAGAAAGCACCATATATAGTTCACAGGTGTGTGAGGTAATAGATAATGCACCATATATAGTACACAGGTGTGTGAGCTAATAGAGAATGCACCATATATTGTACACAGGTATGTTGGGTAATAGAGAAAGCACCCTAAATAGTACACAGGTGTATGGGATAATAGAGATAGCACCTTATATAGTATACAGGTATGTGGGGTAATAGAGAATGCACCATATATAGTACACAGGTATGTGGGGTAATAGGGAAAGCACCATATATAGTACACAGGTATGTGGGGTTATAGAGAAAGCATTATATATAGTACACAGGTGTGTGGGGTAATAGAGAAAGCACCATATATAGTACACAGGTGTGTGGGGTAATAGAGAAAGCACTATATATAGTACACAGGTGTGTGGGGTAATAGAGAAAGCACTATATATATTACACAGTTGTGTGGGGTAATAGAGAAAGCACCATATATAGTACACAGGTATGTGGGGTAATAGAGAAAGCACCATTTATAGTACACAGGTATGTGGGGTAATAGAGAAAGCACTATATATAGTACACAGATATGTGGGGTAATAGAGAAAGCACCATATATAGTACACAGGTGTGTGGGGTAATAGAGAAAGCACCATATATAGTACACAGGTGTGTTGGTGTAATAGAGAAAGGACCATATATAGTACACAGGTGTGTGGGGTAATAGAGAAAGCACCATATATAGTACACACGTGTATGGGGTAATAGAAAAAGCACTATATATAGTACACATGTATGTGGGTAATAGAGAAAGTACCATATATAGTACACAGGTATGTGGGGTAAAAGAGACAGCACCATATATAGTACACAGGTTTGTGAGGTAATAGATAAAGCACCATATATAGTACACAGGTGTGTGAGGTAATAGAGAATGCACCATATATAGTACACAGGTGTGTGAGGTAATAGAGAAAGCACCATATATAGTACACAGGTGTGTGGGTTAATAGAGAATGCACCATATATAGTACACAGGTATGTGGGGTAATAGAGAAAGCACCATATATAGTACACAGGTGTATGGGGTAATAGAGAAAGCACCATATATAGTACACAGGTGTGTGGGGTAATAGAGAAAGCATCATATATAGTACAGAGGTGTATGGGGTAATAGAGAAAGCACCATATATAGTACACAGGTGTATGGGGTAATAGAGAAAGCAAAATATATAGTACACAGGTGTGTGTGGTAATAGAGATAGCACCATATATAGTACACAGGTGTGTGAGGTAATAGAGAAAGCACTATATATAGTACACAGGTGTGTGAGGTAATAGAGAAAGCACCATATATAGTACACAGGTGTGAGAGGTAATAGAGAAAGCACCATATATAATACACAGGTGTGTGAGGTAATAGAGAAAGCACCATATATAGTACACAGGTGTGAGAGGTAATAGAGAAAGCACTATATATAGTACACAGGTATGTGAGGTAATAGAGAAAGCACCATATATAGTACACAGGTGTGAGAGGTAATAGAGAAAGCACCATATATAGTACACAGGTGTGTGAGGTAATAGAGAAAGCACCATATATAGTACACAGGAGTATGGGGTAATAGAAAAAGCACCATATATAGTACACAGGTGTGTGGGGTAATACAGAAAGCATCATATATAGTACAGAGGTGTGTGAGGTAATAGAGAAAGCACCATATATAGTACACAGGTGTGTGAGGTAATAGAGAAAGCACCATATATAGTACACAGGTGTGTGGTGTAATAGAGAAAGCATCATATATAGTACAGAGGTGTGTGGGGTAATAGAGAAAGCACCATATATAGTACACAGGTGTATGGGGTAATAGAGAAAGCATCATATATAGTACACAGGTGTGTGGGTTAATAGAGAAAGCACCATATATAGTACACAGGTGTGTGAGGTAATAGAGAATGCACCATATATAGTACACAGGTGTGTGAGCTAATAGAGAAAGCACCATATATAGTACACAGGTATGTTGGGTAATAGAGAAAGCACCATATATAGTACACAGGTGTATGGAATAATAGAGATAGCACCTTATATAGTATAAAGGTATGTGGGGTAATAGAGAATGCACCATATATAGTACACAGGTATGTGGGGTAATAGAGAAAGCACCATATATAGTACACAGGTGTGTGGGGTAATAGAGAAAGCACTATATATAGTACACAGTTGTGTGGGGTAATAGA
Organism: Taudactylus pleione; assembly: GCA_031769625.1. NCBI lineage: Eukaryota > Metazoa > Chordata > Amphibia > Anura > Myobatrachidae > Taudactylus > Taudactylus pleione. Next base: position 395,391 of record JAUIMM010000964.1, on the reverse strand, counting down.
GAAAGTACCATATATAGTAAACAGGTATGTGGGGTAATAGAGAAAGCACCATTTATAGTACACAGGTATGTGGGGTAATAGAGAAAGCACCATATATAGTACACAGGTATGTGTGGTAATAGAGAAAGCACCATATATAGTACACAGGTATGTGATGTAATAGAGAAAGCACCATATATAGTTCACAGGTGTGTGGGGTAATAGAGATAGCACCATATATAGTACACACATGTGTTGGTGTAATAGAGAAAGGACCATATATAGTACACAGGTGTGTTGGGTAATAGAGAAAGCACCATATATAGTACACACGTGTATGGGGTAATAGAAAAAGCACTATATATAGTACACATGTATGTGGGGTAATAGAGAAAGCACCATATATAGTACACAGGTGTGTGAGGTAATAGAGATAGCACCATATATAGTACACAGATGTGTGGGGTAATAGAGATAGCACCATATATAGTACACAGGTGTGTGGGGTAATAGAGAAAGCACCATATATAGTACACAGGTGTGTTAGGTAATAGAAAAAGCACCATATATAGTACACAGGTATGTGGGGTAATAGAGATAGCACCATAGATAGTACACAGGTATGTGGGGTAATAGAGAAAGCACCATATATAGTACACAGGTATGTGGGGTAATAGAGATAGCACAATATATAGTACACAGGTATGTGGGGTAATAGAGAAAGCACCATATATAGTACACAGGTGTGTGGGGTAATAGAGATAGCACCATATATAGTACACAGGTATGTGGGGTAATAGATATAGCACCATATACAGTACACAGGTGTGTGGGGTAATAGAGAAAGCACCATATATAGTACACAGGTATGTGGGGTAATAGAGAAAGCACCATTTATAGTACACAGGTATGTGGGGTAATAGAGAAAGCACCATATATAGTACACAGGTATGTGTGGTAATAGAGAAAGCACCATATATAGTACACATGTATGTGGGGTAATAGAGAAAGCATCATATATAGTACAGAGGTGTGTGAGGTAATAGAGAAAGCACCATATATAGTACAGAGGTGTGTGTGGAAATAGAGAAAGCACCATATATAGTACACAGGTGTGTGAGGTAATAGAGAAAGCACCATATATAGTACACAGGTGTATGGGGTAATAGAGAAAGCATCATATATAGTACAGAGGTGTGTGGGTTAATAGAGAAAGCACCATATATAGTACACAGGTGTGTGAGGTAATAGATAATGCACCATATATAGTACACAGGTGTGTGAGCTAATAGAGAATGCACCATATATTGTACACAGGTATGTTGGGTAATAGAGAAAGCACCATAAATAGTACACAGGTGTATGGGATAATAGAGATAGCACCTTATATAGTATACAGGTATGTGGGGTAATAGAGAATGCACCATATATAGTACACAGGTATGTGGGGTAATAGAGAAAGCACCATATAAAGTACACAGGTATGTGGGGTTATAGAGAAAGCATTATATATAGTACACAGGTGTGTGGGGTAATAGAGAAAGCACCATATATAGTACACAGGTGTGTGGGGTAATAGAGAAAGCACTATATATAGTACACAGGTGTGTTTGGGGTAATAGAGAAAGCACTATATATAGTACACAGTTGTGTGGGGTAATAGAGAAAGCACCATATATAGTACACAGGTATGTGGGGTAATAGAGAAAGCACCATTTATAGTACACAGGTATGTGGGGTAATAGAGAAAGCACTATATATAGTACACAGATATGTGGGGTAATAGAGAAAGCACCATATATAGTACACAGGTGTGTGGGGTAATAGAGATAGCACCATATATAGTACACAGTTGTGTTGGTGTAATAGAGAAAGGACCATATATAGAACACAGGTGTGTGGGGTAATAGAGAAAGCACCATATATAGTACACATGTATGTGGGGTAATAGAGAAAGCATCATATATAGTACAGAGGTGTGTGAGGTAATAGAGAAAGCACCATATATAGTACAGAGGTGTGTGTGGAAATAGAGAAAGCACCATATATAGTACACAGGTGTGTGAGGTAATAGAGAAAGCACCATATATAGTACACAGGTGTATGGGGTAATAGAGAAAGCATCATATATAGTACATAGGTGTGTGGGTTAATAGAGAAAGCACCATATATAGTTCACAGGTGTGTGAGGTAATAGATAATGCACCATATATAGTACACAGGTGTGTGAGCTAATAGAGAATGCACCATATATTGTACACAGGTATGTTGGGTAATAGAGAAAGCACCCTAAATAGTACACAGGTGTATGGGATAATAGAGATAGCACCTTATATAGTATACAGGTATGTGGGGTAATAGAGAATGCACCATATATAGTACACAGGTATGTGGGGTAATAGGGAAAGCACCATATATAGTACACAGGTATGTGGGGTTATAGAGAAAGCATTATATATAGTACACAGGTGTGTGGGGTAATAGAGAAAGCACCATATATAGTACACAGGTGTGTGGGGTAATAGAGAAAGCACTATATATAGTACACAGGTGTGTGGGGTAATAGAGAAAGCACTATATATATTACACAGTTGTGTGGGGTAATAGAGAAAGCACCATATATAGTACACAGGTATGTGGGGTAATAGAGAAAGCACCATTTATAGTACACAGGTATGTGGGGTAATAGAGAAAGCACTATATATAGTACACAGATATGTGGGGTAATAGAGAAAGCACCATATATAGTACACAGGTGTGTGGGGTAATAGAGAAAGCACCATATATAGTACACAGGTGTGTTGGTGTAATAGAGAAAGGACCATATATAGTACACAGGTGTGTGGGGTAATAGAGAAAGCACCATATATAGTACACACGTGTATGGGGTAATAGAAAAAGCACTATATATAGTACACATGTATGTGGGTAATAGAGAAAGTACCATATATAGTACACAGGTATGTGGGGTAAAAGAGACAGCACCATATATAGTACACAGGTTTGTGAGGTAATAGATAAAGCACCATATATAGTACACAGGTGTGTGAGGTAATAGAGAATGCACCATATATAGTACACAGGTGTGTGAGGTAATAGAGAAAGCACCATATATAGTACACAGGTGTGTGGGTTAATAGAGAATGCACCATATATAGTACACAGGTATGTGGGGTAATAGAGAAAGCACCATATAGAGTACACAGGTGTATGGGGTAATAGAGAAAGCACCATATATAGTACACAGGTGTGTGGGGTAATAGAGAAAGCACCATATCTAGTACACAGGTGTATGGGGTAATAGAGAAAGCATCATATATAGTACAGAGGTGTGTGAGGTAATAGAGAAAGCACCATATATAGTACACAGGTATGTGGGGTAATAGAGAAAGCACCATATATAGTACACAGGTATGTGGGGTAATAGAGAAAGCACCATATATAGTACACAGGTGTGTGGGGTAATAGAGAAAGTACCATATATAGTACACAGGTGTGTGGGGTAATAGAGAAAGCATCATATATAGTACAGAGGTGTGTGGGGTAATAGAGAAAGCACCATATATAGTACACAGGTATGTGGGGTAATAGAGAAAGCACCATATATAGTACACAGGTGTATGGGGTAATAGAGAAAGCACCATATATAGTACACAGGTGTGTGGGGTAATAGAGAAAGCATCATATATAGTACAGAGGTGTGTGGGGTAATAGAGAAAGCACCATATATAGTACACAGGTATGTGGGGTAATAGAGAAAGCACCATATATAGTACACAGGTGTATGGGGTAATAGAGAAAGCACCATATATAGTACACAGGTGTGAGAGGTAATAGAGAAACCACCATATATAGTACACAGGTGTGTGAGGTAATAGAGAAAGCACCATATATAGTACACAGGTGTGAGAGGTAATACAGAAAGCACTATATATAGTACACAGGTATGTGAGGTAATAGAGAAAGCACCATATATAGTACACAGGTGTGAGAGGTAATAGAGAAAGCACCATATATAGTACACAGGTGTGTGAGGTAATAGAGAAAGCACCATATATAGTACACAGGTGTATGGGGTAATAGAAAAAGCACCATATATAGTACACAGGTGTGTGGGGTAATAGAGAAAGCATCATATGTAGTACAGAGGAGTGTGAGGTAATAGAGAAATCACCATATATAGTACACAGGTGTGTGAGGTAATAGAGAAAGCACCATATATAGTACACAGGTGTGTGGTGTAATAGAGAAAGCATCATATATAGTACAGAGGTGTGTGGGGTAATAGAGAAAGCACCATATATAGTACACAGGTGTATGGGCTAATAGAGAAAGCATCATATATAGTACAGAGGTGTGTGGGTTAATTGAGAAAGCACCATATATAGTACACAGGTGTGTGAGGTAATAGAGAAAGCACCATATATAGTACACAGGTGTGTGAGGTAATAGAGAATGCACCATATATAGTACACAGGTGTGTGAGGTAATGGAGAAAGCACCATATATAGTACACAGGTATGTGGGGTAATAGAGAAAGCACCATATATAGTACACAGGTGTATGGGGTAATTGAGAAAGCACCATATATAGTACACAGGTGTGTGGGTTAATAGAGAAAGCACCATATATAGTACACAGGTATGTGGGGTAATAGAGAAAGCACCATATATAGTACACAGGTGTATGGGGTAATAGAGAAAGCAACATATATAGTACACAGGTATGTGGGGTAATAGAGAAAGCACCATATATAGTACACAGGTGTATGGAGTAATAGAGAAAGCATCATATATAGTACAGAGGTGTGTGAGGTAATAGAGAAAGCACTATATATAGTACACAGGTGTATGGGGTAATAGAGAAAGCACCATATATAGTACACAGGTGTATGGGGTAATAGAGAAACCACCATATATAGTACACAGGTGTGTGGGGTAATAGAGAAAGCACCATATATAGTACAGAGGTGTGTGGGGTAATAGAGAAAGCACCATATATAGTACACAGGTATGTGGGGTAATAGAGAAAGCACCATATATAGTACACAGGTGTATGGGGTAATAGAGAAAGCACCATATATAGTACACAGGTGTGTGGGGTAATAGAGAAAGCACCATATATAGTACACAGGTGTATGGGGTAATAGAGAAAGCATCATATATAGTACAGAGGTGTATGAGGTAATAGAGAAAGCACCATATATAGTACACAGGTATGAGAGGTAATAGAGAAAGCACCATATATAGTACACAGGTGTATGGGGTAATAGAGTTAGCACCTTATATAGTATACAGGTGTGTGGGGTAATAGAGAAAGCACCATATATAGTACAGAGGTGTGTGGGGTAATAGAGAAAGCACCATATATAGTACACAGGTATGTGGGGTAATAGAGAAAGCACCATATATAGTACACAGGTGTATGGGGTAATAGAGAAAGCACCATATATAGTACACAGGTGTGTGGGGTAATAGAGAAAGCACCATATATAGTACACAGGTGTATGGGGTAATAGAGAAAGCATCATATATAGTACAGAGGTGTATGAGGTAATAGAGAAAGCACCATATATAGTACACAGGTATGAGAGGTAATAGAGAAAGCACCATATATAGTACACAGGTGTATGGGGTAATAGAGTTAGCACCTTATATAGTATACAGGTATGTGGGGTAATAGAGAATGCACCATATATAGTACACAGGTATGTGGGGTAATAGAGAAATCACCATATATAGTGCACAGGTGTGTGGGGTAATAGAGAAAGCACCATATATAGTACACAGGAATGTGGGGTAATAGAGAAAGCACTATATATAGTACACAGGTGTGTGGGGTAATAGAGAAAGCACTATATATAATACACAGTTGTGTGGGGTAATAGAGAAAGCACCATATATAGTACACAGGTATGTGGGGTAATAGAGAAAGCACCATTTATAGTACACAGGTATGTGGGGTAATAGAGAAAGCACTATATATAGTACACAGGTATGTGTGGTAATAGAGAAAGCACCATATATAGTACACATGTATGTGGGGTAATAGAGAAAGCACTATATATAGTACACAGGTATGTGGGGTAATAGAGAAAGCACCATATATAGTGCACAGGGGTGTGGGGTAATAGAGAAAGCACCATATATAGTACACAGGAATGTGGGGTAATAGAGAAAGCACTATATATAGTACACAGGTGTGTGGGGTAATAGAGAAAGCACTATATATAATACACAGTTGTGTGGGGTAATAGAGAAAGCACCATATATAGTACACAGGTATGTGGGGTAATAGAGAAAGCACCATTTATAGTACACAGGTATCTGGGGTAATAGAGAAAGCACTATATATAGTACACAGGTATGTGTGGTAATAGAGAAAGCACCATATATAGTACACATGTATGTGGGGTAATAGAGAAAGCACTATATATAGTACACAGGATGTGGGGTAATAGAGAAAGCACCATATATAGTACACAGGTGTGTGGGGTAATAGAGATAGCACCATATATAGTACACAGGTGTGTTGGTGTAATAGAGAAAGGACCATATATAGTACACAGGTGTGTGGGGTAATAGAGAAAGCACCATATATAGTACACACGTGTATGGGGTAATAGAAAAAGCACTATATATAGTACACATGTATGTGGGGTAATAGAGAAAGCACCATATATAGTACACCACTGGTGTGTGGGGCAATAGAGATAGCAACATACATAAGTAGAAAGGTTTGATGGGCAATAGAGAAAGCACCATATATAGTACACAGGTATGTGAGGTAATAGAGAAAGCACCATATATAGTACACAGGTATGTTGGGTAATAGAGAAAGCACTATATATAGGTGTGTAGGGCAATGTGTATAGTACACAGGTGTGTGGCGGCAATGTATATAGCACACAGGTGTGTTGGGCAATGTATATAGTACACAGGTGTATGGGGCAATGCATATAGTACACAGGTGTTTGGGGGCAATGTATATAGTACACAGGTGTGTGGGGTATTAAAGAAAGCACTGTATATAGGTTTGTAGGGCAATGTGTATAGTACCCAGGTGTGTGGGGGCAATGTATATAGTACACAAGTGTTTTGGGCAATGTATATAGTACACAGGTGTGTGGGGCAATGCATATAGTACACAGATGTGTGGGGGCAATGTATATAGTACACAGGTGTGTGGGGGCAATGTGTATACTACACAGGTGTTTTGGGCAATGTATATAGTACACAGGTGTGTTGGGTAATGTATATATTGCACAGATGTGTGGGGCAATGTAAATAGTACACAGGTGTGTGGGGGAATGTAAATAGTACACAGGTGTGTGGGGGAATGTATATAGTACACAGGTATGTTGGGCAATGTATATAGTACACAGGTGTGTTGGGAAATGTATATAGTACACAGGTGTGTGGGGGAATGTATATAGTACACAGGTGTGTTGGGGAATGTATATAGTACACAGGTGTGTGGGGGAATGTATATAGTACACAGGTGTGTGGGGCAATGTATATAGTACACAGGTGTGTGGGACAATGTATATAGTACACAGGTGTGTGGGGGAATGTATATAGTACACAGCTGTGTGGGGGAATGTATATAGTACACAGGTATGTGTAATCAATGTATGGCAATGTGAGAAAGTAGGGTGAACAGTTTATAATTCTTACTATTTGATACTTGTGGTTCTGTAGGTGATAGTACTAATTTACATCAGAAAATAACAAGGAGAAAGCTGTGAGTAAATCAGTCAGACCATACTCATATATAGGGCAAATAAATATAGGGGCTAATTTATCAAGTAATATGTATGGGACATACCCCGAAAACAGCCATTTTTGGTGGATACCCACAAATTATAATGACCCCAAAATGTACTATGGAGGGTCTGCAGCAGCCATCGGAGATATCTTCTGCTCTCCCTCTATGTATGCCAGCAGCCCCCATAGGTTTCTCTGGGGGCTGCGCAGCTGTCAGATGTACCGAGCTCCTGAATGTCCCTCATACCGGAGATAAGCCCTGACAGGATAATGCATCTCCAGGTGGTGTTATTCTATAGCAGCTGTCAGATGTACCGAGCTCCTGAATGTCCCTCATACCGGAGATAAGCCCTGACAGGATAATGCATCTCCAGGTGGTGTTATCCTATAGCAGCTGTCAGGTGTACCGGAGCTGCTGATGCCCCTCATACCGGAGCTAAGCCCTGACAGGATAATGCATCTCCAGGTGGTGTTACCCTATAGCAGCTGTCAGATGTACCGGAGCTGCTGATGCCCCTCATACCGGAGCTTAGCCCTGACAGGATAATGCATCTCCAGGTGGTGTTATCCTATAGCAGCTGTCAGATGTACCGAGCTCCTGAATGTCCCTAATACCGGAGCTAAGCCCTGACAGGATAATGCATCTCCAGGTGGTGTTGTCCTATAGCAGCTGTCAAATGTACCGAGCTCCTGAATGTCCCTAATACCGGAGCTTAGCCCTGACAGGATAATGCATCTCCAGGTGGTGTTATCCTATAGCAGCTGTCAGATGTACCGAGCTCCTGAATGTCCCTAATACCGGAGCTAAGCCCTGACAGGATAATGCATCTCCAGGTGGTGTTATCCTATAGCAGCTGTCAGATGTACCGAGCTCCTGAATGTCCCTAATACCGGAGCTTAGCCCTGACAGGATAATGCATCTCCAGGTGGTGTTATCCTATAGCAGCTGTCAGATGTACCGAGCTCCTGATGCCCCTCATACCGGAGCTTAGCCCTGACAGGATAATGCATCTCCAGGTGGTGTTATCCTATAGCAGCTGTCAGATGTATTGAGCTCCTGAATGTCCCTAATACCGGAGCTTAGCCCTGACAGGATAACGCATCTCCAGGTGGTGTTATCCTATAGCAGCTGTCAGATGTATTGAGCTCCTGAACCCTCCTCATACCGGGGCTTAGCCCTGACAGGATAATGCATCTCCAGGTGGTGTTATCCTATAGCAGCTGTCAGATGTACCGAGCTCCTGAATGTCCCTAATACCGGAGCTAAGCCCTGACAGGATAATGCATCTCCAGGTGGTGTTATCCTATAGCAGCTGTCAGATGTACCGAGCTCCTGAATGTCCCTAATACCGGAGCTTAGCCCTGACAGGATAATGCATCTCCAGGTGGTGTTATCCTATAGCAGCTGTCAGATGTACCGAGCTCCTGATGCCCCTCATACCGGAGCTTAGCCCTGACAGGATAATGCATCTCCAGGTGGTGTTATCCTATAGCAGCTGTCAGATGTATTGAGCTCCTGATGCCCCTCATACCGGAGCTTAGCCCTGACAGGATAACGCATCTCCAGGTGGTGTTATCCTATAGCAGCTGTCAGATGTATTGAGCTCCTGAATGTCCCTAATACCGGAGCTTAGCCCTGACAGGATAACGCATCTCCAGGTGGTGTTGTCCTATAGCAGCTGTTGTGCTACTGCAGTAATGAATTCCTTAGTCAGAGAGAGAGGGAGAGAGAAAACAAGTCAGGCAGCACTCCCATACAAATATTCAAACTTCAGCCCGGTGCCTTCCGCAGGTATCCACTGCATGGTCCAAACATATACTTCAATGACAGCGGCACTCGGTTGTAAACAATAAAGCTCAGGTTAGTAAACACCAACGTTTCAATATTTTTTATTGTATTGTCCTCAGGTTATAGCAATACAATAACAGTAAAAGACTCGCCATATATCCCCATCAATATGTGCACTGCACAGACGCTGGAACCAGAGATGGGCGTCCTTCCCGATGACGTCACAGCTGCGACCAAGCACCACCAATCCCAGCGCCCAGTCACACGGATGCAGCGCAACCAGGGACCGTTCATCCCACATTCTGCTACCATGGCGACAAAAGCAAACAAATATTCATATAAAAAGTGACATAATCCACCAGCACCAATAATAAAATATTCATATCATGTACAAAACATATAAATATATACAATCTAATCAGGGTGACCTATAATCACACAACGATCATAATGAGGCTAGAAAATCACTAATAGACCCAAAACATTACCCAGCAATCAAAATAGGGCACACACACAGAGCATTGGGTTTGATTCAGAGCTGGACGCTCTGAAAGAGTGCTCGCTCTGAATCAGGGCGTTTTTTTTTTATTTTGGAGCGGCCTCCTGGCCGGTCGCATAGCTGTGGGTTACCACCCACAGCTATAGCGAGCGCCCATGATGATGGTCACGATGGTCAAGACCATCAGGCTTGCGACGAGACCCTTGTGGTAGGGTCCCATGGCCGCAAGCCCCAGAGAGCTTCTGGCTCTAATAGAGATGTCAGTGGGGCTGCCCCCAAACGGTAGGCGTCCTCATGGGAACGCCTCCATTTGGGCAGCCACCCCCCCCTCCGGCCCGCCCACCAAAAGGCGCGAGCTGTCACTCAACAACGACAGCTCGCCCCCTTTGGTGCGAGACCCGGAGCGAAGGAGTGCCCGTCGCTATCCGGGTCTCGCGCATGCGCACGACGGAGCCGGCTCCGTCGTGCGCATGCACTGTGGGCCATCATCGACCCGGTTGCAAGCGCTCAGCGCTTGCGACCGGGTGTGAATCAGGCCCTCTATCCACTAACACAGCAGCATCCAGGACCGACTACCGTGTGTGCATAATGCATCGAATAATATAGTTTACTGAAGCTCAATTTACGCACAAAATGTTCATACAGACATATTTCTCTCCAAATCTATAAGAAGCAGTGGTGGACCAAATTTTCATTTAACCCCTTAGTGAAAAGCGTTTCCAAATGATAGATCCAACGGGATTCACACTGCAATAAGTTAAGAGACCGGTTACCACCTCTCAATGTGGTCAGTGTCATGACCAGGGTTTCGCGGCGTGGAGGTTGCGGTTCTTTCCGGTGGGGACGCTGTGGTGCGGTCCTTCCAGTGAGGGAGCTGGCGCATGGAGACTGGCATTGGGTGTGTGCGGTGGTCTGCCAGCGTTGGGCCATCCTGGCAAGGGCAAGTCTAGCGCTGTCTCAGCATCACAGGTACATGGGAGCAGCCCTCTTGCCTCAGGTCATGTGACATAGTGGGTCTATACTGATGCATCAGGTGATCTCTCCAGCCACTCACGCTCTGCTGCTGGGTACTTAAGTGGGTTTAGAGCTCCCTGTAATTGCCAGTGCAACGTGTTTCACAGTGTCTGCTATGGGAGAGTTCCTGCGCTCCTGACCTTAGTCTTGTGCTCCGGTGCCTGCCCTAACCCCTAGTTGGCCGCTGGCTTCCTGAATAGCTGCACCACGCTGCCTTGCATTGCTCTCTGCTAGTGATCAGCCCTGCACCTTCCACCAGACCCACTCCTGTCTGAACCTGGCTCCTCAGTTAACCCATTCCTGCTCAGTCATCTCTCAGCATTTCCGGATTTCTCTTCAGTCATTATCACAGCATCTCTGGATTTCCCTTCAGCCAATACCACAGCATTTCTGGATTTCTCTTCAGCCATTATCACAGCATTTCTAGATTTCTCTTCAGCCATTATCACAGCATTTCTAGATTTCCCTTCAGGCATTGTCACAACATTTCTGGATTTCCCTTCAGCCATTATCACAGCATTACCAGATTTCCCTTTAGCCATTATCACAGCATTACCAGATTTCCCTTCAGCCATTATTACAGCATTACGGGATTTCCCTCTCCGTTACTGTTCGGCATACCTGGATATTCACTTCACTTCCACAGCCTAATTGGACTCGCCTGATTCATCTCTGTCACTGATCTGGACATTTGTTTACTCCCATCCACCTCAGTCTCCTTCAGTCACATATTACTCTGTCAGTACTGGACTTTAGTTATATTATTGTTCATGTCCTACCAACAGTCACATTAAATAACCCACCTTTCAATTTGAATCTGTTTCGGCGTCTACTCCTGTTTTCAACCCAGGTCCACAACAAACACAGGTCCTAACAGTCGGAACATGATCGATTATAATGTACCTCAACGCTGCTAGATTATGACCAGCTCGCGCAAAATGTCTTGCGACAGGCTGGTCACTAGAACCTGTTGAAATTGCTGTCCTGAGGGCTGAGTAATGCGGGGCCATATGTTCCCGTACAGTACTTCCCCACATAGCTCAGTACACAAGGGCACGTAATGAGATAAATTATGAACTTACTTGTACAGCTCAATCGATGATGAATCATATATCTCTTACCACTAATGGAAGAAAAACGAGTCCCCCGTGGACATATATCTACAGGTTAAACAATTAAGGCACTTATAGCATCCATTATGCTGTCAGAGAAAATGTCCAGATTCTTTGTTATTGAAAGTAGCGATATCAGTCCTCACTGCGCAGTCATGATGTTGCTGCGTGTATTTATGCCTTGATCTTGTCCTCGGGTACCCCTCCCTAATGGGACCTGCGACAGGGGTGCACGACTATTCATTGGTATCAGAATCACTTGTCGTTATCCCATCATGTGCTGAATCAGAGTCCTGAAAGTGCCTCTTCTCATAGTACGCCCAGGATAACGGTGACCCCCATGTATACATTGGTATACCCTGTTTTGATCGTAATCATTGATCTCCTTACTTAATTTAAGTTTTTTAAACTGGATCCAATCCCGCTTGTATGCAGTAAGTTGTGTATTAAGCGTTTCCATCCAATTGATGTTTCTATCAGCTTCCAAAGTTGTCCTGTGCGATGTCTCGAATGTCACTATCTTCTCCTCCATACAATTCAGCTCCTGACCAGCCTCCTCAATCAGGAGGAGCATCAGGTCATAGCTGTACTTATACAATGTGGCTAAGAAAGAAACATTATGACGCCAAATGGTCGTGCAGTTTTTGACCCAGAATCCCTTCGGAATATGTATTTCCTTATAGTAGTTGCTGAGTGTGACCCCATGATAGTGGATGCTATAAGTGCCTTAATTGTTTAACCTGTAGATATTTGTCCACGGGGGACTCGTCTTGTCTTCCATTTAGTGGTAAGAGATATATGATTCGCCATCGATTCAGCTGTACAAGTAAGTTCATTATTCATCTCATTACGTGCCCTTGTGGACTGAGGCCCTGATTCAGAGCCGGACGCTCTGACAGAGTGCTCGCTCCACAGCTATAGCGAGCGGGCAAAATGATGGTCGTGATGGTCAAGACCATTATGACCATCGGGCTTGCGACGAGACCCTTGCGGTAGGGTCTCGTGGCCGCAAGCCCTGGAGTGCTTTTGGCTCTATCAGAGCCAAAAGCACTCCCACTGACATCACTTGTGATGTCAGTGGGGCCGGCCCCAGACGGTAGGCGTTCCCATGGGAACGCCTCCGTCTGGGCAGCAACCACCAGCAGGTCTGAATTAGGCCCTGAGCTATGTCGGGAAGACGGACCATACTCTACAGGAACATATGGCCCCGCATCGCTCAGCCGCCAGGATGGCGTTTTAAATAGGTTCTAGTGCCCAGCCTGTCGCAAGACATTTTGCGTGAGCGGGTCATAATCTAGCAGCTTTGAGGTACATTATAATCGCTCATGTTCCAGCTACATTGATAGGTGGTAACCTGTCCCTTAAATGTTTGGGAACGCTTTCCCCTAAGGGGTTAAACAAAAATTTGGTCCTCCACTGCTTCTTATAGATGTGGAGAGAAATGATATGTCTGTATGAACCTTTTGTGCGTAAATTGAGCTTCAGTGATCTGTATTATTCGATGCATTATGCACTCACGGTCGTCTGTCCGGGATGCTGCTGTAATAGTGGATAATGGCCCTCATTCAGTCGATCGCAAGAAGCGATCGCTCACTCTGAATGAGGGCGGGCACTTCTTGTTTTGAGGTGCTGCCTCCAGGTCGCAAGCTAAGCTGTGGGTTACCACCCACAGCTTAGCTTGCGATCAGGGTGATGGTCGCGATGGTCATCACCATCGCGACCATCGGGGCTTACGACCAGACCCTATGGTTGAGTCTGGGTTCTCGAAAGCCCCAGGGAACTTCCTGCTCTGTTTGAGCAGGAATGATCATCAATGATGTCAGTGGGGCCGCCCCCAAATGGCAAGTGTTCCGACTGGAACGCCTCCGTTTGGCCGGGCGCACCCCCGGCCCGCCCAGCAAATGGGGCGAGCTGCCACTCAACATCGACAGCCGGCTCCGTTGTGCACATGCTCTGTGGGGACCATCGACCCGGTTGCGAGCGCATCGGCGCTTGCGACCGGGTCTGAATGAGACCCTATGTTCTGTGTGCGGGCCCGAGAAACAGTCTGTAGCCGGAGGCAGGCCACACGTGGCTAATGGCGGCCGCAGCACTGAAAGGGATAAACCCTGTGCTGCCGCGCCATATTTTATATGCACAAAGGGCGCTAGGTGCCATATTTAATTGTATTATGGGCGCTAGGCACCATGTTTGAAATTTATTAGCAGCGCTAGGCGCCGAGTGTTTTATTTAAATGTTTTAAAAATGTATTTCTCTGCCACGGTCCGGCCCCGCTCTGGCGGCCACGGCAAGGATGAGGTAACTCCCAGTGTGCCACACTGGGGGAGAACGGAGAGCAGGGAGCCGCTTTGCTCTCCACGCTGGGACCCGGGAGTGTCACTCCCGGCGTTTCAGCTCCACAAGGACGCCGCTGGTCCCTCCGTGCTGGCTGCTTACTGCGGCCAGGCAGTGGTGGGCAGGGCTGGATGCCGACTGCTGGGGGCTGAGAGCGCAGCTCCCGCTGCCCCAGCTACCCGGCAAGGTGGTAGGCGCCGGGGGGCTGTGTGTTGTGCTGCAGCCCCCGGGCCACCTTCGGAGACTGCCGGGCTATGTGCGGACTGCTGGGGACTGGGAGCAGCGCTCCCGGCACCCTCAGCACACAGGCCAGCAGGAAGCCGCTGCCGCCGGGACAAGTGTCCCGGACAGCAGGGCTAAGCGCCACATGAATGGGGGACTGGGCTAGCCGGCTCCCTGTGGTGCTGGTTAACCCCCGGTGCATAGCACCGGGGGAACTGTGCACTGACCACTGGGGACTGGGAGCATTGCTCCCGGCGCCCCCAGCTCCACTGCACAACATGGCCAGCAGTTAACCCTCAGTGCGTTGCGCCGAGGGGAGAACTGTGATGGCTGCACACTGGGGCTCGGGAGCTCTGGCATGGAGGAGAGGCCACCCACTGGGAGACTGAAGCCGGCTGGGGGGATGGGGAGCATTGGCTCTCCGAATCCCCAGCACTGAGAGGGGGCAGTATGGAGCACTGAGCGCTGGGCACAGTATAAAAAGCACAGATGTACATGTGGTTAAAAACACAAGGTATTTTAAATGTATATATTTCATGCATGTGTTAGGTGTATAATTTAAAAGTAAATTGCACTTACCTTGTTCCCTGGAAGTCCCAGGGGATCCAGAGTCCTCAGTGGGCTGCTGGATCCCCCAGCCCCTTCCAGAGAAATAAAATGTCCCCCTATGCAGCCTCATGCTTGGAAGTGGTATGAGGAGGTGCATAGGGAGCTGGCTAAGGCAGCCAGCTAACTGTGGCAGGGAGCTCTAAATGAGCTTCCCTTCCATGGCCAGGAGTCCATGCCTGGGGACCCTGCTTGCCCACCTCTGGAGCTCAGATTCAGGCAGAGGTAGCAAGCTTGGTCCCTTAGCAGATTCCTGGAAGTCCGTTTTCGGGGGGAGATCCTTATCTCCCCAGGCTGTATCCAGACGGAGCGGAGCTGTGGGTGTTGCCCAGCTCCGAGATTGAGCCCAGGCACAGGGGAGCCACCACTCCCCCTTGTCATAAGGGACAATGTTAAACGTGCATGAGGCCAGCACATGCACAGGTCATGCACTTAAATTGATTGGTTAGGGACCACAGGGCGGACTTACCCCCTGTGGCACTGTGCCCTGAGGGAGCATAAAAGAAGGGCTTGTGGGCTCTGAAATGTACATCTTTGAAAATCCTTTGTGGAGAATTGCTTTATGATTTTCTGTGTGATATTTCCCTTCAGGCAGAACGGAGGGTCTTCTTTAAGACATTGAGCAATAAAACCCTGTTTGCCTTTACTTCAATTGCCTCAATCATGCGTCCAACAGAATTGTGCCAAACGCTATTCTGTTCTCCGGCTGTTCTGGGTAAGAGCTCCGCGTCTCCAAGTTCAAGCCCTCTGCCAGCTACCGTGCAGATCTGGTCCATTGCGAGGGATCAGGAGGAATCAGCCAACACCAATCAGGGGATGTGGCCGCAGCTAGTCAAACGCATATGCAGCAGACGCGGTTCCAGGTGCCGAGAGAGGAGCCTGAGTGTACCTAATAAGCGGTTCCAAACGCCGATGGTAGAGTTTGGTGGTGGCAGCTTCAGTAAACGCCCACTGCGCAGTGGGCGGAGTCGGTGACAGGTGGCCACTGAAGGTGAGTGGGAGTCCAAAAGCGCTAACCCGTGAACAGAGCCGGCCTAGACGAAAGGTGTCCAGTCACACAGTCTTTGCCCTATTTTGATTGCTGGGTAATGTTTTGGGTCTATCAGTGATTTTCTAGCTTCATTATGATCGTTGTGTGATTATAGGTCACCCTGATTAGATTGTATATATTTATATGTTTTTTATTATTGGTGCTGGTGGATTATGTCACTTTTTATATGAATATTTGTTTACTTTTGTCACCATATTAACGGACCGTGGGGTGCGCTGCATCCGTGTGACTGGACCCCGAGATTGGTGGTGCTTGGTCGCGGCTGTGACGTCATCAGGAAGGGCGCCCATCTCTGGTTCCAGCCTCCAATAAAAAGTACACCTGTGATATTGTTTACAACAGAGTGCCGCCGTCATTGAAGTATATATATATATAATTTTCTTGTTTTTCTAGGAAAAAACGGGTACACGATGTAAGGAAACAAACTTTCTATGGATAAAAACATATTAAAAACGTATATATTCAAGTTTGGGATAAACAGCTCATCACCAATCTGATAGTAAATGTAGTGACCATAACTACACTCGTTTCTCCACTCAGCAACAATGCGCTAAGCTCTCCAGCGGGGAGGCACGGACTGTGAAGTACAGCCAGCAGTGCGTGAGTTCCACGCCTCAGTTTAAGCTCCATCCACAAAGTAATTGTTACCACATCAATCAATCAGATCCGTTCGCTAGGATGCGTTCGCGCGCAGCCGTCAGCAGCCAAAGTATGGAAATCCCGCCATCGCTAGCAAGACATTAGCACTCCCACTATGTCTTGCCGTGCGATCGCGGTGTGTATTTAGACACCCACCAGCCTATCATAAGACGTCCACTTTCCCTTAGTAACATACGTCATCTCCAGGCAGTGTATGAAACAATCGGTAACATCGGACCCGTACGCAGCACTTGTGGCTGACCACACCCTACCGCAAGCACTGCGAGTGCTGCTGTGTGTAATTCAGCCATGTGTCGTTTACTATGGCGCTGCGTCTTAACTATGCACGCCCCTGAAACGGTGTTAAGATGCACAGATACACCTGCGTTCGCACCACCACACCCCCATTTCCACTGACCACCCTCTGCCACCACCCAGAAATGGCACGATCCATCACTAATGCTTGCGGAGTGACTGGTTCGCACACGCGCACTGCGTCTTATATGCGTGCGCAGTTTGATCACTGGATCCTGAGGATAGAGCCAATTTAATGGAGGACCGATAGGCAGCCATACGCTCTTTAAATGCCCTTTCTGTTTTACCAACATAATGTCGACCGCAAGGGCAGCTAATCAGGTAAACCACAAACTTAGTGGTGCATGTGACCCGTTGGCAAATCTTAAACTGTTTTCCTGAATAAGGATGGAAAAAAAGAGTCACCGGTGACCATGTATGAACACGTAGCGCAGTTGATGCATTTGAAACATCCAGGGCCCTGTGATCCCAATAGTTGACCCCTTGTATTCTGTGCATGTGCTGACGATATGTCATTTTTGGCGAGATAATCCTTATGGTTACGGCCTCTTTGTTAGGCAGTCATTATTATTTTATTATGTAGAGATTGCAGGTCAGGCTCAGTGTTAATAATTGGCCAATGAGAGTTAGAGATTTTATTGACGCCCACCAGATTTAATGACGAGGCAGCGGCAGCATAGTGTATATCTCTGCATCAGACCCTTAGACACAAAACTGAGGATATCGAAAGGATACTGTACAGAAGTGCCCAGCTATTTTGTTGAGCCATAGGCTTATCTCTCACACCACGCAAGGCGCGCCACACAGCACGCCATGAGTCGCACCACACAGAAAGTTTAGTAATATAGCGTAGCATAATGCTGGAAAAAAGTAATTACGTGTAATACAACTTTTGCCCACCAGGTGTCAGTTTTCCTAAACTACATAGCGCATGTGTGTGATTTCCAATGTACCGTACGGTATGTTCTGTATCACCGCCTGATGATTGGCTGACAGAAGCGGTGATTCGGTACACTATACAGTATTACAGTGTTTTCCACATGGAATCAGGAATGTATAATAAAGTGGTAGAAGAATGTCTAATAAAGTATGAAATTATTAAGCTCTGTATTACACACTGACTGTGCAGTTGAAATCACACTTACGCAAATGTAAATACTGTTGGCACTGTCCCAGACTTAGACATTGTAGTGGTTTCATTACTTTACAAACTAGAGAACTGTAGTAATGTGTGAAGCGTGTGGCCTAGCGGTCTAATGCTTAGTCTCACTGCTTCTCCCCTCTTCTTGTTCCGTGGGTTTAAGACCTTGAAAATATATATATATATATTTTTATTATTATTTTTAAAACCTTCACTTACAATATTCAGTATTCAATACAGTACATGTGGAGCGCATGCCCAGTGCAGAGTCAAACAGCGAAAGTTGGATTTTTCATTACATATTGTACCTTAGAACGCAAACTTGCGTCAATGCTGGCGCTGTCCCAGACTTGGACATTATAGTGATTTTTTATGACCAGCAACTGATAGTGGGCTCTGTTTGAGATAGAGGTCTCTACATTACAAACTGACTGTGTGTTTAAACCGCAAAATTGCGTCAATGTCAGCACGGTTGGCGCATGCCCAGTGGAGGGGTTACAATGACAATGGAATGTGTGCCGCATGCCCAGTGGAGCCAAGCCATAAACCAAGTAGCGCTATGCCATGGCGTATGGAAGATCATCACTGTGCATGCCCACTTGTCTGCATTCCTACAGTACAGTATGCTGTTGAATTTTCACACTTGGCCATTCTGCGCTGTAACAGACTTACAGTACTTGTACACAATAGTCATTTCATGACTTCAGAAAGTGCTACAGTAGTGGGCTCTGTTTGGGAGGGAAGTCTCTGTATTACAAACTGACTGTGCATTAGAGCTCAAACTTGCATCAATGTCGATGCTGTACCAGACTTGGACACTTAGTGATTTTATTAGTTCAGTAACTGGTAGTTGAGAGAGGTCTCTGCATTACAAACTGACTGTGCATTTAAACAGCAAAATTGCATCAGTGTCAGCACAGTTGGCGCTGTGGTGGCTGTTAGCCAGCTCCAAGGGGTTACGGTACAAATGGGATCTCTGGCGCATGTCCAGTGGAGGGGTTGCAATGCATTGCCAGTGGCATCACGCCATAGCCATACCCTTGTAGCACTATGCCATGGTGTACAGTATGGAAGATCATACAGTAGTGGGTCATTATTCACACACAGTGAAAGTGGGATCTCCGTATTACACACTGACTGTGTAATAA
Organism: Taudactylus pleione; assembly: GCA_031769625.1. Classification (NCBI taxonomy): domain Eukaryota; kingdom Metazoa; phylum Chordata; class Amphibia; order Anura; family Myobatrachidae; genus Taudactylus; species Taudactylus pleione. The sequence goes on along the minus strand of JAUIMM010000964.1, from coordinate 375,776 downwards.
TAATAATAAAAAATAAAAAGTGTAACCTTGACTGTGTAATAATAATAATAAGAATAATAATAATAAAAAAAGTGTAACCTTCCAGGTTTCGAGCCCGGAACCGGGTTGTACAGACGTCTGCAATGTAGAAGTTCGATTTCTTACCTCTACACTACAGCCGCCTGATTACTTCATCGTACTGTAGATGTCACATAAAGAGCACAATGAGGGGCGCACCAAATACTACATGTGTATATACAAACAGCAGCTCACCTAAGGATAGGCTAATCCATGTACTAGGCAGAGAAAACAAGGGAACAGGGAGCGCTACTTTGTATAGCAATAATGAACCTGAATAGGTTGAAAAATTAGATGATTTAATATCTTGATAGATTAATATAAACACATAAATTATTAAAAATGATCTAAAAATATATAGACATAATATAGTACATTGACACTGATAAAGGACCAATTAATCAACGGTTGATATAATAATATTCATGCATGAGTTGTAGTGAATATCAATGATAGATGAATCTGATTATTGGTAATCAATCTGATAAGACACGTGCTTAATGGTCACAGTTCATCCCAGCCGGGAAACAAAAAATAGTATTAATAAAAAGGTATACCTCTTGTGTAACTTTTGGCGATGATGAGTACTCAGAGATGTGGTGAAAATTCAGAGCAAATAATAGTAATTCAATGGGATGCTGTATCTCATACAAGGATGACCGTGAGTGTGATGAACAGCTTAGCCCATAAGTATCGGATGTATGCTGTCTGCCAAAGTGAAAATGTCACAGCAATAGTCCTGTGTGGAACAGCAAGCCGCCTGGTATAGAGGGTCTCCCTCCAGGCGCGCATGCAGGGGGGGTTTCCGAGTACCTAAAACCCCCCCCCCTGCCCGCCGATCCATTGCCGCGCAGCTTAATAAGGCAAATTTGGGCACTAACGCTGGTCGCGCGAGCCAATCACGGCTCGCGGACCGGCATCCAATCAGGAGCAGCCATGTTGCCGCTCCTAATTGGCTGTCGGTCCGCGCGGCCGGCAGCCAATCACGAGCAGCATGTGGCCGCTCCTAATTGGCTGTCGGTCCGCATGGCCAGCGTATTATTCTGATCTAAAATTCCACCAGGCCAGGATCCTGAAGGGAAGAGTGCACTCTGCATTACACCACTGCGGCGAAACGAGTGCTGAGGGGGTGGGGCTATGTTAAGAAGAGTGTGTACAGAGATGCCGGTAAGGTCTAGACTAGTTCCACTTCAGTGCCGGCAAGGTGGCTGTGTGTATGCAGAGGCTGTGTGTACTGTGTGTATGCAGATGGTGTGGGGCTATGTGTACTGTGTATGCAGATGGTGTGGGGCTATGTGTACTGTGTGTATGCAGATGGTGTGGGGCTATGTGTACTGTGTATGCAGATGGTGTGGGGCTATGTGTACTGTGTGTATGCAGATGGTGTGGGGCTATGTGTACTGTGTGTATGCAGATGGTGTGGGGCTATGTGTACTGTGTTTGCAGATGGTGTGGGGCTACGTGTACTGTGTATGCAGATGGTGTGGGGGCTATGTGTACTGTGTGTATGCAGATGGTGTGGGGCTACGTGTACTGTGTATGCAGATGGTGTGGGGCTACGTGTACTGTGTATGCAGATGGTGTCGGGATATGTGTACTGTGTATGCAGATGGTGTGGGGCTGTGTACTGTGTATGCAGATGGTGTGGGGATATGTGTACTGTGTATGCAGATGGTGTGAGGCTATGTGTACTGTGTATACAGATGGTGTGGGGATATGTGTACTGTGTATACAGATGGTGTGGGGCTATGTGTACTGTGTATGCAGATGGTGTGGGGCTGTGTGTGGTAATGGTGAGGGGCTGTGTACAGATGATGAGGGGCTGTGTGTATAGATAAGGGGAACATAGTGCTGTGGAGATTGCTGAGGGGAGGGGTTGCGTGAGGGGAGGGGAAGTGAGTGCTGCAGTGAGGTGAGTGGTGAGGGGAGAAGTGAGTCCTGCAGTGAGGTGAGTGGTGTGAGGAAAGGTGAGTGGTCATGTGAGGAGAGGTGTGCTGCTGTGAGGGTAAGGTAGGTGTGAGGACAGGTGAGTGCTGTGGGGAGGGGAGGTGTGAGGACAGGTGAGTGCTGTGGGAAGGGGAGGTGTGAGGAGAGGTGAGTGCTGTGGGGAGGGGAGGTGTGAGAAGAGGTTAGTGCTGTGGGTAGATGAGGTGTGAGGAGAGGTGAGTTCTGTGGGGAGGGGAGGTGTGAGAAGAGGTTAGTGCTGTGGGTAGATGAGGTGTGAGGAGAGGTGAGTGCTGTGGGGAGGGGAGGTGTGAGGACAGGTGAGTGCTGTGGGGAGGTGAGGTGTGAGGAGAGGTGAGTGCTGTGGGGAGGGGAGGTGTGAGGAGAGGTGAGTGCTGTGGGAGGTGAGGTGTGAGGAGAGGTGAGTGCTGTGGGGAGGGGAGGTGTGAAGAGAGGTGAGTGCTGTGGGTAGGTGAGGTGTGAGGAGAGGTGAGTGCTGTGGGGAGGGGAGGTGTGAGAAGAGGTTAGTGCTGTGGGGAGGGGAGAGGTGAGTGCTGTGGGGAGGGGAGGTGTGAGCATGAGGAGAGGGGTGTGCTGCAGTGAGGTGTGTGCTGCTGCAAAGGGAGAGGAGCAGAGAGGGAGGAAAGAAGACTTCCAGAAGAAAAGAAGAAGGAAGAGCCGGCCAAGAATAGGAGGCGCTGCTGGCCAGGACAGACCAGCAGCAAGAAGATGAGGATCAAGAAGCTGAGGACCAGAGAGTGCTGCAGTGGTGGAAAGGAAAAGACCTAAATGAATCTCCCCACTGCAGCCTCTCCCAGCGCCATGGTAAGCGGCTTCACCTACTTTAACTTATTTAATCCTCCCTAGACCACTGGGGTTGTTGGACACTAGGCCCATGGGCCCAGTCAGTCCTCAGGCCTTTGGTGCTTGTTTAGCAGGCAAAGAGCCTGTGCTCTAGGTAAGTGACCCTAGGCATTAGGCCCAGTTCACTGTCCTTATTTTGAAGTGGGGGTATGGAAATATCAGAGGGGTTCAAGATTTGGGCCTGCCTAAGCAAAGCCCCACTGATATTTCCATACCCCACATCAAAATTTCCACTTCGACCACTGTATATATATATATATAGATTCAACAGACTGGGTGCTAATCCTAAAATCTAAGCATAGCTCAGTCTCATACAATCAGATACAGGCAGCGCTCTCCTCGGGTACTCAATAATCCAAGCTTATTAATCCATTTCTGTACCACGTTTCAGATGCATTTATTACATATTTTGTCAAGGCATCTGAAAGGTTGCACAGTAATGGCTTAACAAGCTTGGATTATTAAGGAAGAGAAGGAGGAGTGCTGCCTGTATGTGTTTAGATTTTTTGCCATTGGTTTTGTAACCAAGTATTGGAAACCCCCCTTTCAAAATCCTGCGTTTGCCACTGCCCTCGACGTGTGTGCCGTGTGTGCTGATGCCCAGCACTGTGGAGCGGTCTCCCACAGCATGTGCACTGGCCGTGCAGGTGCTCTGTGTGTAGCGGCAGTTAGGCAGCTGTTCTGAGCGGCAGGTACAGACGTATTGTCTGGAATGTCCTGCAGCGTCTGCCCGTCTCCTACACTTATTCAAAATCCGTGGTTCTAGGTGACAAAGGAGACCGTAATGTGCGGGTTGCAAGAGAAGTGGATCTGGCAATCAGACCGGTCCGATGATGAGAGTCCTGTCCTAATGCTGGCCGTTTCCTCAGAGGCAATGTGTCTCACCATGCCAGACTTGTCAGATATAGTGTTACTAATTAATGAGTCCAATAGTAACAGGTGTTAAATAAACTAAATGCTGTGATTATCAATTTGTCAGCATTTGTTGTTATTTAAACCCTTAAATCATTGCATAATGTTATATTTAGTACATATTGCCTTTACTTACGATTAAAAATACATAAATAAATGAATAAGAATAAATAAATAATTCTATACAATATATATGTCTTAAACAATCTAATGTTAGAATAATATTCTCATTTAAATTCAAAAGGTGTCTAATTCGTATAAACATTAAAATATATATATAAAATATATGTCTTTGAACATAAAAACACATATATATATATATATATATGTTTTTTGAACACATAAAAAAATAAATAATGAATTAATGAATACACATATAAACTAAACATATAAATTAATTAATTGATACTAACCCATATAGAATCAATTCATATAAATATATATATAAACCAGTCAAACAGGAAGATACTAAATAAATAAATATGAAAATTTATGAAAATGAAAAATTAATAAGAAATTGAGCAAAATGAATTAAATGAATAGACCCAATAATAATATGAAAAAAAGATGAATAAAATCATATTTTTATATATGTGACCCATTCAAGACTTGAGTGGGAACTGCAAATAAAGTGACTTATAAATATTGAAATAAATGATACTTACTAAACATCTATATAAAGCTCAAGTGATTGAATGATCAATTACTATAACTTACTAAGATGAATTGATAATATAATGAATTTCCAATTATGTTCGACCCAAACAAATTCATATAAGATGAAAGTAAAATTATATATCATGAAAATAATAAATGTGATTGAAATACTCATGACGACTTAATGTTGTGTGATATGATAAATAAATAGACAAGTGAAAGAGTGAAAAAACCAAAGATAAAAAAAGCAAGACTGAAAAAGGCAAGGATGAAAAAACAAGGATGAAAAAACATGTGGTGCAGCAGTGACCCACCCAGACAGTGAGATATGATTAGACTCAAAGATACCAGATGGGTCAGTGGTGCACCACACTGTATGGTGATCCACTGGACTGGTCCTAGATCTGGTACTGCACAAACCAAGGATACCATCTCACTGTTGTTGCATGACGTCCCCATGATAAACCACAAAGTCGTAAATTGCCCTCTTTGTCTCACCCACAGGGACCTGTGTTCTGAGAAAAATGGGCACTGGGATATATATTAACAATGGTTAAGTTCAACCGTGTCATTGAGACCTTTAGGGGATAAAGTATCAAGTTTGAAGATCCAATATGCTTCACGTTTGCACAAAAGGCTGTATCTGTCACCCCCTCTTGGCGTACAGTTAATCTTTTCTATAACTGTAGCAAAAATTTTGTCAATTCTACTATTCTGACAATGATGAATATGTTGAGACAGGCTATGTTGTTTATAACCTTTGATGATATTGCATCTGTGTTCTAAGAATCTTAAATGAAAACTGTGAATGGTTCTTCCAACATATTGGATCCCACAATGACAAGGAATCACATAGATGACAAATTATGATCTACAATTAAGAAAACTATTAATCTCAAATGTCTCAATTGGAAGAATCACCTAAACAGTTTAGAAAATTTAGGATGAATTCCGATATTCAGGGCCAGCAATCCACAAGAAATAAGAGATACACTCATTCCAATAGATATCAGACTTCCTACAATGAGTGATCTAAGAATACTAGTCATTATGAACATAATGAGTTAAAACATCAGTACACTCATCCCAATAGATTTGAAGTATTAAGAGATAGAGTTAGCACAACTGTCGGACCTCATTTCACCAGATCTGACAGACACAAACAAGATACACATAGCCGTACATTAGAATCCCCCTCATCTTTTTTAGGAAAAAGAAGTTTATCTCCCCTCAAATCGACCATTCCGAAACCTCACCTCAGATATGGTTACACTCCAAAAAGAGGAAGAGACGAGGACACAGAGGGAGAAGAGGAGGTATTAACAAAACATACAAAAAACGTGAGGTGGAACTAACCAGCATTAAAACCAATATTTTTAATCTTTCTAATAAAGTGCTCACTTTATTAGATTTGAGGGGAGATAAACTTCTTTTTTCTAAAAAAGATGAGGGGGATTCTAATGTACGGCTATGTGTATCTTGTTTGTGTCTGTCAGATCTGGTGAAATGAGGTCCGACAGTTGTGCTAACTCTATCTCTTAATACTTCAAATCTATTGGGATGAGTGTACTGATGTTTTTCTCATTATGTTCATAATGACTGGTATTCTTAGACCACTCATTGTAGGATGTCTGATATCTATTGGAATGAGTGTATCTCTTATTTCTTGTGGATTGCTGGCCCTGAAGATCGGAATTCATCCTAAATTTTCTAACTGTTTAGGTGATTCTTCCAATTGAGACATTTGAGATTAATAGTTTTCTTAATTGTAGATCATAATTTGTCATCTATGTAATTCAATGTCATTGTGGGATCCAATATGTTGGAAGAACCATTCGCAGTTTTCATTTAAGATTCTTAGAACACAGACGCAATATCATCAAAGGTTATAAACAACATAGCCTGTCTCAACATATTCATCATTGTCAGAATAGTAGAATTGACAACATTTTTGCTACAGTTATAGAAAAGATTAACTGTACGCCAAGAGGGGGGGACAGATACAGCCTTCTGTGCAAACGTGAAGCATATTGGATCTTCAAACTTGATACTTTATCCCCTAAAGGTCTCAAAGACACGGTTGAACTTAACCATTGTTAATATATATCCCAGTGCCCATTTTCCTCAGACCACAGGTCCCTGTGGGTGAGACAAATAGGGCATTTTACAACTTTGTCGTTTATCATGGGGACGTCATGCAACAACAGTGAGATGGTATCCTTGGTTTGTGCAGTACCAGATCTAGGACCAGTCCAGTGGATCACCATACAGTGTGGTGCACCACTGACCCATCTGGTATCTTTGAGTCTGGGTGGGTCACTGCTGCACCACATGTTTTTTCATCCTTGTTTTTTCAGCCTTGCCTTTTTCAGTCTTGCTTTATTTATCTTTGGTTTTTTCACTCTTTCACTTGTCTGTTTATCATATCACACTACATTAAGTCGTCATGAGTATTTCAATCACATTTATTATTTTCATGATATATAATTTTACTTTCATCTTATATGAATTTGTTTGGGTCGAACATAATTGGAAATTCACTATATTATCAATTCATCTTAGTAAGTTATAGTAATTGATCATTCAATCACTTGAGCTTTATATAGATGTTTAGTAATTATCATTTATTTTCAATATTTATAAGTCACTTTATTTGCAGTTCCCATTCAAGTCTTGAATGGGTCACATATATAAAAATATGATTTTATTCATCTGTTTTTCATATTATTATTGGGTCTATTCATTTAATTAATTTTTATCAATTATTAATTTTTCATTTTCATAAATTTTCATATTTATTTATTTAGTATCTTCCTATTTGACTGGTTTATATATATATTTATATGAATTGATTCTATATGGGTTAGTATCAATTAATTAATTTATATGTTTAGTTTATATGTGTATTCATTAATTCATTATTTATTTTTTTATGTGTTCAAAAAACATATATATATGTGTTTTTATGTTCAAAGACATATATTTTATATATACATTTTAATGTTTATACGAATTAGACACCTTATGAATTTAAATGAGAATATTATTCTAACATTAGATTGTTTAAGACATATTATATATTATAGAGGTGATGGTTCCTGGATGGCGCTCCGTATATTACCCTGAATTATTTCTTGCGGTGTAAGTGCCTTTTAGTTGAAAAATTAAATGTTCCAAAACTAAAATCCTTTTAATAGAAGGAGGCAGCTGTTCTTTCCATGTATCTAAATGGCCGTCAGACGGAATGTGATCTGGAAAGTGGGGTGGAAAGGGCATGCGCCAAATAGTGTATTAAATTTAAACAAGATAGTGTATTTGTGCTCAAATGGATATGTGCGTACCAGAAATAAATTCTTTAATGCTTATCTGAGTGGTCTTGTCAGCTGGATGCGGTTATATAGCTTTATCCAGATATCTGGTGCCACACAAAGGGCCTTTAATAAGAGAGGCTCGTAGTAGAGCCAAATAGAAGAGAGCAGATATAGTGTAGTAAGTCTAGTACACAATGCGTGGCTAATAATTGTTGTGCGTACCAGTTAAAGTCTTGCATAGAGATATAAAGGTAAATTCTTTACTCATCTGTCCTCCTGTGTTCCTCTCACCCCAAGGTTTTCCACGTTTTTTGATGGTGGTCTTTTAAATCAAAAAAGGACCCATCATCAGTGGTATATTTAAAACAGGGGGCTTTATTAGAGGTGAATATACAAGGGATACATATAGACAAAGTTAATAGGAGATAAAAAAGTTTTGCTTATCTGCAAGGGTAGTAGCCAAGGTTCATATGGGTAAGGCTGGCAGTACCCAACGCATTTCGTCCTTTGGACTTCCTCAGGGGTAGAGGTATGGGTCAGGGGATGCCCCTTTTATACCCTACAAGCAGCTGACATAGCAGGAAACTGAAAACGGCGCTAATCGCCGGTTTGCGCATGCGCAGTGCACCGTGGCCATCTTGATGATGTCACTACCGACGTCGGGGAAATCCCCAGATGATGCGTTCTGCGCAGTGCGCATGTGCGGGTCGCGGCAATACCGATATAGTATATGCCCTTAGTAGATTGCCCACTCACATAGTGGACAATGCCTCCAACCTATGTGAGCATCCGCAGTCTACTATAAGATAAGTAGGCACCCAGTAGGTGCATTACAATAGTTTTCTCCGTTTTCTGGGAAGCGGTGGCCATCTTGTGCATGTAATGTGGATGTCAGCGGCCATTGTTCTGGAAGGTCACCAGTCTATAGAGAGACACATTAGAGCGGTAGCCATTTTGTTGGTTAGATAAGCACGTTAAAGCTTAAACAAAGGGGAACATTAACAAAACATTCCCTGATGTGATACTCGTCATAGGTAATAGCCCACAGATTACCTACACATCAGATCTTTAAATAATGGACCAATAATAATACAATAAAAACATTAAAAACACAAATAGATACATAGATAAATATATACAAATACAAACACAAATCTATTTATATATGTATCTATTATGCGTCATCTGGGGATTTCTCCGACGTCATTAGTGACGTCATCAAGATGGCCGCGGCGCACTGCGCATGCGCAAACCGGCGATTTGCGCCGTTTTCAGTTTCCTGCTATGTCAGCTGCTTGTAGGGTATAAAAGGGGCATCCCCTGACCCATACCTCTACCCCTGAGGAAGTCCAAAGGACGAAACGCGTTGGGTACTGCCAGCCTTACCCATATGAACCTTGGCTACTACCCTTGCAGATAAGCAAAACTTTTTTATCTCCTATTAACTTTGTCTATATGTATCCCTTGTATATTCCCCTCTAATAAAGCCCCCTGTTTTAAATATATCACTGATGATGGGGCCTTTATTAATTTAAAAGACCACCATCAAAAAACGTGGAAAACCTTGGGGTGAGAGGAACACAGGAGGACAGACGAGTAAAGAATTTACCTTTATATCTCTATGCAAGACTTTAACTGGTACGCACAACAATTATTAGCTACGCTTTGTGTACTAGACTTACTACACTATATCTGCTCTCTTCTATTTGGCTCTTCTACGAGCCTCTTTTATTAAAGGTCCTTTGTGTGGCACCAGATATCCGGATATAGCTATATAACCGCATCCAGCTGACAAGACCACTCAGATATGCATTAAAGAATTTATTTCTGGTACGCACATATCCATTTGAGCACAAATACACTATCTTGTTTAAATTTAATACACTATTTGGTGCATGCCCTTTCCACCCCACTTTACATATTATATATTGTATAGAATTATTTATTTATTCTTATTCATTTATTTATGTATTTTTAATCATTGTAAGTAAAGGCAATATGTACTAAATATAACATTTTGCAATGATTTAAGGGTTTAAATAACAACAAATGCTGACAAATTGATAATCACAGCATTTAGTTTATTTAACACCTGTTACTATTGGACTCATTAATTAGTAACACTATATCTGACAAGTCTGGCATGGTGAGACACATTGCCTCTGAGGAAACGGCCAGCATTAGGACAGGACTCTCATCATCGGACCGGTCTGATTGCCAGATCCACTTCTCTTGCAACCCGCACATTACGGTCTCCTTTGTCACCTAGAACCACGGATTTTGAATAAGTGTAGGAGACGGGCAGACGCTGCAGGACATTCCAGACAATACGTCTGTTCCTGCCGCTCAGAACAGCTGCCTGACTGCCGCTACACACAGAGCACCTGCACAGCTGGTGCACGTGCTGTGGGAGACCGCTCCACAGTGCTGGGCATCAGCACACACGGCACACACGTCGCGGGAGACCCCCTATACCAGGCGGCTTGCTGTTCCACACAGGATTATTGCTGTGACATTTTCACTTTGGCAGACAGCATATATCCGATACTTATGGGCTAAGCTGTTCATCACACTCACGGTCATCCTTGTATGAGATACAGCATGCCATTGAATTACTATTATTTGCTCTGAATTTTCACCACATCTCTGAGTACTCATCATCGCCAAAAGTTACGCAAGAGTTATACCTTTTTATTAATACTATTTTTTGTTTCCCGGCTGGGATGAACTGTGACCATTAAGCACGTGTCTTATCAGATTGATTAACAATAATCAGATTCATCTATCATTAATATTCACTACAACTCATGCATGAATATTATTCTATCAACTGTTGATTAATTGGTCCTTTATCAGTGTCAATGTACTATATTATGTCTATATATTTTTAGATCATTTTTAATAATTTATGTGTTTATATTAATCTATCAAGATGTCACATAAAGTACTGTACAGGACAGATGCAATTCCTAATAGGAGAGACTTGTGGGCAAGGGGTTAGGTGATCCGCCTTTCTTACACTTCTCTCCTTCTATTCGAGACCTTGATAATTTTTTTTTATTTTTTTTTAAATGTACACTACAGTACTGTAGTTCAGTATTGTTATCCAACCCTTACAAAACTCAATACATTATACTGTATTTACTGTAGATGTGCCCAGCTGCAGTACTGTAGTTTGTTGCTCCATACACCATATAGCGCATTGCTAGTCGCACGCTACACTGTGGCGTATTGAGTCTCATAGCACTGCGCATGCCCAGCTGTCTGTATTATTGTAAGTACAATACTGTCAGTACTGTGCCGGACTTAGACATTGTAGTGATTCCATGACTCTAGGAACTACAGTAGATGCAGTAGTCTAGGGGGCTAATGCCTAGCCCTACTGCATCTACCATTTTCTTGTGCCACTGGTTCGAGACCTTTAAAATATATACTGTATAATTTTTTTTGTTTTAAATCTTCACTAATACATTATCCACAAATTCTGGCATTTCTATGCCACAGTACTTTATGACAAAAAAGTGTAACCTTGACTGTGTAATAATAATAAAAAATAAAAAGTGCAACCTTCCAAGTTTCAAACCCGCAAAAGGGTTGTACAATCGACGTAATGTATTGGTTTGATTACTTACCATTATACTACAGCCACCTGCAATACCAAGGTTGCACCTGGCTTGAGAGTGTCCTACAATACTGTACGTCATTGTATCTCAGGCGTATGCCCAGATCCATACCCATGTAGCGCTATGCCATGGCGTATAGAAGATAACAGCACTGCGCATGCCCAGTGGGTCGCGAGTCAAATGCAGCTAAAGTGGGATGTCTTGTTTTGACAGGCTTGTGGATGAGCGGTTATGTGTTCCGTCTCGTGTTCCGTCTCTCTACCTGCCTGTCCCGCCTGTTCTAGACCTTAATAATTTTTTTTTTTTTTTTAATTCTTCACTACTTTTGTTCAGTATTGTTATCCAACCCTTACTAAACTCAGTAAATTTTATATATTAGGGGGTAAATTTACTAAGATGGGAGTTCTATTAAGAAGTGATGTTGCCCATAGCAACCAATCAGATTCCAGGTATTATCTTCTAGAAGGTGTTATGTAGATAAATGAGAAGTAGAATCTGATTGGTTGCTATGGGCAACATACAGTACAGTAACTTCTTAAGTAGAACTCCCATCTTCGTAAGTTTACCCCTACATGTTTAACTTTGTCCCCCAAATTTTTTTTCTTCCGCCCTCAAAATGAAAGTGAATTTTTGGGGTGTTCTTACTTTCAGTGTTTTTAAAAAACTTTTTACACAGTTTACAGTACCTTTAGGGGACTGTCTGAAGGCTGCACATTGAAGGGTTCCCACAACGTTGCACCCCAATTCACCACTTTTTTCCACCTGCTATTCATACAGTAGGCAAAACTTTTTCGCATACTGTCTTACTTTACATTGCATAGACTTCCCGCCTAGGCGGAAAGTCTTTCAAAGTGAATACGGTGATAATTTTCCATCTGGCGAAATTGGCAAAACTTTTATTAGCCAATATCGTCTTTTCGCTCCAAGGGGTCTATTTACTGTACTAAGCAGTGTTAGGAGACAGAGTGAAAAGTGATAAGAAAGTGAAAAGGTCCCAACCAGTCTGCTCCCAACTGTCATCTCACAGGCTGTGTTTGAAAAATTACAGTTGGGAGCTGATTGGCTGGCACCTTAACACTTTCTTATCACTTTTCAATCTGTCTTCTGGGGATTGGCACTTTCTTCCGACTGCCATCAAAGTTCACCCGCTTGGTCCAATTGCAATAGAGGTCGTAGGGCATGTGTTCTTGAAATATTGCTTGCACATATTAATGCATCTCGCAATTGGCAGCTCTGTAAATTTCATTGTCCTTGTCAACGTTGATTACACCCAGTGGTATATCCGGTAAGGGTGGTCCAAATACAGTCAGTGGTGCTGGGTTGCTCAACATGACAGGCATTCCTGGTGAAAGTACAGGCATGCTTGCATTGCTGATCCTCGATTCTTCAACTGACTGTTTGATGCCACTGGTGTACTCTCCCACTGAGGCAGGCTGCAAAATGGCACTGGTGTCATGTCCAAGTGCTCTGATGCCTCTGTAGTGTCCATATCTAGCAAGTGGAATGATGGGTCAGTCTCCAAGTTGAAATCGACGTCGTTATCCTCAGGCTCAAATTCATCCGGTGTGACCATTTCATACTGTATTGCCTGGTCGTGTCTCTTCCTGGTACTCTGGGCAGTGGCCTCTTGCCATTCTTCTTTACTTTGCCGGATTGCTTCTTTCATTGCTTCTGCAATGGTGACCTTCAGTCATTCCTTCAGCTCTTCTTGTTGTCAATTTAAGCCTCCAGATGACCAACTTTTCCCACAAGGTCTCTCACCATCATAGCACAGCTACAAGTGCATGCATTATCTTCTTGGAAGGACAGTTTTTGACGAGTTGGTGAGTGGGATACATCTCCCAGAGGTGTACAAACCAGAGGCTCCAAGGTGTCCAGTTGTTCGGGCCCATAAATCACTGGTGTTTCCTCCTGGTTCTGGACATTCATGGGTTGCTCCACTTTCCCTGGTCCATTTTCTCCTATTTCCAGTTGCAAAGAGTTGTTCTTGGGCTTTGTGTTCTTCCTTGCCTTGACATGGTGTCCTTTGCAATGGTCACTATTCGTAGCCTTTTTCAGGACACAAGGGCAGAGCTGACTGCTTACAGTAAATGGATTAACAAAGCATCCTTTATTATGGTAATGAGAGGCTCTTGCTTGCTTTGGGGGAAGGGACCTGATGCACTGTGTATGACTCTCTACCCACTGGGCATGCACCAGAAATCCCATTGCAACTCTCCTACTGGGCATGCGCCCACCAGAGATGCTATATCTAACCCATCGGAGATGGCTGACAGCCACCATAGTGCTCTCTCTCATACAGATCCCACTACCACTTACTGGACATGAGAAATCACTATAGTGTCCAAGGTTGGAACAGCATCGACATTGTCGCAAGTTTGCGGTGTAACGCTATTTTGAGCTTTAAACGCACAGTGTGTAATACAGAGAGCTCTCTCCCAGACAGAGCCCACTGTTAGTCACTACTCAACAGAAGTCACTATAGTGTGCAATGCTGAAACAGCATCTACATTGTCGCAAGTCTGCGGTGTAATGCTATTTTGCGCTTTAAACGCACAGTCAGTATGTAATACAGAGACCTCTCTCTCATACTGTACAAAGCCCTTTCACTACCAGTTTCTGAAGTTATGAAATCACTATTGTGTCCAAGTCTGGGACAGCATAGAGAGTGGTGCAAAATTCAACCACACCATCAGTTTTTAATATACAGTACAGACACATTCATAGTGGAACACTAGTTGTCCTAGCAGATGGGGATGGTGTCCTTAGAAATGGTAACTATTCGTAGCCTTTTTCAGGACACAAGGGCAGAGCTGACTGCTTACAGTAAATGGATTAGTGTGCAAACCTGGAACAGCATATACATTGTCGCAAATTTGCGGTGTAACGCTATTTTGCGCTTTAAACACACAGTCAGTTTGTAATACAGAAATCACTATTGTGTCGAAGTCTGGGACAGAGTAGAGAGTGGTGCTAAATTCATGTTTTAAATGCACAGTCAGTTTGTAATTTAGAGGCTTCCCTCTCAAACAGAGTCCACTACTGTAGCAGTTTCTGAAGTCATGAAATGACTATTGTGTACAAGTCTTGGACAGCGCAGAGTGGCGCAAGGGTGAAAATTCAACAGCACACCATACAGTACTGTAGTAATACAGACAACTGCGCATGCGCAGTGATGATCTTCCATACGCCATGGCATAGCGCTACATGGCGTATGGCTTGGCACCACAGATCCCATTGTAACCGCTCCACTGGGCATGCGCAAGAAATCCCATTGCAACCCCTTGGAGCTGACAGCCACCACAGCACAAACATTGACGAAAGTTTTGCACTTTTTAAATGCACAATCAGTTTGTAATGTCTTACTTTTAAGCAGCCTTTTAAACAACACTACAGTATTACAGTACAACACTACTACAGTAGCTTCACTATAGTGTCCAGAGTCGACAGTGCCAAAAAAATATATATATTTTCCAGGGATGGAACCCGGGACCATAATTCTTGCAAAGCGATCACCTAACCACTAGCCCACACGCCAGCTACAGTATATTAAGAACCGCACAGAGTGGCCTCATCCTTGTGCACTCCTCCCACTCCTGTTTTAATTATAAAAACAATTGTCATAATTCATACCATCTCAGTGAAAGCTGTGCTTGCATCTAATTAATCTACAGCATCGGTTATACCGTGATAACAACTTGGGCAACTTCACTACTGTTCAGTTATGTACAATACTGTATGTGTACTTATTTGCATCCCATTATAAGATCTTACTGTATGTACAGTATGTGACATTAAAAATATTGGTTGTGCGAACATGCAAATGCTGTGAATATGATATCCATCCAATTTAAGTTTAACAGTATGGCATTCAGTACAAATTACAACAGTGGAGCACTCGCCACCCAGCGGTTAAGTGCTTCATTATATGCCGTAGCGTATCCTTCATTGAAGAATACCACAGTATGCCACAAGTCCATGGTGCGACTCAGAGGCCTGCACGCCATGCCATGAGCAACAAAATAGCTGGGCAGATCTGTAGGTAAGAGGACACATCTGTATCTGGTTATATAGAGCAATGTTAGTAAATAACTATAGATGTTTGTATTGCACATTGTACAGTACAGCTCCCTGTCTAGGACCCATAACCTCCCACTGGTATGTGGTCAGGATGCCGACACTCACATTACCGGTGCCAGAATACTTATGCCATTCAGAATCCTGGTGCCAGCAACCCGACCACCGGTATGCCGAAGGTAAGTAGCGGAGATGGGGGGAGGGTCTGGCACTAATGGAGGAGGGTTAGGCTTAGGGTGCGGGGAGGGGGTTAGGATCAGGCACAAAAAAGTTTGGGTTAGGGTAGGGGAGGGTTAGGGTAGGGAAAGGTTTAGGGTAGGGGGAGGTTTAGGGTAGGGGGAGGGGAGGGTTAGGGTAGGGTTAGGGTACGGGGAGGGTTAGAGTAGGGGGAGGGTTAGGGTAGGGGAGGGTTAGGGTAAGGGGAGGGTTAGGGTAGGGGAGGGTTAGGGTAGGGGGAGGGTTAGGGTAGGGGAGGGTTAGGGGAGGGGAGGGTAGGAAGAGGGGAGGGTTAGGGTAGGGGGAGGGTTAGGGTAGGGGAGGGTTAGGGTAGGGGGAGGGCTAGGGTAGGGGGAGGGTTACAGTAGGGGGAGGGTTAGGGTAGGGGAGGGTTAGGGTAAGGGGAGGGTTAGGGTAGGGGAGGGTTAGGGTAGGGGGAGGGTAGGGGATGATTAGGGTAGGGGGAGGGTTAGGGTAGGGGGAGGGTTAGAGTAGGGGAGGGTTAGGGTAGAGGAGGGTTAGGGTAGGGAAGGGTTAGCATACCAACCAACAAGTGTCAGTATGTTAACCCTTTTGGGATCCCGGCATCAGGATTCTGACCGCCAGGATTCCAGCTGTTGGTGTTTCATACCGATTCCTTTCCCACTTTGCATCCATTATAAAACCCCAGTAGCCAAGGCCAGATTAAGGGCCCCCACAAGCCACACAGAGGATACCTTCCTCCCCTTCCCTCCATTCCCAAGCCATATGGAGGCTACCCCAGCCTTCTTCTTAAAGCCACACAGGGCCTACTTCTCCGCCCCGCAGCCGATTACTCACCTGACCTGAGTAGAGCTGTTCCTTTCCTAGTCCCCTCATCAGTGTCACATGACACATCATGTCCCTAACGCTCATAAGGGAACTTATGGAGGGAGCAGGTCTATTGGGCTAACTGAGGTCAGGTGAGTATTCAGTCAATGAGGGGACTCATTGACTGTGCTGCTGCATGCATTAGAATTTACGGCTGCAGCAGCTGATCACCGATCCAGGAACAGGTACCACTGGACACCTGTTCTCAGCAGGTTGACACCCACCCAGTGTGTGGGAGCACCAGGGTGACCTCCCCTGTCGACCCCCCTTTAATCCGGCCCTGTCTGCAGCCCAGAAACTTGCCTCTTTCTGCTAAGTCTACTGCTTACTAGCTGCCTTCAGATTTTTGTCAGGGTCACTAAATACCAGCAGTCAGCGGCAGAGTGGCCAACCAGGGTAACAGGGAATATTGTTTTGAAGACTTAAGGTGCCCACACATATACCGATGTGCTCACGATACGATTTTATGGCCAATTTCCTCATGAACTTTCACGGGAGCTCCCTTGCCGTCGTGATCACGATTTGGGGAAAAAGACACCCAATCTGTCTTACGATCTCACGATCTATCGGATCGTACGCATCGTGAGATTGGACATAACAAATCGTGAGTTGAAAAAAAAAAAAAACAGGCTCTTGACTATTGGTGGGAAATTTAAATAGCCATAACAATGGGAGGGGCTATCTAGGGAGTATAAACAGTAGGAACCCTTTAAACTCTGTGTACATTCTGCTCTGCTACTAGATGAGGCTAGGTGTATTCCTGCTGAATCCTGTACATTGCTACTGTGCTCTTTGTATTTGGCTTGCCTTATACAAAGTTTATTCTACCTGCAAGTGTGTGCTACCTACCTGCATTCTATCCTGTTCCTGAATTCTGTACTGATGCGTCCCTATCAGTATAAAGTGTTGGTCGCTGAAGCCGGGGTCCGGGAGATTAGGAAGAGGGCCCAGCGAAGAAGGACAAGAGCATGCTGGACCAAGGAGTGGCTGCTACAAAGGGATACCCGCTCTCACATGTCCCTGCTGATAGAGATCAAGGAGAACAACCCGGACGACTATCTACCTGCGCATGGATGACACCAGCTTCCAAGAATTGCTGCATCTGGTGAACCCCCACATCAAGAGACAGGACACAAGGGGGCAGAGGGCAATCCCTGCTGAAGACAGACTGGTGGCTACCATGAGATACCTGGCTACAGGAAGGTCACTGGAAGTTTGGGACACTCATCTCACCTCAGTCCTTGGGCGTCATCATTCCGGAGACCTGCAAAGCCATCGTAAAAGTGCTACAGTACCAGTATTGCAAGGTAAGTTAAAAAAAAACAGCACACATTGGTTTCTTGTGCAAAGAAAAATGTTTATATTTATTTTTTACTCAACATAAAGCAAGAAATTGCCTTCTTTTAGTACAATGTGCACTGACCTGCAGGCAACTGAAAGTGTGCACTAAACTGTGTGCAAAATACTTTTTTATTACAACTTTACAAAAGAACATTATCACCAAATTTTATGAATCCCAATAGGTAGCCGGCTGTATGTGATAGGGTGGGTCAGACACCAGTTTGAACAGGCCAATACACACATGGCACAAGTACACATTGTGGCCCCGGCTTCCAGCTATGTGTACTTGTGCCATGTGCGTAGTGACCTTGTTCAAATGGCGTCATCACCACCCTATCCCATGCAGCAAGCACCGATTGGAATTCATAAAACTTGGTGATATTACAATATAGAAAAAATGTACATCTCTGTATATTGGGGCGACTCATCTGCTGCATCCAGCAGAGCATTATACAAGGTGGTGCTGGTGCTTGGGGTGCTTGGTGGGGGAGTAATATCTAACTGGGCAGGGGGGGGGGGGCGGACATACCTATTTGGGGCAGGGGAAAATAGCATTGGGTCTGCAATGTATGTCGAATTTGAGATATTTTTGCTCATACAGCGACTCAAGAGGTCGTAGTTTAACCGTAAAAAATTTCGTTGGATATCTGCATCCAGATTTCTCAATGTGCTGTTCACATGAGCTAAGAAATCATCAATTGCATCTGGGGGTTTCTGCAGTAGCCGTTCTGCGTTTTGTAAAAAATGGTCCTCTCGTTCTGTAAAATTCTCCTTTCTGCCTTTTTTTTTCTTTTTTTGGGGTTGTTGCGAAGATGAGGGTCCAGGTGGAACTTGACTTTCCACTTGTGTGCTATTCTCCGGATCACTGTCGCCACCGAGCAGACTGAGGTCCGGTGTTGATGTTAAATCAGGGTCTTGGGTGGGAGTCTATATAGGGAAAAAAGATATAAAAAATATTATAATCATGTTTTAACATCTTTTTTCCTATTTTTACAGTTTCCTAACACCGTGGAGGAGTGTACCAGCATCCCGGAAGATTTTGAACAACGTTGGAATTTCCCTAACTGCGGAGGAGCCATTGATGGGAAACACATCCGCACCAACCCACCTGCCAACACCGGATCATATTACTACAACTACAAAGGATTCTTCAGCATCGTTCTCATGGCAGTGGTGAATGCCAACTACGAATTTCTGTTTGTGGATGTCGGCAAGAATGGGCGTGCTTCAGATGGTGGGTCCTTCAAAAAGACGGCTTTCTACCAGAGACTCGCCAACAAAACCCTCAACCTGCCCTCACTGGACCAGACAAAGCACGGCCTAAATTACGTTTTCGTTGCAGACGAGGCCTTTGCATTACATGAACATGTGATGAAGCCATTTGCACACAGGGGCCTGACCAGAGAGAAAAGGATATACAACTACCGTCTATCCCGGGCACGGCGCATTGTGGAAAATGCGTTTGGAATATGAGCAACCGCTTCCGCATTTTCAACACCACCATCAATCTACATGTGGAGAAGATAGACTGGGTCGTGATGGCGTGCTGTGTGCTGCACAACTTTCTGCAAAGAAAATCTACTCAACAAGGACCAGTCCCAGCTAGACCAGAAGATGTAGGACCCCTGGAGGACATTGAACATTTGACATCTGCGTCTGCACCAACAACTACAACAACATCCACCGCACGTGCCAAAGAAGTGAGGGAGGAATACATGACCTATTTCAATGGACCAGGTGCTGTACCATGGCAGGAGGACTATCTGTGAACTACTGACTAAATTGGACATTTGGGATTTAACAACAAAAACATTAAGGATTTTGGTTTAAACTGTGTCACTACTTACCAAGACTTCTGCAACCTCCTCATCTCCCTCACGCTCAGACATCAAGATGATTGATTCCCTTTGAGGCTCTTGTTCACTGATGAATGACATCATTTGGTAGTACCACAGCACAGGAGTATATATTTCATCTGTAGCCGCTCCTGATTTTTTGGAGTCATCCACCTTCTTTTTTTCTTTGATGTATACTGTCCTGAGATTTTGTATCTTTTGCCGTACAGTTTTCAGGTCTGCATCAGATATGTATTTTTTTGTATACACCAACAGTTCCTCGAGTGCGGCCAACTTCTGCGACATATTGTGGTACTTCCGAGAACTGATCTTCCACAGACAGTCTTTCGAGTGCAGGATTTCAATGAATCCTGTAACGAATTCACGTTCTGAATCCATGGACATTATCTATGAATAAGAAAAAAAAGGACATTTAAATATTTGTGTATATAGTTTTGTAAAATGTAATGTTGTTATAGTTCACATTTTTAATGTTTTAATTTTTTCTTTTTTACAGGTTTTTAAAGGTTTGTTATGGTATTCTAATCATGTTTTCTTTTACAGGAATGTTATGTGTTTATTGCTTTGTAATATAATGTTTTTCATTGACAGTATGGGTTTTCCACCTTTGGGCCTGTCGTTGTGGTAGAACTACAGATCCCAGGATGCCCTAAAAACAGTTTCAAAGGTGGGTGGCAGGTCATCCTGGGATCTGTAGTTCCACAACAGCTGGAGACCGAAAGGTAGAAGACCCCCAGCTTGAAATAATGTGTGTTTTTAAATGTAATGTATGGTGTTTTTTTGTAAAAAACGTGTTTATTTATTTATTTGAGGTATTACACACATTGGTGGGCAGTGGGGGAGCTTAATACATGACCCAGCCACCGCCCGCCTCAATACGGCGGGCGGTGGCTGGGTCATGCATTTATTGCCTGGGGGCACACATTGGTGGGCAGTGGGGGAGCTTAATGCATGACCCATCCACCGCCCGCCTCAATACAGCGGGCGGTGGCTGGGTCATGCATTTATTGCCTGGGGGCACACATTGGTGGGCAGTGGGGAGCACATATTGGTGGTCAGTGTGGTTGTATTTAAACTGTACCAATACTCACCAAAAATTGTCCAAAACAAGACTTCAGTGTGCAGGCTCCTCAATGTGCGACTGACTTGCTCCATACACGATGCTGCACAAGATGGCGATGGGGCGAGTCCAGGCTTCTGTCAGTCAAATTCCGCATTGTGTGATGAATCGTACGATTCATCGTGAGGAAAAAAACCCTCACGATCGGCGTCCATCGGGTTCATGGTTGGCTAATCTGCCCTACAGCACGGCAGATCAGAAGATGCGATATACGACGAGCGGGGAGGCGCATCGGCATCGTGCCCGTGAGTATAAACTCATGATTTGTACTTTTTTTACCCGATTCGTCGTCACGATTCGTCGAAATCGGCCAAATCGTATAAAATGTCGCTATGTGTGTGGGCACCTTTAGTCAAAAGCATGTATGTGTGGTTTATGTATATGGCTGGGAAGACAGTATTGGGAGTTGCAGGGGCAGTAGGATACTGTGTGCCAAGATAACATCCCCCACACCAATACACCATCACCACAAGCCTGAGCCTCTGACACAAGGCAGGATTCGTCATGGTGTCAAGTTTCTTCCAATTCTGACCCATCATCTGCATGGGAAAATGTAATAAATCTCCAGCACTTGAATGGATGTTTAGTCCCTGGAAAGAGGTCTAGATGGGCATAGATCGAGCACTGCGGGCAGACAATACCGTACTCTGCATTAGGGAGAGCTAAGCGTGTAATGGATCTGTCCAGTCTCACACCCTAAATCCCCAACTAGGTCACAGTCTTTTTACTCACTAATGTTGTGAACTGCACATTGCAATAAGAGGTGACCCACCTTGGAGTAATTATAATACAATGAATTATATTGATCATGCAAACATCTAATGTCATGGATAATCGACTTCTAGTTTTAATGTTACATGTATGTTACCTATACTGTGCTGCAGGAACAATGATGAATATTTAGCATGAGGGGTAATAACTGACATTTCCCTTTATTATTTCAGATCCTGTCATCAATATCCCTGCAGCACCAACCACACAAGCCCCAACCACAACAACCACAACCACAACAACCCCAACCACAACCACCCCAACCACAACCACCCCAACCACAACAACCCCAACCACAACCACCCCAACCACAACCACCCCAACCACAACAACCCCAACCACCACAACCCCAACCACCACAACCCCAACCACAACAACCCCAACCACCACAACCCCAACCACAACAACCCCAACCACAACAACCCCAACAACCCCAACCACAACAACCCCAACCACAACAACCCCAACAACCCCAAGAACTCCAACCACAACAACCCCAACAACCACAACAACAACTCCAACCACAACAACCCCAACAACCACAACAACCCCAACAACCCCAACCACAACAACCCCAACAACTCCAACCACAACAACCCCAACAACCCCAACCACAACAACAACTCCAACCACAACAACCCCAACCACAACAACCCCAACAACTCCAACCACAACAACCCCAACAACCCCAACAACTCCAACCACAACAACCCCAACAACCCCAACCACAACAACCCCAACCTCAACAACCACAACCCCGATCACAACAACCCCAACCACCCCAAGCACAACAACCCCAATCACCCCAACTACCTCAACCCCAACCACCCCAACAACCACAAAAGGCTCAACCACAACAGTCTCAACCACAACAGGCTCAACAACCCATGGCCCAACCATGCCCAACTTCATGAGATGGACCACCTATCTGTGCATCACACGATACCGAGCCACACAAGCCCCAACCACACTAACCTCAACCAGACAACCCCACACCTAATGAGGACCAACCGCACAAAGAACCACTCTACAAGCCCACTTCTCATGAGGACCAACCAAACAAAGACCAACCTCACAAGCCCCAACCCCAAAAGCCCCAAACTCACATAGACCAACCCCATGAGGACAAATGCCACAAGCACCAATGTCATGAGGACCAACCCCACAAGAATACACAACATGAACCCCAACCCCATGAGCCCCAAACCCACTAGCCTCAACCCTAAAAAGACCAACCCCACAAGGATTAACTCAACGAGAACCAACCTCACAAGGATTACCCCCAAAAGGACCAACACCACAAGCCCCAATACCACAAGCCCCAACACCACAAGGACCCACACCACAAGGACTAAAACCAGGAGCCCCAACTCTAAAAGGACCAAGTCAAAACAAACCCCATGAGAACCAACAGCATGAGCCTCAACCCCTAAAGGATGAACCCCACAAGAACAAACTCTGCAAGGACAAACTCCACAAGGACAAATCCCACAAGGACAAATGTCATGAGGACCAACACCACAAGAATGCACAACAAATGTCATGAGGACAAACCCCACAAAAACAAACCCCAAAAGGACAAACCTGACAAGCCCCAACCCCTTGAGAACCAACACCATGGACCCCAACCCCATGAGCCGCAACACCACAGGAACCAACCACACCAGGGCCAACCCCATGAGAACCAACTCCACAAGGACAAACCCCACAAGGACCAATCCCATGAGCTCCAACTCCACAAAGACCAACACCACAAGCCCCAAACCCACAAGAGCCAACAACATGAGAACCAACCCCACATGGACCAACTCCACAAGCCCTAAACCCACAAGAACCAGACCCACAAAAACCAACACCATGAGCCCCAACCCCACATGGACCAACTCCACAAGAACCAACCCCATGATAACCAACACCACAAACCCCAACCCCACAAGCCCGAAATCCTCAAGAACCAACCCACAAGGGCTAACCCCACCAAAATCAGCCTCACAAGAACCAACCCCATGAGGGTAAACCCCACAAATATCAACTCCACAAGGACTAACATCACAAGCTCCAACTCCACAAAAACCAACACCACAAGAACCAACACCATGAGCCCCAGCCACACAAAAACCAACCTCATGAGAACCAACCCCATTTGGACCTACTCAACGTGCCCCAAATCCACAAGGACAAACCCCACGAGAACCAAAACAACAAGGATCAACCCCACGAGCTTCTTCCCCACAAGGACCAACCCCAAAAGGACTAACCCCACAAGAATCAAACCCACCATCCCCAACATCACAAGAACCTACCCCACGGGAACCAACCCCACAAGAACCAACACCACAAGCCCCAACCTCACAAGGACCAACTCCACGAGCCCCAACCCCACAAGTAACAACCTCACAAGAACCAACACCATGAGCCACAACCCCAGATAAGCCAACCCCAAAAGGATCAACCGCACAAGGACCAACTCAAAAGGGCCACACCCAAAAGGACAATCCCCATGAGAACCATCACCACAAGGACCAATCCCACAAGAACCAATCTCACGATCCCTAACCCCACAAGAACTTATACCACAAGAAACAACCCCATGATCCCCAACCTTACAAAGACCAACCGCACAAGAACAATCTACACATTGACAAACCCCACAAGAACCAACACCACAAGCCCTAACTCCACATGGACCAAACCCACAAGGACCAACTCCACAAGATCCTACCCCACCAGCATACCCAACCCCACAAGGACCAACTCCACACCATGAGCCCCAACCCTAAAAGGAGCAACCCCATAAGAAACTACTCCACAAGAACTAAAACCACTAGCCCCAACTCCAAAATGATCAACCCCATGAGACCAAAACCCACAAGGACTGACCCCACAAGGACCGACCCCACAAGGACCGACCCCACAAGGGCTGACCCCACGAGCCCCAAACCTACAAGAACCAACCCTATGAGAACCAACCCTATGAGCAACACCAAGAGCCCCAACTTCACAAGAACAATCCCCACATGAACAAACCCCATGAGAACCAACTCCATAAGGACCAGCTCCACAAGAACCAACCCCAGGAGAACTAATACCATGAGCCCGAACCCCACAAGAACCAGATCCAACCCCAGAAGGACCAACACTACAAGGACCAACACCATGAGCCCCAACCCCAAAAGGAGCAACCCAACAAGAACCTACACTATGAGAACTAACACCATGAGAACTAACACCATGAGCCCCAACCCCACAAGAATCAACCCCATAAGCCCCAATCCTACAAGAACCAACCACATGAGTCCCTACCCCACATGAACCCACCCCACAAGGACCAATACTATGAGCCTCAACCCCTCAAGGACTAACCCCACAAGAACCAACACCATGAGCCTAACTCAATGAGAACCAACCCCATGTGAGCCAACAGCTTGGGCCCCAACCTCACAAAGACCAACTCCACAAGAACCAACCCCACAAGAATCAGCAACATAAGCTACAACCCCACAAAGGCCAACACCAGAATCCCCAACCTCACAAGGAACAACCCCATGAGCCCCAACCCTAAATGGACCAACCACACAAGGACCAACTCCACAAGATCCTACCCCAGGAGGACCAACCCCACAAGAACCAACCCCACAAGGACCAACACCATGATCCCCATCCCCACAAGAACCAACCCCACAAGGACCAACTACACATGAACCAACATCATGAGCCCCAACCCTAAAAGGACCAAACCCACAAGGACCAACTACACATGAAACAACATCACAAGGATAAACACCACAGGCCCCAACACCAACAGGACCAACCCCACAAGAACCATCCCCATGAGGATTGACCCAATAAGCCCAAATCCCACAAGATCCAACCCCCCAAGAACCAACCCCTTTAGCCCCAACCCCACAAGAACCAACACCACAAGCACCAACCCCACAAGGACCAAATCCAAATGAACCAACCCCACAAGGACCAACACAATGAGCCCCAACCACATAAGGATTAACCCCACAAAGACCAACCCCATGAGCCCCAGCCCCAAAAGTAGCAACCCCACAAGAATCTACCCCATGAGAACTAACACCATGAGGCCCAACCCCACAAGGACCAAGCCAATGAGCCCCAACCCTACAAGGACCAACAACTTGAGCCCCAACCCCACAAGCATCAACCCCATGAGCACTAACCCCACAAGATCCACCCCCACGAGAACCACCACCATGAGCCCCAACCCACAAAGATCAACCACCCAAATCCCAAGCCCAGAAGAACCAACCCCACGAGAACCATCAACATGAGCCCCAACCCCACTTGGACAAGCAGCACAAGCCCTAACCTCACAAGAACCAACCAACCACATGAGCACCAACACCTATCCCCACAACAATCAAAACCACAAGAACAAACACCACGAGCTCGAACCCCACAAGAACCAACTCCACAAGGACAACCCACATGGAGCAACACCATGATCCCCAACCCCACAAGGACCAACCCCATGGGAACCATATCCTTATCCAAACCTATAACTTGAACTGTACCAACATCAACACCAATCACACATAACTCAACCTCACCTGCAACTCTGACCACACCTACAATGACTGCCCCAATCACATCAGCAAATAAAAACCCCAACCACACCTATCACAACACCATCCATAACTACAACACCTGTCCCAACCTTCAACAATAATCCTTCCTGCTTTAACCACAGAAATCACAAGACACCACATGTGCAATCACAACTATACCACACCTACAACCACAATCCCAACTACTCCTGTCCCATATCACAACCAAACTCCCAAATTACAGTATCCATATCCATACCTATAACTACAGCTAACCCAACACCAATCACACATGTAGCAATCATCTCTATAACAATAATAAGGGATGCAGCACCGCCCTGTGCAGTAACTGCCGCAGAACATGTGATATTGTTGTGTTGGGTTGAGGCACCGGGATCAGGATGAAGAGGAGTGCCTGGAGCATCCTTGGACCTTCCAGGAAGCTCTACAAGCTGCAGGGTCCAAACCACACACAGCACAAACTGCACCGATAGTAACTGTTACACCCTATTCTACTCTGTCCTCAGAGGCACAGTCAGTTGTTGAACTCATGGAAACACTAAAAACTATTATTCATATTTCATACTATGTCTGGGTGTCTCCTACAAGATCAATTTAAATATCTTAAAGTCTCTCTATCTTATCTCTGAATTTATAACAAATACAATTACATATCTCACAACTGCCATCATTACAGCTATATAACCATTCTTTGATGCCTTATAGGAATAAGTTATCTATTTAATTCTATATCTAACATTCTCCCCTAATGACACAAGTGTGACATATTATGTGTTTTATTTTACACTGTGCATATAAGATAAATGATAATGTAAATTTATTGATTGTTAATGATCATCCAATAAAGTTTTGCTCTGTCCGTAATAGTATAAAAAATATGAACATTATTCTACAATTGCTAACAGAATAAAAATATTTTATTAATTACCCCATATTGCAAATCTACAGATAAACAGAAACAACCAATCAGCTTTTACCTGTGTGTAGTAAGATAGACAATGAGAGGCAACGTCTGATTGGCTGCTGTGGTAATAAATACCCTGACTTGCCGTGTTCTAAAAACTGGAGTAGATTAAAATGAATAAATCACGATTATGTATAATTGTATGTAATGTGATATGTGCACTTCTAGTACTACAAGATAGAGAAGCTCCACCAACCATACAGCTTTTACCTGGTGGCAACTTTAAGGGATGGACAATATAACAAAGGTATAAATAGTTACACAGCTTATGTTCTATATTCCATGTAATAAAAATGTCTATTTATACCCAATTGTCATTCACCTCATAAATGTCGCTTCTGAATGAATTAGTGAATCACAAATGTAGTGACATAATCTCATCCCTATGAGAAGGACGTCAGTGAGAGGAGAGTGCAGATGTGGGTGTCGCCCTGACTCCATCTTACTTACTGTCTGGCTGTGTCATGTGACTTGGGATGAACATGGCGCAATTTAAAACAATTGAAAGTAATAATGTGATAAATAGATAAAATAACAGAAACGGAAGAAGAAATTAATTTACTAGCTGACAGCGGATGGTGACACAAGCTGGATGGAACCATTTACAATCCGCTCATCGGTGAAGGTTAATTATAGAAATATTACAGAATTGTATATCTACTTTCCCTCTATAATGACTTTATTTCTTAGAATTAATAGTAATAAGATTGTATACAATATAAAAATCAAGAGACAGTAACTATATTAATAATAAATACATTTTATTGAATGCAATTGTCTAACAGTTTACTTTTCCTCATTTGCTTTAGTGGGATTTAGACAATTGATGGAGGTAGTGTGTCCCCGGTTCCAAATCCCATCTAGATTCCACTTCACTAGGCAGGCGATACTGAGACTGTACAGAAACGTCAGAAAAAGTGTCCTCAGTGTCCTGAAAAATGCGGTTGTACCCAATGTCCACTTAACCACGGACATGTGGACAAGTGGAACAGGGCAGAATAAGGACTATATGACTGTGACAGCCCACTGGGTAGATGTATCACCTTACGCAGCAACAACAGCAGCATCTCAGAAATGCCAGCTCGTTCCAAGGCAGGCTACGCTGTGTATCACCGGTTTCAGTAAGAGGCACACCGCCGACAACCTATTAGAGAAACTGAGGGAAATCATCTCCCAGTGGCTTACCCACTTTAACTCTCCTGGGGATTTGTGATAACTGACAATGCCACCAATATTGTGCGGGCATTACATCAGGGCATATTCCAGCACGTCCCATGTTTTGCTCACACAATAAATTTGGTGGTGCAGAATTTTCTGAAAAGCATCAGGGGCATGCAGGAGACGCTTTGGGTGGCCCAAAAAATTTCTGCCTACTTTCGCCATTCAGCGACTGCGTGCAGAAGACTGGAGTGCCAGCAAACACTCTTGATCCTGCCCCACCATCACCTGAAGCAAGAGGTTGTGACGCGGTGGAACTCAACCCTCTATATGCTTCAGAGGATGGAGGAGCAGCAAAAGGCCATTCAAGCCTATACATCCACCTATGACACAGACAAAGGAGGGGGTATGCACCTGACTCAAGCGCAGTGGAGAATGATTTCCGTGTTGTGCAAGGTTCTCCCACCCTTCGAACTTGCCACATGTGAAGTCAGTTCAGACACTGCCAGCTTGAGTCAGGTCATTCCACTCATCAGGCTTTTGCAGAAGCAGCTGGAGAAAGTGAAGGAGGAGCTAAGATGGAGCAATTCCGCTCAGCATGTGGGACTTGTGGTGTCTCTCTTTCCGGCTGACACAAGCCTGCAGAGGTGCAAAGACCTGCTGGT
The DNA here is from genome assembly GCA_031769625.1 of Taudactylus pleione. Taxonomy (NCBI): domain Eukaryota; kingdom Metazoa; phylum Chordata; class Amphibia; order Anura; family Myobatrachidae; genus Taudactylus; species Taudactylus pleione. Next base: position 346,796 of record JAUIMM010000964.1, on the reverse strand, counting down.
GAAAACACTGTCAGCTGAAGCGGAATGTGACATGTCAACAGCTCCTTCTTCATTTTCTCATGCAACTGGGGCTGCCAGGAAAAAACTTAGGTATCCTAAGCAACCCGCTGGCAGTGATGCAGGGGAGGCAGGACCAAGTTTAGACATCTGGTCCAGTCTGAAGGACCTGGCAACAATTTCTGACATGTCTACTGTCACTGCATATGATAATGTCACCATTGACAGAATGATGGAGGATTACATCGGTGATAGCATCCAAGTAGGCATGTCAGACAGTCCGTACCTGTACTGGCAGGAAAAAGAGGCAATTTGGAGGCCCCTGTACAAACTGGCTCTATTTTACCTGAGTTGCCCCCCCTCCAGTGTGTACTCCGAAAGAGTGTTTAGTGTAGCCGGGAACCTTGTCAGCGAAAGGCATAGGAGGTTGCTTCCACAAAATGTGGAGAAGATGATGTTCATAAAAAAGAATTATCAACTCTTCCAGGGAGACCAGCCTCCAGAACGTACAGAGGGACCTGTGGTGGTGGATTCCAGTGGGGACGAATTAATAGTCTGTGAGGATGAGGATGTACACAACACTGAAGAGGGTGATGACACGGTGGATGAGGAGGATGAGGACGACATCTTGCCTCCGTAGAGCCAATTTGTGCATGGACAGATTAATTGGCAGCTTGTTTTGTGGGGGCCCAAACGAACCAATAATTTCAGCCACAGTTGTGTGGCAGACCCTGGCGCTGAAATGATTGGTTTGTTAAAGTGTGCATGTCCTGTTTATACAACATAAGGGTGGGTGGGATGGCCCAAGGACAATTCCATCTTGCACCTCTTTTTTTTCTTTGCATTATGTACAGTTTGGGGCCTAGCTTTACAAACTGCCATCCTGTCTGCCACTGCAGTGTCACTCCTAGATGGGCCACGTGTTTGTGCCGCCCACTCGTGTCGCTTAGCATAGTCATCCAGCTACCTCGGTGCAACCTTTTGGACATAAAAACACTATTGTGAGGTGTGAAGTGTTCAGAATAGACTGGAAATGAGTGGAAATTAAGGTTTTTGAGGTTAATAATAGCATAGGAGCAGAAAAACCTACAAATTCTGTGATTTTAGCTGTTTTTATGCTTTTTTAAAAAAAAATACAGATCCAAAACACAAAACCCAGAACCCAAAACACGGAAGGGTTGTTTTGGCAAAACCAATCCAGATCCAAAACACGAAGAAAGATCCAGATCCAAAACCAAAACACGAAAAGTGGCCGGTGCACACCCCTAATATATATATAATACCATCCCACCACACAGTATTGGAGAAATGGTGACACTCAGGTACTATCATGTAAGACTTCACACAACAAAAAGGGCCTGTGCCACCATTTCAGTCCATCCAGACTTTTATTAAGAATATTCTTGCTAAAAGAAACTTTGGACAAAGACACTGTTTGAATTCATCCATGAAAGTACCCATGAGCGACGCCGTTTGTCCAATATTGTATTCCCATTTTGCCACCTGCCCACATCCCTGCCCATCACACCGTGCCTCTGAAAGGGAGGAGTGCGTCACATAGGGAGTAGGTCTCAGAGCAACAAATACAAGGTTAGTGTGGGGGCTGCCTGCAGACAGTAGGTGGGCTGGCAGGAGACACAGCAAAAGGGGGCCAGGCTCGAGACAGAGAAGGGGGCTCACTGGAACTGGAAAGACAATGCAGGGCAAGAGTTGCAGAAACCAGCAGCGGGGCTCTGTCTAGTTTTGTCAGTCCCCGGGCCCCACAATTTCTGATGGCAGCCCTGCATTTAACCCTCGCTGGGATTAAGCAGTCGGGAAGCCAGCTGTCGGGATTAGGTCCGCTGGCTTCCCGACTGCATAATTGTGACAGTGCTCCCCCTCAATTTCCCCCCCAACTGCAGGACACTGCGGCCCACAGGTGGGAAATCGGGAAAGTAGCAGGACAGCTGGGACTGAGGGACGTGAGTTGCTTGTCCTGCACATTGTGGGGGAGGGATCTGCAGTGCTAAAGAACACAAAGCAGTGGTACAATATATAAGAAAAGAGCTAAATCCCACTGCAGCATTTCCATATGCTTCCTGCCTCCTGCCTAATCTCCACTGTGATGCTCAGGCAGGTGTTTGTTACCAAATCATTGCTCACCTAGGAATAGATGTATATTCCACTTAGCTCTGGAAGTTTACAGTAAGTCTGAGCCTTTCCTGAGGGCAGCAGCAGCATTACTATGGAATAACAGCAGCACTACTCTGGAATAACAGCAGCACTACGACATAACAGCAGCACCACTATGGAATAACAGCAGCACTACTCTGGAATAACAGCAGCACTACTATGGAATAACAGCAGCACTACTATGGAATAACAGCAGCACTTCTATAGAATAACAGCAGCATTACAATTGAATAACAGCAGCACTACTCTGGAATAACAGCAGCACTTCTATGGAAAAACAGCAGTATTACTATAGAAAACAGCAGCAATACTCTGGAATAACAGCAGCACTACTCTGGAATAACAGCAACACTGCTATAAAATAACAGTAGCACTACTATGGAATAACAGCTACACTACTATAGAATAACAGCAGCACTACTATGGAACAACAGCAGCACTATTATGAAATAATAGCAACACTACTATGGAATAACAGCTACACTACTGTGGAATAACTGCAGCACTACTATGGAAAAACAACAACACTACTATGGAACAACAGCAGTACTACTATGGAATTCCAGCAGTACTACTATGGAATAACAGCACAGCAACACTACTATAGAATAACAGTAGCAATAATATAGAATAACAGCAGCACTACTCTGGAAAAACAGCAGCACTACTCTGGAATAACAGCAGCATTACTATGGAATAACAGCAGCACAACTCTGGAATAACAGCAACACTACTATGGAATAATAGCAGCACTACTATGGAATAACAGCAGCATTATTATTGAATAACAGCAGCACTACTCTGGAATAAAAGCAGCACTTCTATGGAAAAAGAGCAGAACTACTGTGGAATAGCAGCAGCAGTTCTGTGGAATAACAGCAGCACTACTGTGGAATAACAGCAGCAATTCTGTGGAATAACAGCAGCACTATTCTGGAATAACAGCAGCACTTTTCTGGAATAACAACAGCATTACTATGGAATAACAGCAACACTTCTATGGAATAACAGCAGTATTACTCTGGAATAACAGAAGCACAACTATGGAATAACAACTACACTACTATGGAATAACAGCAGCACTACTCTGGAACCATAGCAGCATTACTATTGAATAACAGCAGCACTACCCTGGAATAACAGCATCATTACTATTGAATAACAGCAGCACTACTCTGGAATAACATCCGCACTACACTGGAAAAACAGCAGCACTACTCTGGAATAACAGCAGCACTACTATGGAATAACAGCAGCACTACTATGGAATAACAGCAGCACTAATATAGAATAACAGCAGTATTACTATGGAATAACAGCAGCACTACTATGGAAAACATCAGCACTACTATAGAATAACAGTAGCATTACTCTGGAATAATAGCAGCATTGCTCTGGAATTACATCAGCACAACTACAGAATAACAGCAGCTCTACTGTGGAATAACAGCAGCACTGCTATGAAATAATAGCAACACTGCTATGGAATAATAGCTACTCTACTATGGAATAACAGTAGCACTACTATGGAATAACAGCAGCACTACTATGGAATAACAGCAGCACTAATATAGAATAACAGAAGAACAACTATGGAATAACAGCAGCACTACTATGGATTAACAGCAGTATTACTATGGAATAACAGCAGCACTAATATAGAATAACAGCAGCACTACTATGTTATAACAGCAGCACTACTCTGGAATAACAGCAACACTACTATGGAATAACAGCAGCACTACTCTGAAATAACAGCAGCACCACTCTAAAATAACAGTAGCACAACTCTGAAATAACAGCAGCACCACTCTGAAATAACAACAGCACTACTCTGAAATAACAGCACTGCTACTCTGGAATAAAAGCAGTACTTCTCTGGAAAAACAGCAGCACTACTATGGAATAACAGCAGTACTACTATGGAAGAACAGCAGCACTACTATAGAATAACAGCAGGACTACAATAGAATAACTGCAGCACTACTCTGGAATAACAGCAGCATTAATCTGGAATATTAGCAGCACTTCTCTGGAATAACAGCAGCAGTTCTATGGAATAACAAAAGCACTACTGTGGAATAACAGCAGCACTACTCTGGAATAACAGCAGCTTTTCTATGGAATAACAGCAGCACTTCTCTGGAATAACATCAGCACTAATATAGAATATAGAATAATAGCACAACTACTATGGAATAACAGTAGCACTACTTTGGAATAACAGCAGCACTTCTATGGAATAACAGCAGCACTAATCTGTAATAACAGCAGCATTACTATGGAATAATGGCAGCACTACTCTAGAATAACAGCAGTACTACTGTGAAATAACAGCAGCACTACTATGGAATAACAACTACACTACTATGGAATAACAGCAGCACTACTCTGGAATAATAGCAGCATTACTATTGAATAACAGCAGCACTACTCTGGAATAACAGCAGCACTACTCTGGAATAACAGCATCATTACTATTGAATAACAGCAGCACTACTCTGGAATAACATCAGCACTACTCTGGAATAACAGCAGCACTACTATGGAATAACAGCAGCACTACTATAGAATAACAGCAGCATTACTCTGGAATAATAGCAGCACTGCTCTGAAATTACATCAGCACTACTACAGAATAAAAGCAGCACTACTGTGGAATAACAGCAGCACTATTCTGGAATAACAGCAGCATTACTATAGAATAATAGCAACACTTCAATGGAATAACAGCAGTATTACTATGGAATAACAGCAGCACTACTCTGGAATAACAGCAGCACTACTATGGAATAACAACTACACTACTATGGAATAACAGCAGCACTACTCTGGAATAATAGCAGCATTACTATTGAATAACAGCAGCACTACTCTGGAATAACAGCAGAACCACTCTGGAATAACAGCATCATTAATATTGAATAACAGCAGCACTACTCTGGAATAACATCAGCACTACTCTGGAATTACAGTAGCACTACTATGGAATAACAGCAGCACTAATATAGAATAACAGCAGAACTACTATGGAATAACAGCAGCACTACTATGGATTAACAGCAGTATTACTGTGGAATAACAGCAGCACTACTATGGAATAACAGCAGCACTAATATAGAATAATAGCAGCAATACTATGGAATAACAGCAGCATTACTATATTATAACAGCAGCACTACTCTGGAATAACAGCAGCACTACTATGGAATAACAGCAGCACTACAATGGAAAAACATCAACACTACCATAGAATAACAGCAGCATTACTCTGGAATAATAGCAGCACTGCTCTGGAATTACATCAGCACTACTACAGAATAAAAGCAGCACTACTGTGGAATAAAAGCAGCACTACTATGAAATAATAGCAACACTGCTATGGAATAATAGCTACTCTACTATGGAATAACAGCAGCACTACTATGGAATAACAGCAGCACTAATATAGAATAACAGCAGACCTACTATGGAATAACAGCAGCACTACTATGGATTAACAGCAGTATTACTATGGAATAACAGCAGCACTACTATGGAATAACAGCAGCATTACTATGTTATAAAAGCAGCACTACCATGGAATAACAGCAACACTACTATGGAATAACAGCTGCACTACTCTGAAATAACAGCAGCACCACTCTGAAATAACAGCAGCACAACTCTGAAATAACAGCAGCACCACTCTGAAATAACAACAGCACTACTCTGAAATAACTGCACCGCTACTCTGGAATAACAGCAGCACTACTCTGGAATAACAGCATCATTACTATTGAATAACAGCAGCACTACTCTGGAATAACAGCAGCACTACTCTGGAATAACAGCAGCACTACTCTGGAATAACAGCAGCACTACTCTGGAATAACAGCAGCACTACTATAGAATAACAGCAGCATTACTCTGGAATAATAGCAGCACTGCTCTGGAATTACATCAGCACTACTACAGAATAACAGCAGCACTAATGTGGAATAACAGCAGCACTGCTATGAAATAATAGCAACACTGCTATGGAATAACAGCTACTCTACTATGGAATAACAGTAGCACTACTATGGAATAACAGCAGCACTACAATGGAATAACAGCAGCACTAATATAGAATAACAGCTGAACTACTATGGAATAACAGCAGCACTACTATGGATTAACAGCAGTATTACTATGGAATAACAGCAGTACTACTATGGAATAACAGCAGCACTAATATAGAATAATAGCAGCAATACTATGGAATAACTGCAGCGATACTATAGAATAACAGCAGCACTACTCTGGTATAACAGCAGCATTACTATGTTATAACAGCAGCACTACTCTGGAATAACAGCAACACTACTATGGAATAACAGCAGCACCACTCTGAAATAACAGCAGCACCACTCTGAAATAACAACAGCACTACACTGAAATCACAGCAGCACTATTCTGGAATAACAGCAGCACTACTCTGGAAAAAAACCAGCACTACTATGGAATAACAGCAGTACTACTATGGAAGAACAGCAGCACTACTATGGAAGAACAGCAGCACAACTATAGAATAACAGCTGGTCTACTCTAGAATAACTGCAATACTACTCTGGTATAACAGCAGCATTACTCTGGAATATTAGCAGCACTACTCTGGAATAACAGCAGCACTTCTATGGAATAACAGCAGCACTACTGTGGAATAACAGCAGCACTACTCTGAAATAACAGCAGCATTAATATGGAATAACAGGAGCACTACTCTGGAATAACATCAGCACTAATATAGAATATAGAATAACAGTAGCACTACTCTGGAATAACAGCAGCACTTCTATGGAATAACAACAGCACTACTGTGGAATAACAGCAGCACTACTCTGGAATAACAGCAGCATTACTATGGAATAACAGCAGCACTACTCTGGAATAACATCAGCACTAATATAGAATATAGAATAACTGCAGCACTACTTTGGAATAACAGTAGCACTACTCTGGAATTGGAATAACAGCAGCACTTCTATGGAATAACAGCAGCACTAATCTGTAATAACAGCAGCATTACTATGGAATAATGGCAGCACTACTCTGGAATACCAGAAGTACTACTATGAAATAACAGCAGCACTACTATGGAATAACAACTACACTACTATGGAATAACAGCAGCACTACTCTGGAAGAATAGCAGCATTTCTATTGAATAACAGCAGCACTACTCTGGAATAACAGCAGCACTACTCTGGAATAACAGCATCATTACTATTGAATAACAGCAGCACTACTCTGGAATAACATCAGCACTACTCTGGAATAACAGCAGCACTACTATGGAATAACAGCAGCACTACCATAGAATAACAGCAGCATTACTCTGGAATAATAGCAGCACTGCTCTGGAATTACATCAGCACTACTACAGAATAACAGCAGCACTACTGTGGAATAACAGCAGCACTTTTCTGGAATAACAGCAGCATTACTATGGAGTAACAGCAACACTTCTATGGAGTAACAGCAGTATTACTATGGAATAACAGCAGCACTACTCTGGAATAACAGCAGCACTACTATGGAATAACAACTACACTACTATGGAATAACAGCAGCACTACTCTGGAATAATAGCAGCATTACTATTGAATAACAGCAACACTACTCTGGAATAACAGCAGCACCACACTGGAATAATAGCATCATTACTATTGAATAACATCAGCACTACTCTGGAATAACATCAGCACTACTCTGGAATAACAGCAGCACTACTTTGGAATAACAGCAGCACTAATATAGAATAACAGCAGAATTACTATGGAATAACAGCAGCACTACTATGGATTAACAGCAGTATTACTGTGGAATAACAGCAGCTCTGCTATGGAATAACAGCAGTACTAATATAGAATAATAGCTGCAATACTATGGAATAACAGCAGCATTACTATGTTATAACAGCAGCACTACTCTGGAATAACAGCAGCACTACTATGGAATATAAGCAGCACTACTATGGAAAAACATCAGCACTACTATAGAATAACAGCAGCATTACTCTGGAAAAATAGCAGCACTGCTCTGGAATTACATCAGCACTACTACAGAATAACAGCAGCACTACTGTGGAATAACAGCAGCACTGCTATGAAATAATAGCAACACTGCTATGGAATAATAGCTACTCTACTATGGAATAACAGTAGCACTACTATGGAATAACAGCAGCACTACTATGGAATAACAGCAGCACTAATATAGAATAACAGCAGAACTACTATGGAATAACAGCAGCATTACTATATTATAACAGCAGCAATACTCAGGAATAACAGCAACACTACTATGGAATAACAACAGCATTACTATATTATAACAGCAGCACTACTCTGGAATAACAGCAACACTACTCTGAAATAACAGCAGCACCACTCTGAAATAACAGCAGCACTACTCAGGAATAACAGCAGCACTACTCTGGAATAACAGCATCATTACTATTGAATAACAGCAGCACTACTCTGGAATAACATCAGCACTACTCTGGAATAACAGCAACACTACTCTGGAATAACAGCAGCACTACTATGGAATAACAGCAGCACTACTATAGAATAACAGCAGCATTACTCTGGAATAATAGCAGCACTGCTCTGGAAATACATCAGCACTACTACAGAATAACAGCAGCACTAATGTGGAATAACAGCAGCACTGCTATGAAATAATAGCAACACTGCTATGGAATAACAGTAGCACTACTATGGAATAACAGCAGCACTACAATGGAATAACAGCAGCACTAATATAGAATAACAGCAGAACTACTATGGAATAACAGCAGCACTACTATGGATTAACAGCAGTATTACTATGGAATAACAGCAGTACTACTATGGAATAAAAGCAGCTCTAATATAGAATAATAGGAGCAATACTATGGAATAACAGCAGCAATACTATAGAATAACAGCAGCACTACTCTGGAATAACAGCAGCTTTACTATGTTATAAGAGCAGCACTACTCTGGAATAACAGCAACGCTACTATGTAATAACAGCAGCACTAATATAGAATAACAGCTGAACTACTATGGAATAACAGCAGCACTACTATGGATTAACAGCAGTATTACTATGGAATAACAGCAGCACTACTATGGAATAACAGCAGCATTACTATATTATAACAGCAGCACTACTCTGGAAAAACAGCAACACTACTATGGAATAACAGCAGCAATACTATATTATAACAGCAGCACTACTCTGGAATAACAGCAACACTACTCTGAAATAACAGCAGCACCACTCTGAAATAATAACAGCACTACTCTGAAATAACAGCACCGCTACTCTGGAATAACTGCAGCACTACTCAGGAATAACAGCAGCACTACTCTGGAATAACAGCATCATAACTATTGAATAACAGCAGCACTACTCTGGAATAACAGCAGCACTACTCTGGAATAACAGCAGCACTACTATGGAATAACAGCAGCACTACTATAGAATAACAGCAGCATTACTCTGGAATAATAGCAGCACTGCTCTGGAATTACATCAGCACTACTACAGATTAACAGCAGCACTAATGTGGAATAACAGCAGCACTGCTATGAAATAATAGCAACACTGCTATGGAATAACTGCTACTCTACTATGGAATAACAGTAGCACTTCTGTGGAATAACAGCAGCACTACAATGGAATAACAGCAGCACTAATATAGAATAACAGCAGAACTACTATGGAATAACAGCAGCACTACTATGGATTAACAGCAGTATTACTATGGAATAACAGCAGTATTACTATGGAGTAACAGCAGCAATACGATAGAATAACAGCAGCACTACTCTGGAATAACAGCAGCATTACTATGTTATAACAGCAGCACTACTATGGAATAACAGCAACACTACTATGGAATAACAGCAGCACCACTCTGAAATAACAGCAGCATAACTCTGAAATAACAGCAGCACCACTCAGAAATAACAACAGCACTACTCTGAAATAACAGCAGCACTAGTCTGGAATAACAGCAGCACTACTCTGGAAAAACACCAGCACTACTATGGAATAACAGCAGTACTACTATGGAAGTACAGCAGCACTACTATGGAAGAATAGCAGCACTACTGTAGAATAACAGCTGGACTACTCTAGAATAACTGCAGCACTACTCTGGTATAACAGCAGCATTACTCTGGAATATTAGCAGCACTACTCTGGAAAAACAGCAGCAATTCTATGGAATAACAGCAGCACTTCTATGGAATAACAGCAGGACTAATCTGTAATTACAGCAGCATTACTATGGATTAACGGCAGCACTACTCTGGAATATCAGCAGTACTACTATGAAATAATAGCAGCACTACTATGGAATAGCAACAGCACTACTATGGAATAACAGCAGCAATACTATAGAATAACAGAAGCACTACTCCAGAATAACAGCAGCATTACTATGTTATTACAGCAGCACTACTCTGGAATAACAGCAACACTACTCTGGAATAACAGCAACACTTCTCTGGAATAACATCAGCAATACTATAGAATAACAGCAGTACAACTCTGAAATAACAGCAGCACCACTGTGGAATAACAGCAGCACTACTCTGGAATAACAGCATCACTACTATGCAATAACAGCAGTACTACTATGGAATAACAGCAGCACTACTATGGAATAACAGCAGCACTACTATAGAATAACAGCAGGACTACTCTGGAAAAACTGCAGCACTACTCTGGAATAACAACAGCATTACTCTGGAATATTAGCAACACTACTCTGGAATAAAAGCAGCACAACTCTGGAATAAATGCAGCACTTCTATGGAATAACAGCAGCACTACTGTGGAATAACAGCAGCACTATTCTGGAATAACAGCAGCATTACTATGGAATAACAGCAGCACTACTCTGGAATAACAGCAGTACAACTATGAAATAACAGCAGCACTACTATGGAATAGCAACAGCACTACTATGGAATAACAGCAGTATTACTTTGGAAAAACAGCAGCACTACTATGGAATAACATCAACACTACTATGGAATAACAGCAGCACTACTATTGAAAAACAGCAGCACTAATCTGGAATAACAGTAGCAATACTATGGAATAACAGCAGCATTACTATGTTATAACAGCAGCACTACTCTGGAATAACAGCAGCACTACTATGGAATAACAGCAGCACTACTATGGAAAAACAACCGCACTACTATAGAATAACAGCAGCATTACTCTGGAATAATAGCAGTACTGCTCTGGAATTACATCAGCACTACCACACAATAACAGCAGCACTTCTGTGGAATAACAGCAGCACTGCTATGAAATAATAGCAACACTGCTATGGAATAATAGCTACTCTACTATGGAATAACAGTAGCACTACTATGGAAAAACAGCAGCAATAATATAGAATAACAACAGAACTACTATGGAATAACAGCAGCACTACTATGGATTAACAGCAGTATTACTATGGAAAAACAGCAGCACTACTATGGAATAACAGCAGCATTACTATGTTATAACAGCAGCACTACTCTGGAATAACAGCAACACTACTATGGAATAACAGCAGCACTACTCTGAAATAACAGCAGCACCACTCTGAAATAACAGCAGCACAACTCTGAAATAACAGCAGCACTACTCTGAAATAACAGCACCGCTACTCTGGAATAACAGCAGGACTACTTTGGAAAAACAGCAGCACTACTATGGAATAACAGCAGTACTACTATGGAAGAACAGCAGCACTTCTATGGAAGAACAGCAGCACTACTATACAATAACAGCAGGACTACAATAGAATAACTGCAGCACTACTCTGGAATAACAGCAGCTTTACTCTGGAATATTAGCAGCACTACTCTGGAATAACAGCAGCACTTCTATGGAATAACAGCAGCACTACTGTGGAATAACAGCAGCATTACTCTGGAATAACACCAGCATTACTATGGAATAACAGCAGCACTACTCTGGAATAACATCAGCACTAATATAGCATATAGAATAACAGCAGCACTACTATGGAATAACAGTAGCACTACTCTGGAATAACAGCAGCACTTCTCTGGAATAACAGCAGCACTAATCTGTAATAACAGCAGCATTACTATGGAATAATGGAAGCACTACTCTGGAAAAACAGCAGTACTACAATGAAATAACAGCAGCACTACTATGGAATAACAACTACACTACTATGGAATAACAGCAGCACTACTCTGGAATAATAGCAGCATTACTATTGAATAACAGCAGCACTACTATGGAATAACAGCAGCACTACTCTGGAATAACAGCATCATTACTATTGAATAACAGCAGCACTACTCTGGAATAACATCAGCACTACTCTGGAATAACAGCAGCACTACCCTGGAATAACAGCAGCACTACTCTGGAATAACAGCAGCACTACTATGGAATAACAACTACACTACTATGGAATAACAGCAGCACTACACTGGAATAATAGCAGCATTACTATTGAATAACAGCAGCACTACTATGGAATAACAGCAGCACTACTCTGGAATAACAGCATCATTACTATTGAATAACAGCAGCACTACTCTGGAATAACAGCAGCACTACTCTGGAATAACAGCAGCACTACTCTGGAATAACAGCAGCACTACTATGGAATAACAGCAGCACTACTATAGAATAACAGCAGCATTACTCTGGAATAATAGCAGCAATGCTCTGGAATTACATCAGCACTACTACAGAATAACAGCAGCACTACTCTGGAATAACAGCAGCACTATTATGAAATAATATCAACACTACTATGGAATAACAACTACACTACTATGGAATAACCGCAGCACTGCTCTGGAATTACAGCAGCACTTCTATGGAAAAACAGCAGCACTACTGTGGAATAACAGCAGCAGTACTCTGGAATAACAGCAGCACTATTCTTGAATAAAAGCAGCATTACTATGGAATAACAGCAGCACTTCTATGGAATAACAGCAGTATTACTATGGAATAACAGCAGCACTACTCTGGAACAACAGCAGCACTACTCTCGAACAACATCAGCACTACTATAGAATAACAGCAGCACTACTCTGGAATAACAGTATAACTGCTCTGGAGTTACATCAGCACTACTATAGATTAATAGCAGCACTACTCTGGAATAACAGCAGCACAATTATGAAGTAATAGCAACACTACTATGGAATAACAACTACACTACTATGGAATAACTGCAGCACTGCTCTGGAGTTACATCAGCACTACTATAGAAGATTAGCAGCACTACTCTGGAATAACAGCACCACCATTATGAAATAATAGCAAAATTTCTATGGAATAACAGCTAAACTACTATGGAATAACTGCAGCACTACTATGGAATAACAACCGCACTACTATGTAACAACAGCAGTATTACTCTTGAAAAACAGCAGCACTACTATGGAATTCCAGCAGTACTACTATGGAATAACAGCACAGCAACACTACTATAGAATAACAGCAGCACTACTCTGGAATAACAGCAGAACTACTATGGAATAACAGCAGCACTACTATGGATTAACAGCAGTATTACTATGGAATAACAGCAGCACTACTATGGAATAACAGCAGCACTAATATAGAATAATAGCAGCAATACTATGGAATAACAGCAGCATTACTATGTTATAACAGCAGCACTACTCTGGAATAACAGCAGCACTACTATGGAATAACAGCAGCACTACTATGAAAAAACATCAGCACTACTATAGAATAACAGCAGCATTACTCTGGAATAATAGCAGCACTGCTATGGAATTACATCAGCACTACTACAGAATAACAGCAGCACTACTGTGGAATAACAGCAGCACTGCTATGAAATAATAGCAACACTGCTATGGAATAATAGCTACTCTACTATGGAATAACAGTAGCGCTACTATGGAATAACAGCAGCACTACTATGGAAAAACAGCAGCAATAATATAGACTAACAACAGAACTACTATGGAATAACAACAGCACTACTATGGATTAACAGCAGTATTACTATGGAAAAACAGCAGCACTACTATGGAATAACAGCAGCATTACTATGTTATAACAGCAGTACTACTCTGGAATAACAGCAACACTACTATGGAAAAACTGCAGCACTACTCTGGAATAACAACAGCATTACTCTGGAATATTAGCAACACTACTCTGGAATAAAAGCAGCACTACTCTGGAATAAATGCAGCACTTCTATGGAATAACAGCAGCACTACTGTGGAATAACAGCAGCACTATTCTGGAATAACAGCAGCATTACTATGGAATAACAGCAGCACTACTCTGGAATAACAGCAGTACAACTATGAAATAACAGCAGCACTACTATGGAATAGCAACAGCACTACTATGGAATAACAGCAGTATTACTTTGGAAAAACAGCAGCACTACTATGGAATAACTTCAACACTACTATGGAATAACAGCAGCACTACTATTGAATAACTGCAGCATTACTATGTTATAACAGCAGTACTACTCTGGAATAACAGCAACACTTCTATGGAATAACAGCAGCACTACTGTGGAATAACAGCAGCACTAATCTGGAATAACAGTAGCAATACTATGGAATAACAGCAGCATTACTATGTTATAACAGCAGCACTACTCTGGAATAACAGCAGCACTACTATGGAATAACAGCAGCACTACTATGGAAAAACATCAGCACTACTATAGAATAACAGCAGCATTACTCTGGAATAATAGCAGTACTGCTCTGGAATTACATCAGCACTACTACACAATAACAGCAGCACTACTGTGGAATAACAGCAGCACTGCTATGAAATAATAGCAACACTGCTATGGACTAATAGCTACTCTACTATGGAATAACAGTAGCACTACTTTGGAAAAACAGCAGCAATAATATAGAATAACAACAGAACTACTATGGAATAACAGCAGCACTACTATGGATTAACAGCAGTATTACTATGGAAAAACAGCAGCACTACTATGGAATAACAGCAGCATTACTATGTTATAACAGCAGCACTACTCTGGAATAACAGCTACACTACTATGGAATAACAGCAGCACTACTCTGAAATAACAGCAGCACCACTCTGAAATAACAGCAGCACAACTCTCAAATAACAGCAGCACTACTCTGAAATAACAGCACCGCTACTCTGGAATAACAGCAGGACTACTTTGGAAAAACAGCAGCACTACTATGGAATAACAGCAGTACTACTATGGAAGAACAGCAGCACTTCTATGGAAGAACAGCAGCACTACTATACAATAACAGCAGGACTACAATAGAATAACTGCAGCACTACTCTGGAATAACAGCAGCATTACTCTGGAATATTAGCAGCACTACTCTGGAATAACAGCAGCACTTCTATGTAATAACAGCAGCACTACTGTGGAATAACAGCAGCATTACTCTGGAATAACAGCAGCATTAATATGGAATAACAGCAGCACTACTCTGGAATAACATCAGCACTAATATAGAATATAGAATAACAGCAGCACTACTATGGAATAACAGTAGCACTACTCTGGAATAACAGCAGCACTTCTATGGAATAACAGCAGCACTAATCTGTAATAACAGCAGCATTACTATGGAATAATGGCAGCACTACTCTGGAAAAACAGCAGTACTACAATGAAATAACAGCAGCACTACTATGGAATAACAACTACACTACTATGGAATAACAGCAGCACTACTCTGGAATAATAGCAGCATTACTATTGAATAACAGCAGCACTACTATGGAATAACAGCAGCACTACTCTGGAATAACAGCATCATTACTATTGAATAACAGCAGCACTACTCTGGAATAACATCAGAACTTCTCTGGAATAACAGCAGCACTACTCTGGAATAACAGCAGCACTACTCTGGAATAATAGCAGCACTGCTCTGGAATTACATCAGCACTACTACAGAATAACGGCAGCACTACTGTGGAATAACAGCAGCACTGCTATGAAATAATAGCAACACTGCTATGGAATAATAGCTACTCTACTATGGAATAACAGTAGCACTACTATGGAATAAAAGCAGCACTACTATGGAATAACAGCAGCACTAATATAGAATAACAGCTGAACTACTATGGAATAACAGCAGCACTACTATGGATTAACAGCAGTATTACTATGGAATAACAGCAGCACTACTATGGAATAACAGCAGCATTACTATATTATAACAGCAGCACTACTCTGGAAAAACAGCAACACTACTATGGAATAACAGCAGCAATACTATATTATAACAGCAGCACTACTCTGGAATAACAGCAACAATACTCTGAAATAACAGCAGCACCACTCTGAAATAACAACAGCACTACTCTGAAATAACAGCACCGCTACTCTGGAATAACAGCAGCACTACTCAGGAATAACAGCAGCACTACTCTGGAATAACAGCATCATTACTATTGAATAACAGCAGCACTACTCTGGAATAACAGCAGCACTACTCTGGAATAACAGCAGCACTACTATGGAATAACAGCAGCACTACTATAGAATAACAGCAGCATTACTCTGGAATAATAGCAGCACTGCTCTGGAATTACATCAGCACTACTACAGATTAACAGCAGCACTAATGTGGAATAACAGCAGCACTGCTATGAAATAATAGCAACACTGCTATGGAATAACTGCTACTCTACTATGGAATAACAGTAGCACTTCTGTGGAATAACAGCAGCACTACAATGGAATAACAGCAGCACTAATATAGAATAACAGCAGAACTACTATGGAATAACAGCAGCACTACTATGGATTAACAGCAGTATTACTATGGAATAACAGCAGTATTACTATGGAGTAACAGCAGCAATACGATAGAATAACAGCAGCACTACTCTGGAATAACAGCAGCATTACTATGTTATAACAGCAGCACTACTCTGGAATAACAGCAACACTACTATGGAATAACAGCAGCACCACTCTGAAATAACAGCAGCATAACTCTGAAATAACAGCAGCACCACTCAGAAATAACAACAGCACTACTCTGAAATAACAGCAGCACTAGTCTGGAATAACAGCAGCACTACTCTGGAAAAACACCAGCACTACTATGGAATAACAGCAGTACTACTATGGAAGTACAGCAGCACTACTATGGAAGAACAGCAGCACTACTGTAGAATAACAGCTGGACTACTCTAGAATAACTGCAGCACTACTCTGGTATAACAGCAGCATTACTCTGGAATATTAGCAGCACTACTCTGGAAAAACAGCAGCAATTCTATGGAATAACAGCAGCACTTCTATAGAATAACAGCAGGACTAATCTGTAATTACAGCAGCATTACTATGGATTAACGGCAGCACTACTCTGGAATATCAGCAGTACTACTATGAAATAATAGCAGCACTACTATGGAATAGCAACAGCACTACTATGGAATAACAGCAGCAATACTATAGAATAACAGAAGCACTACTCCAGAATAACAGCAGCATTACTATGTTATTACAGCAGCACTACTCTGGAATAACAGCAACACTACTCTGGAATAACAGCAACACTTCTCTGGAATAACATCAGCAATACTATAAAATAACAGCAGTACAACTCTGAAATAACAGCAGCACCACTGTGGAATAACAGCAGCACTACTCTGGAATAACAGCATCACTACTATGCAATAACAGCAGTACTACTATGGAATAACAGCAGCACTACTATGGAATAACAGCAGCACTACTATAGAATAACAGCAGGACTACTCTGGAAAAACTGCAGCACTACTCTGGAATAACAACAGCATTACTCTGGAATATTAGCAACACTAATCTGGAATAAAAGCAGCACAACTCTGGAATAAATGCAGCACTTCTATGGAATAACAGCAGCACTACTGTGGAATAACAGCAGCACTATTCTGGAATAACAGCAGCATTACTATGGAATAACAGCAGCACTACTCTGGAATAACAGCAGTACAACTATGAAATAACAGCAGCACTACTATGGAATAGCAACAGCACTACTATGGAATAACAGCAGTATTACTTTGGAAAAACAGCAGCACTACTATGGAATAACATCAACACTACTATGGAATAACAGCAGCACTACTATTGAAAAACAGCAGCACTAATCTGGAATAACAGTAGCAATACTATGGAATAACAGCAGCATTACTATGTTATAACAGCAGCACTACTCTGGAATAACAGCAGCACTACTATGGAATAACAGCAGCACTACTATGGAAAAACAACCGCACTACTATAGAATAACAGCAGCATTACTCTGGAATAATAGCAGTACTGCTCTGGAATTACATCAGCACTACCACACAATAACAGCAGCACTACTGTGGAATAACAGCAGCACTGCTATGAAATAATAGCAACACTGCTATGGAATAATAGCTACTCTACTATGGAATAACAGTAGCACTACTATGGAAAAACAGCAGCAATAATATAGAATAACAACAGAACTACTATGGAATAACAGCAGCACTACTATGGATTAACAGCAGTATTACTATGGAAAAACAGCAGTACTACTATGGAATAACAGCAGCATTACTATGTTATAACAGCAGCACTACTCTGGAATAACAGCAACACTACTATGGAATAACAGCAGCACTACTCTGAAATAACAGCAGCACCACTCTGAAATAACAGCAGCACAACTCTGAAATAACAGCAGCACTACTCTGAAATAACAGCACCGCTACTCTGGAATAACAGCAGGACTACTTTGGAAAAACAGCAGCACTACTATGGAATAACAGCAGTACTACTATGGAAGAACAGCAGCACTTCTATGGAAGAACAGCAGCACTACTATACAATAACAGCAGGACTACAATAGAATAACTGCAGCACTACTCTGGAATAACAGCAGCTTTACTCTGGAATATTAGCAGCACTACTCTGGAATAACAGCAGCACTTCTATGGAATAATGGCAGCACTACTGTGGAATAACAGCAGCATTACTCTGGAATAACACCAGCATTACTATGGAATAACAGCAGCACTACTCTGGAATAACATCAGCACTAATATAGCATATAGAATAACAGCAGCACTACTATGGAAAAACAGTAGCACTACTCTGGAATAACAGCAGCACTTCTCTGGAATAACAGCAGCACTAATCTGTAATAACAGCAGCATTACTATGGAATAATGGAAGCACTACTCTGGAAAAACAGCAGTACTACAATGAAATAACAGCAGCACTACTATGGAATAACAACTACACTACTATGGAATAACAGCAGCACTACTCTGGAATAATAGCAGCATTACTATTGAATAACAGCAGCACTACTATGGAATAACAGCAGCACTACTCTGGAATAACAGCATCATTACTATTGAATAACAGCAGCACTACTCTGGAATAACAGCAGCACTACTCTGGAATAACAGCAGCACTACTCTGGAATAACAGCAGCACTACTATGGAATAACAACTACACTACTATGGAATAACAGCAGCACTACACTGGAATAATAGCAGCATTACTATTGAATAACAGCAGCACTACTATGGAATAACAGCAGCACTACTCTGGAATAACAGCATCATTACTATTGAATAACAGCAGCACTACTCTGGAATAACAGCAGCACTACTCTGGAATAACAGCAGCACTACTCTGGAATAACAGCAGCACTACTATGGAATAACAGCAGCACTACTATAGAATAACAGCAGCATTACTCTGGAGTAATAGCAGCAATGCTCTGGAATTACATCAGCACTACTACAGAATAACAGCAGCACTACTCTGGAATAACAGCAGCACTATTATGAAATAATAGCAACACTACTATGGAATAACAACTACACTACTATGGAATAACCGCAGCACTGCTCTGGAATTACAGCAGCACTTCTATGGAAAAACAGCAGCACTACTGTGGAATAACAGCAGCAATACTCTGGAATAACAGCAGCACTATTCTTGAATAAAAGCAGCATTACTATGGAATAACAGCAGCACTTCTATGGAATAACAGCAGTATTACTATGGAATAACAGCAGCACTACTCTGGAACAACAGCAGCACTACTCTCGAACAACATCAGCACTACTATAGAATAACAGCAGCACTACTCGGAATAACAGTATAACTGCTCTGGAGTTACATCAGCACTACTATAGATTAATAGCAGCACTACTCTGGAATAACAGCAGCACAATTATGAAGTAATAGCAACACTACTATGGAATAACAACTACAGTACTATGGAATAACTGCAGCACTGCTCTGGAGTTACATCAGCACTACTATAGAAGAACAGCAGCACTACTCTGGAATAACAGCACCACCATTATGAAATAATAGCAACATTTCTATGGAATAACAGCTAAACTACTATGGAATAACTGCAGCACTACTATGGAATAACAACCGCACTACTATGTAACAACAGCAGTATTACTCTTGAAAAACAGCAGCACTACTATGGAATTCCAGCAGTACTACTATGGAATAACAGCACAGCAACACTACTATCGAATAACAGCAGCACTACTCTGGAATAACAGCAGAACTACTATGGAATAACAGCAGCACTACTATGGATTAACAGCAGTATTACTATGGAATAACAGCAGCACTACTATGGAATAACAGCAGCACTAATATAGAATAATAGCAGCAATACTATGGAATAACAGCAGCATTACTATGTTATAACAGCAGCACTACTCTGGAATAACAGCAGCACTACTATGGAATAACAGCAGCACTACTATGAAAAAACATCAGCACTACTATAGAATAACAGCAGCATTACTCTGGAATAATAGCAGCACTGCTATGGAATTACATCAGCACTACTACAGAATAACAGCAGCACTACTGTGGAATAACAGCAGCACTGCTATGAAATAATAGCAACACTGCTATGGAATAATAGCTACTCTACTATGGAATAACAGTAGCGCTACTATGGAATAACAGCAGCACTACTATGGAAAAACAGCAGCAATAATATAGACTAACAACAGAACTACTATGGAATAACAACAGCACTACTATGGATTAACAGCAGTATTACTATGGAAAAACAGCAGCACTACTATGGAATAACAGCAGCATTACTATGTTATAACAGCAGTACTACTCTGGAATAACAGCAACACTACTATGGAAAAACTGCAGCACTACTCTGGAATAACAACAGCATTACTCTGGAATATTAGCAACACTACTCTGGAATAAAAGCAGCACTACTCTGGAATAAATGCAGCACTTCTATGGAATAACAGCAGCACTACTGTGGAATAACAGCAGCACTATTCTGGAATAACAGCAGCATTACTATGGAATAACAGCAGCACTACTCTGGAATAACAGCAGTACAACTATGAAATAACAGCAGCACTACTATGGAATAGCAACAGCACTACTATGGAATAACAGCAGTATTACTTTGGAAAAACAGCAGCACTACTATGGAATAACTTCAACACTACTATGGAATAACAGCAGCACTACTATTGAATAACAGCAGCATTACTATGTTATAACAGCAGTACTACTCTGGAATAACAGCAACACTACTATGGAAAAACTGCAGCACTATTCTGGAATAACAACAGCATTACTCTGGAATATTAGCAAAACTACTCTGGAATAAAAGCAGCACTACTCTGGAATAAATGCAGCACTTCTATGGAATAACAGCAGCACTACTGTGGAATAACAGCAGCACTAATCTGGAATAACAGTAGCAATACTATGGAATAACAGCAGCATTACTATGTTATAACAGCAGCACTACTCTGGAATAACAGCAGCACTACTATGGAATAACAGCAGCACTACTATGGAAAAACATCAGCACTACTATAGAATAACAGCAGCATTACTCTGGAATAATAGCAGTACTGCTCTGGAATTACATCAGCACTACTACACAATAACAGCAGCACTACTGTGGAATAACAGCAGCACTGCTATGAAATAATAGCAACACTGCTATGGACTAATAGCTACTCTACTACGGAATAACAGTAGCACTACTTTGGAAAAACAGCAGCAATAATATAGAATAACAACAGAACTACTATGGAATAACAGCAGCACTACTATGGATTAACAGCAGTATTACTATGGAAAAACAGCAGCACTACTATGGAATAACAGCAGCATTACTATGTTATAACAGCAGCACTACTCTGGAATAACAGCTACACTACTATGGAATAACAGCAGCACTACTCTGAAATAACAGCAGCACCACTCTGAAATAACAGCAGCACAACTCTCAAATAACAGCAGCACTACTCTGAAATAACAGCACCGCTACTCTGGAATAACAGCAGGACTACTTTGGAAAAACAGCAGCACTACTATGGAATAACAGCAGTACTACTATGGAAGAACAGCAGCACTTCTATGGAAGAACAGCAGCACTACTATACAATAACAGCAGGACTACAATAGAATAACTGCAGCACTACTCTGGAATAACAGCAGCATTACTCTGGAATATTAGCAGCACTACTCTGGAATAACAGCAGCACTTCTATGTAATAACAGCAGCACTACTGTGGAATAACAGCAGCATTACTCTGGAATAACAGCAGCATTAATATGGAATAACAGCAGCACTACTCTGGAATAACATCAGCACTAATATAGAATATAGAATAACAGCAGCACTACTATGGAATAACAGTAGCACTACTCTGGAATAACAGCAGCACTTCTATGGAATAACAGCAGCACTAATCTGTAATAACAGCAGCATTACTATGGAATAATGGCAGCACTACTCTGGAAAAACAGCAGTACTACAATGAAATAACAGCAGCACTACTATGGAATAACAACTACACTACTATGGAATAACAGCAGCACTACTCTGGAATAATAGCAGCATTACTATTGAATAACAGCAGCACTACTATGGAATAACAGCAGCACTACTCTGGAATAACAGCATCATTACTATTGAATAACAGCAGCACTACTCTGGAATAACATCAGCACTTCTCTGGAATAACAGCAGCACTACTCTGGAATAACAGCAGCACTACTCTGGAATAATAGCAGCACTGCTCTGGAATTACATCAGCACTACTACAGAATAACGGCAGCACTACTGTGGAATAACAGCAGCACTGCTATGAAATAATAGCAACACTGCTATGGAATAATAGCTACTCTACTATGGAATAACAGTAGCACTACTATGGAATAAAAGCAGCACTACTATGGAATAACAGCAGCACTAATATAGAATAACAGCTGAACTACTATGGAATAACAGCAGCACTACTATGGATTAACAGCAGTATTACTATGGAATAACAGCAGCACTACTATGGAATAACAGCAGCATTACTATATTATAACAGCAGCACTACTCTGGAAAAACAGCAACACTACTATGGAATAACAGCAGCAATACTATATTATAACAGCAGCACTACTCTGGAATAACAGCAACACTACTCTGAAATAACAGCAGCACCACTCTGAAATAACAACAGCACTACTCTGAAATAACAGCACCGCTACTCTGGAATAACAGCAGCACTACTCAGGAATAACAGCAGCACTACTCTGGAATAACAGCATCATTACTATTGAATAACAGCAGCACTACTCTGGAATAACAGCAGCACTACTCTGGAATAACAGCAGCACTACTATGGAATAACAGCAGCACTACTATAGAATAACAGCAGCATTACTCTGGAATAATAGCAGCACTGCTCTGGAATTACATCAGCACTACTACAGATTAACAGCAGCACTAATGTGGAATAACAGCAGCACTGCTATGAAATAATAGCAACACTGCTATGGAATAACTGCTACTCTACTATGGAATAACAGTAGCACTTCTGTGGAATAACAGCAGCACTACAATGGAATAACAGCAGCACTAATATAGAATAACAGCAGAACTACTATAGAATAACAGCAGCACTACTATGGATTAACAGCAGTATTACTATGGAATAACAGCAGTATTACTATGGAGTAACAGCAGCAATACGATAGAATAACAGCAGCACTACTCTGGAATAACAGCAGCATTACTATGTTATAACAGCAGCACTACTCTGGAATAACAGCAACACTACTATGGAATAACAGCAGCACCACTCTGAAATAACAGCAGCATAACTCTGAAATAACAGCAGCACCACTCAGAAATAACAACAGCACTACTCTGAAATAACAGCAGCACTAGTCTGGAATAACAGCAGCACTACTCTGGAAAAACACCAGCACTACTATGGAATAACAGCAGTATTACTATGGAGTAACAGCAGCAATACGATAGAATAACAGCAGCACTACTCTGGAATAACAGCAGCATTACTATGTTATAACAGCAGCACTACTCTGGAATAACAGCAACACTACTATGGAATAACAGCAGCACCACTCTGAAATAACAGCAGCATAACTCTGAAATAACAGCAGCACCACTCAGAAATAACAACAGCACTACTCTGAAATAACAGCAGCACTAGTTTGGAATAACAGCAGCACTACTCTGGAAAAACACCAGCACTACTATGGAATAACAGCAGTACTACTATGGAAGTACAGCAGCACTACTATGGAAGAACAGCAGCACTACTGTAGAATAACAGCTGGACTACTCTAGAATAACTGCAGCACTACTCTGGTATAACAGCAGCATTACTCTGGAATATTAGCAGCACTACTCTGGAAAAACAGCAGCAATTCTATGGAATAACAGCAGCACTTCTATAGAATAACAGCAGGACTAATCTGTAATTACAGCAGCATTACTATGGATTAACGGCAGCACTACTCTGGAATATCAGCAGTACTACTATGAAATAATAGCAGCACTACTATGGAATAGCAACAGCACTACTATGGAATAACAGCAGCAATACTATAGAATAACAGAAGCACTACTCCAGAATAACAGCAGCATTACTATGTTATTACAGCAGCACTACTCTGGAATAACAGCAACACTACTCTGGAATAACAGCAGCATTACTATGTTATAACAGCAGTACTACTCTGGAATAACAGCAACACTACTATGGAAAAACTGCAGCACTACTCTGGAATAACAGCATTACTCTGGAATATTAGCAACACTACTCTGGAATAAAAGCAGCACTACTCTGGAATAAATGCAGCACTTCTATGGAATAACAGCAGCACTACTGTGGAATAACAGCAGCACTATTCTGGAATAACAGCAGCATTACTATGGAATAACAGCAGCACTACTCTGGAATAACAACAGTACAACTATGAAATAACAGCAGCACTACTATGGAATAGCAACAGCACTACTATGGAATAACAGCAGTATTACTTTGGAAAAACAGCAGCACTACTATGGAATAACTTCAACACTACTATGGAATAACAGCAGCACTACTATTGAATAACAGCAGCACTAATCTGGAATAACAGTAGCAATACTATGGAATAACAGCAGCATTACTATGTTATAACAGCAGCACTACTCTGGAATAACAGCGGCACTACTATGGAATAACAGCAGCACTACTATGGAAAAACATCAGCACTACTATAGAATAACAGCAGCATTACTCTGGAATAATAGCAGTACTGCTCTGGAATTACATCAGCACTACTACACAATAACAGCAGCACTACTGTGGAATAACAGCAGCACTGCTATGAAATAATAGCAACACTGCTATGGACTAATAGCTTCTCTACTATGGAATAACAGTAGCACTACTTTGGAAAAACAGCAGCAATAATATAGAATAACAACAGAACTACTATGGAATAACAGCAGCACTACTATGGAATAACAGCAGCATTACTATGTTATAACAGCAGCACTACTCTGGAATAACAGCTACACTACTATGGAATAACAGCAGCACTACTCTGAAATAACAGCAGCACCACTCTGAAATAACAGCAGCACAACTCTGAAATAACAGCAGCACTACTCTGAAATAACAGCACCGCTACTCTGGAATAACAGCAGGACTACTTTGGAAAAACAGCAGCACTACTATGGAATAACAGCAGTACTACTATGGAAGAACAGCAGCACTTCTATGGAAGAACAGCAGCACTACTATACAATAACAGCAGGACTACAATAGAATAACTGCAGCACTACTCTGGAATAACAGCAGCATTACTCTGGAATATTAGCAGCACTACTCTGGAATAACAGCAGCACTTCTATGTAATAACAGCAGCACTACTGTGGAATAACAGCAGCAATACTCTGGAATAACAGCAGCATTACTATGGAATAACAGCAGCACTACTCTGGAATAACATCAGCACTAATATAGAATATAGAATAACAGCAGCACTACTATGGAATAACAGTAGCACTACTCTGGAATAACAGCAGCACTTCTATGGAATAACAGCAGCACTAATCTGTAATAACAGCAGCATTACTATGGAATAATGGCAGCACTACTCTGGAAAAACAGCAGTACTACAATGAAATAACAGCAGCACTACTATGGAATAACAACTACACTACTATGGAATAACAGCAGCACTACTCTGGAATAATAGCAGCATTACTATTGAATAACAGCAGCACTACTATGGAATAACAGCAGCACTACTCTGGAATAACAGCATCATTACTATTGAATAACAGCAGCACTACTCTGGAATAACATCAGCACTTCTCTGGAATAACAGCAGCACTACTCTGGAATAACAGCAGCACTACTCTGGAATAACAGCAGCACTAATATGGAATAACAGCAGCACTACTATAGAATAACAGCAGCATTTCTCTGGAATAATAGCAGCACTGCTCTGGAATTACATCAGCACTTCTACAGATTAACAGCAGCACTACTCTGGAATAACAGCAGCACTATTATGAAATAATAGCAACACTACTATGGAATAACAACTACACTACTATGGAATAACTGCAGCACTGCTCTGGAGTTACATCAGCACTACTGTAGAAGAACAGCAGCACTACTCTGGAATAACAGCACCACCTTTATGAAATAATAGCAACATTGCTATGAAATAACAGCTACACTACTGTGGAATAACTGCAGCACTACTATGGAATAAAACCGCACTACTATGTAACAACAGCAGTATTACTCTTGAAAAACAGCAGCACTACTATGGAATTCCAGCAGTACTACTATGGAATAACAGCACAGCAACACTACTATAGAATAACAGCAGCACTACTCTGGAATAACAGCAGAACTACTATGGAATAACAGCAGCACTACTATGGATTAACAGCAGTATTACTATGGAATAACAGCAGCACTACTATGGAATAACAGCAGCACTAATATAGAATAATAGCAGCAATATTATGGAATAACAGCAGCATTACTATGTTATAACAGCAGCACTACTCTGGAATAACATCAGCACTACTATGGAATAACAGCAGCACTACTATGGAAAAACATCAGCACTACTATAGAATAACAGCAGCATTATTCTGGAATAATAGCAGCACTGCTCTGGAATTACATCAGCACTACTACAGAATAACAGCAGCACTACTGTGGAATAACAGCAGCACTGCTATGAAATAATAGCAACACTGCTATGGAATAATAGCTACTCTACTATGGAATAACAGTAGCACTACTATGGAATAACAGCAGCACTACTATGGAATAACAGCAGCACTAATATAGAATAACAACAGAACTACTATGGAATAACAGCAGCACTACTATGGATTAACAGCAGTATTACTATGGAATAACAGCAGCACTACTATGGAATAACAGCAGCATTACTATGTAATAACAACAGCATTACTATTGAATAACAGCAGCACTACTCTGGAATAACAGCAGCACTTCTCTGGAATAACAGCAGCACTACTATGGAATAACAGCAGCACTACTATAGAATAACAGCAGCACTACTATAGAATAACAGCAGCACTGCTATGGAACAACAGCTACTCTACTATGGAATATCAGTAGCATAACTATGGAATAGCAGCAGCACTACTATGGAATAACAGCAGCACTAATATAGAATAACAGCAGAACTACTATGGAATAACAGCCGCACTACTATGGATTAACAGCAGTATTACTATGGAATAACAGCAGTACTACTATGGAATAACAGCAGCACTAATATAGAATAATAGCAACAATACTATGGAATAACAGCAGCAATACAATAGAATAACAGCAGCACTACTCTGGAGCAACAGCAGCATTACTATGTTATAACAGCAGCACTACTCTGGAATAACAGCAACACTACTATGGAATAACAGCAGCATTATTCTGAAATAACAGCAGCACCACTCTGAAATAACAGCAGCACAACTCTGAAATAACAGCAGCACCACTCTGAAATAACAACAGCACTAGCACTAATCTGTAATAACAGCAGCATTACTATGGATTAATGGCAGCACTACTCTGGACTATCAGCAGTACTACTATGAAATAACAGCAGCACAACTATGGAATAGCAACAGCACTACTATGGAATAACAGCAGCAATACTATAGAATAACAGAAGCACTTCTCCAGAATAACAGCAGCATTAATATGTTATAAACAGCAGCACTTCTCTGGAATAACAGCAACACTACTCTGGAATAACAGAAACACTTCTCTGGAATAACATCAGCAATACTATAGAATAAGAGCAGCACCACTCTGAAATAACAGCAGTACCACTCTGAAATAACAGCAGCACCACTATGGAATAACAGCAGCACTACTCTGGAAAAACAGCATCACTACTATGCAATAACAGCAGTACTACTATGGAATAACAGCAGCAATACTATGGAATAACAGCAGCACTACTATGGAATAACAGCAGCACTACTATAGAATAACAGCATGGCTACTCTGGAATAACAACAGCATTACTCTGGAATATTAGCAGCACTACTCTGGAATAAAAGCAGCACTGCTCTGGAATAAAAGCAGCACTTCTATGGAATAACAGTAGCACTACCTCTGGAATAACAGCAGCACTTCTATGGAATAACAGCTGCATTACTATGGAATAACAGCAGCACTACTCTGGAATAACAGCAGTACAACTATGAAATAACAGCAGCACTACTATGGAATAGCAACAGCACTACTATGGAATAACAGCAGTATTACTTTGGAAAAACAGCAGCACTACTATGGAATTCCAGCAGCATTTCCATGGAATAACAGCAGCACTAATCTGGAATAACATCAACACTACTAAGGAATAACAGCAGCACTACTATTGAATAACAGCAGCACTAATCTGGAATAACAGTAGCACTGCTCTGGAGTTACATCAGCACTACTATAGAATAACAGCCGCACTACTCAGGAATAACAGCAGCACTACTCTGGAATAACAACAGCATTACTCTGGAATATTAGCAACACTACTCTGGAATAAAAGCAGCACTAGCCTGGAATAAAAGCAGCACTTCTATGGAATAACAGCAGAACTACTGTGGAATAACAGCAGCACTACTCTGAAATAACAGCAGCATTACTATGGAATAACAGCAGCACTACTCTGGAATAACATCAGCACTAATATAGAATATAGAATAACAGCAGCACTACTATGGAAAAACAGTAGCACTACCTCTGGAATAACAGCAGCACTTCTATGGAATAACAGCTGCATTACTATGGAATAACAGCAGCACTACTCTGGAATAACAGCAGTACAACTTTGAAATAACAGCAGCACTACTATGGAATAGCAACAGCACTACTATGGAATAACAGCAGTATTTCTTTGTAAAAACAGCAGCACTACTATGGAATTCCAGCAGCATTTCTATGGAATAACAGCAGCACTACTATTGAATAACAGCAGCACTAATCTGGAATAACAGTAGCACTGCTCTGGAGTTACATCAGCACTACTATAGAATAACAGCAGCACTACTCTGGAATAACAGCAGCATTTCTATGGAATAACATCAGCACTACTCTGGAATAACAGCAACACTACTCTGGAATAACAGCAACACTTCTCTGGAATAACATCAGCAATACTATAGAATAACAGCAGCACCACTCTGAAATAACAGCAGCACCACTCTGAAATAACAGCAGCACCACTATGGAATAACAGCAGCAGTACTCTGGAATAACAGCATCACTACTATGCAATAACAGCAGTACTACTATGGAAAAACAGCAGCACTACTATGGAATAACAGCAGCACTACTATGGAATAACAGCAAAACTACTGTAGAATAACAGCAGGACTACACTGGAAAAACTGCAGCACTACTCTGGAATAACAACAGCATTACTCTGGAATATTAGCAGCACTAATCTCGAATAAAAGCAGCACTACTCTGGAATAAAAGCAGCACTTCCATGGAATAACAGCAGCACTACTGTGGAATAACAGCAGCACTACTCTGGAATAACAGCAGCATTACTATGAAATAACAGCAGCACTACACTGGAATAACATCAGCACTAATATAGAATATAGAAAAACAGCAGCACTACTATGGAATAACAGTAGCACTACCTCTGGAATAACAGCAGCACTTCTATGGAATAACAGCAGCACTACTCTGGAATAACAGCAGCACAACTCTGGAATAACAGCAACACTACTATGGAATAACAGCAGCACTATTCTGGAATAACAGCAGCATTACTAGTGAAGAACAGCAGCACTACTCTGGAATAACAGCAGCACTACTCTGGAATAACATCAGCACTACTATAGAATAACAGCAACACTACTCTGGAATAACAGCAGCATTACTCTGGAATAATAGCAGCAATGCTCTGGAATTATATCAGCACTACTACAGAATAACAGCAGCACTAATGTGGAATAACAGCAGCACTGCTATGAAATAATAGCAACACTGCTATGAAATAACAGTAGCACTACTATGGAATAACAGCAGCACTACAATGGAATAACAGCAGCACTAATATAGAATAACAGCAGAACTACTATGGAATAACAGCAGCACTACTATGGATTAACAGCAGTATTACTATGGAATAACAGCAGTACTACTATGGAATAAAAGCAGCACTAATATAGAATAATAGCAGCAATACTATGGAATAACAGCAGCAATACTATATAATAACAGCAGCACTACTCTGGAATAACAGCAGCTTTACTATGTTATAAGAGCAGCACTACTCTGGAATAACAGCAACACTACTATGGAATAACAGCAGCACCACTCTGAAATAACAGCAGCATAACTCTGAAATAACAGCAGCACCACTCTGAAATAACAACAGCACCACTCTGAAATAACAGCAGCACTAGTCTGGAATAACAGCAGCACTACTCTGGAAAAACAACAGCACTAATATAGAATAACAGCAGAACTACTATGGAATAACAGCAGCACTACTATGGATTAACAGCAGTGTTACTGTGGAATAAATGCAGCACTACTCTGGAATAACAGCAGCACTACTATGGAATATAAGCAGCACTACTATGGAAAAACATCAGCACTACTATAGAATAACAGCAGCATTACTCTGGAATAATAGCAGCACTGCTCTGGAATTACATCAGCACTACTACAGAATAACAGCAGCACTACTGTGGAATAACAGCAGCACTGCTATGAAATAATAGCAACACTGCTATGGAATAATAGCTACTCTACTATGGAATAACAGTAGCACTACTATGGAATAACAACAGCACTAATATAGAATAACAGCTGAACTACTATGGAATAACAGCAGCACTACTATGGATTAACAGCAGTATTACTATGGAATAACAGCAGCACTACTATGGAATAACAGCAGCAATACTATATTATAACAGCAGCACTACTCTGGAATAACAGCAACACTACTCTGAAATAACAGCAGCACCATTCTGAAATAACAACAGCACTACTCTGAAATAACAGCACCGCTACTCTGGAATAACAGCAGCACTACTCAGGAATAACAGCAGCACTACTCTGGACTAACAGCATCATTACTATTGAATAACAGCA
Organism: Taudactylus pleione; assembly: GCA_031769625.1. NCBI lineage: Eukaryota > Metazoa > Chordata > Amphibia > Anura > Myobatrachidae > Taudactylus > Taudactylus pleione. Next base: position 314,611 of record JAUIMM010000964.1, on the reverse strand, counting down.
GCACTACTCTGGAATAACAGCAGCACTACTCTGGAATAACAGCAGCACTACTATGGAATAACAGCAGCACTACTATAGAATAACAGCAGCATTACTCTGGAATAATAGCAGCACTGCTCTGGAATTACATCAGCACTACTACAGATTAACAGCAGCACTACTCTGGAATAACAGCAGCACTAATATAGAATATAGAATAACAGCAGCACTACTATGGAATAGCAACAGCACTACTATGGAATAACAGCAGTATTACTTTGGAAAAACAGCAGCACTACTATGGAATTACAGCAGCATTTCTATGGAATAACAGCAGCACTACTATGTAATAACAGTAGCACTACCTCTGGAATAACAGCAGCACTTCTATGGAATAACAGCTGCATTACTATGGAATAACAGCAGCACTACTCTGGAATAACAGCAGTACAACTATGAAATAACAGCAGCACTACTATGGAATAGCAACAGCACTACTATGGAATAACAGCAGTATTACTTTGGAAAAACAGCAGCACTACTATGGAATTCCAGCAGCATTTCTATGGAATAACAGCAGCACTAATCTGGAATAACATCAACACTACTAAGGAATAACAGCAGCACTACTATTGAATAACAGCAGCACTAATCTGGAATAACAGTAGCACTGCTCTGGAGTTACATCAGCACTACTATAGAATAACAGTAGCACTACTCTGGAATAAAATCAGCACTAATATAGAATATAGAATAACAGCAGCACTACTATGGAATAGCAACAGCACTACTATGGAATAACAGCAGTATTACTTTGGAAAAACAGCAGCACTACTTTGGAATTACAGCAGCATTTCTATGGAATAACAGCAGCACTACTCTGGAATAACATCAACACTACTATGGAATAACAGCAGCACTACTATTGAATAACAGCAGCACTAATCTGGAATAACAGTAGCACTGCTCTGGAGTTACATCAGCACTACTATAGAATAACAGCCGCACTACTCAGGAATAACAGCAGCACTACTCTGGAATAACAACAGCATTACTCTGGAATATTAGCAACACTACTCTGGAATAAAAGCAGCACTAGCCTGGAATAAAAGCAGCACTTCTATGGAATAACAGCAGCACTACAGTGGAATAACAGCAGCACTACTCTGGAATAACAGCGGCATTACTATGGAATAACAGCAGCACTACTCTGGAATAACATCAGCACTAATATAGAATATAGAATAACAGCAGCACTACTATGGAATAACAGTAGCACTACCTCTGGAATAACAGCAGCACTTCTATGGAATAACAGCTGCATTACTATGGAATAACAGCAGCACTACTCTGGAAAAACAGCAGTACAACTATGAAAGAACAGCAGCACTACTATGGAATAGCAACAGCACTACTATGGAATAACAGCAGTATTACTTTGGAAAAACAGCAGCACTACTATGGAATTCCAGCAGCATTTCTATGGAATAACAGCAGCACTAATCTGGAATAACATCAACACTACTATTAAATAACAGCAGCACTACTATTGAATAACAGCAGCACTAATCTGGAATAACAGTAGCACTGCTCTGGAGCTACATCAGCACTACTATAGAATAACAGCAGCACTACTCTGGAATAACAGCAGCATTTCTATGGAATAACATCAGCACTACTCTGGAATAACAGCAACACTACTCTGGAATAACAGCAACACTTCTCTGGAATAACATCAGCAATACTATAGAATAACAGCAGCACCACTCTGAAATAACAGCAGCACCACTCTGAAATAACAGCAGCACCACTCTGAAATAACAGCAGCACCACTATGGAATAACAGCATCACTACTATGCAATAACAGCAGTACTACTATGGAAAAACAGCAGCACTACTATGGAATAACAGCAGCACTACTATGGAATAACAGCAGAACTACTGTAGAATAACAGCAGGACTACACTGGAAAAACTGCAGCACTACTCTGGAATAACAACAGCATTACTCTGGAATATTAGCAGCACTAATCTCGAATAAAAGCAGCACTACTCTGGAATAAAAGCAGCACTTCCATGGAATAACAGCAGCACTACTGTGGAATAACAGCAGCACTACTTTGGAATAACAGCAGCATTACTATGAAATAACAGCAGCACTACACTGGAATAACATCAGCACTAATATAGAATATAGAAAAACAGCAGCACTACTATGGAATAACAGTAGCACTACCTCTGGAATAACAGCAGCACTTCTATGGAATAACAGCTGCATTACTATGGAATAACAGCAGCACTACTCTGGAATAACAGCAGCACAACTCTGGAATAACAGCAACACTACTATGGAATAACAGCAGCACTATTCTGGAATAACAGCAGCATTACTAGTGAAGAACAGCAGCACTACTCTGGAATAACAGCAGCACTACTCTGGAATAACATCAGCACTACTATAGAATAACAGCAACACTACTCTGGAATAACAGCAGCATTACTCTGGAATAATAGCAGCAATGCTCTGGAATTACATCAGCACTACTACAGAATAACAGCAGCACTAATGTGGAATAACAGCAGCACTGCTATGAAATAATAGCAACACTGCTATGAAATAACAGTAGCACTACTATGGAATAACAGCAGCACTACAATGGAATAACAGCAGCACTAATATAGAATAACAGCAGAACTACTATGGAATAACAGCAGCACTACTATGGATTAACAGCAGTATTACTATGGAATAACAGCAGTACTACTATGGAATAAAAGCAGCACTAATATAGAATAATAGCAGCAATACTATGGAATAACAGCAGCAATACTATATAATAACAGCAGCACTACTCTGGAATAACAGCAGCTTTACTATGTTATAAGAGCAGCACTACTCTGGAATAACAGCAACACTACTATGGAATAACAGCAGCACCACTCTGAAATAACAGCAGCATAACTCTGAAATAACAGCAGCACCACTCTGAAATAACAACAGCACCACTCTGAAATAACAGCAGCACTAGTCTGGAATAACAGCAGCACTACTCTGGAAAAACAACAGCACTAATATAGAATAACAGCAGAACTACTATGGAATAACAGCAGCACTACTATGGATTAACAGCAGTGTTACTGTGGAATAAATGCAGCACTACTATGGAATAACAGCAGCACTAATATAGAATAACAGCAGCACTACTCTGGAATAACAGCAGCACTACTATGGAATATAAGCAGCACTACTATGGAAAAACATCAGCACTACTATAGAATAACAGCAGCATTACTCTGGAATAATAGCAGCACTGCTCTGGAATTACATCAGCACTACTACAGAATAACAGCAGCACTACTGTGGAATAACAGCAGCACTGCTATGAAATAATAGCAACACTGCTATGGAATAATAGCTACTCTACTATGGAATAACAGTAGCACTACTATGGAATAACAACAGCACTAATATAGAATAACAGCTGAACTACTATGGAATAACAGCAGCACTACTATGGATTAACAGCAGTATTACTATGGAATAACAGCAGCACTACTATGGAATAACAGCAGCAATACTATATTATAACAGCAGCACTACTCTGGAATAACAGCAACACTACTCTGAAATAACAGCAGCACCATTCTGAAATAACAACAGCACTACTCTGAAATAACAGCACCGCTACTCTGGAATAACAGCAGCACTACTCAGGAATAACAGCAGCACTACTCTGGACTAACAGCATCATTACTATTGAATAACAGCAGCACTACTCTGGAATAACAGCAGCACTACTCTGGAATAACAGCAGCACTACTATGGAATAACAGCAGCACTACTATAGAATAACAGCAGCATTACTCTGGAATAATAGCAGCACTGCTCTGGAATTACATCAGCACTACTACAGATTAACAGCAGCACTACTCTGGAATAACAGCAGCACTAATATAGAATATAGAATAACAGCAACACTACTATGGAATAGCAACAGCACTACTATGGAATAACAGCAGTATTACTTTGGAAAAACAGCAGCACTACTATGGAATTACAGCAGCATTTCTATGGAATAACAGCAGCACTACTATGTAATAACAGTAGCACTACCTCTGGAATAACAGCAGCACTTCTATGGAATAACAGCTGCATTACTATGGAATAACAGCAGCACTACTCTGGAATAACAGCAGTACAACTATGAAATAACAGCAGCACTACTATGGAATAGCAACAGCACTACTATGGAATAACAGCAGTATTACTTTGGAAAAACAGCAGCACTACTATGGAATTCCAGCAGCATTTCTATGGAATAACAGCAGCACTAATCTGGAATAACATCAACACTACTAAGGAATAACAGCAGCACTACTATTGAATAACAGCAGCACTAATCTGGAATAACAGTAGCACTGCTCTGGAGTTACATCAGCACTACTATAGAATAACAGTAGCACTACTCTGGAATAAAAACAGCACTAATATAGAATATAGAATAACAGCAGCACTACTATGGAATAGCAACAGCACTACTATAGAATAACAGCAGTATTACTTTGGAAAAACAGCAGCACTACTTTGGAATTACAGCAGCATTTCTATGGAATAACAGCAGCACTACTCTGGAATAACATCAACACTACTATGGAATAACAGCAGCACTACTATTGAATAACAGCAGCACTAATCTGGAATAACAGTAGCACTGCTCTGGAGTTACATCAGCACTACTATAGAATAACAGCCGCACTACTCAGGAATAACAGCAGCACTACTCTGGAATAACAACAGCATTACTCTGGAATATTAGCAACACTACTCTGGAATAAAAGCAGCACTAGCCTGGAATAAAAGCAGCACTTCTATGGAATAACAGCAGCACTACAGTGGAATAACAGCAGCACTACTCTGGAATAACAGCGGCATTACTATGGAATAACAGCAGCACTACTCTGGAATAACATCAGCACTAATATAGAATATAGAATAACAGCAGCACTACTATGGAATAACAGTAGCACTACCTCTGGAATAACAGCAGCACTTCTATGGAATAACAGCTGCATTACTATGGAATAACAGCAGCACTACTCTGGAATAACAGCAGTACAACTATGAAATAACAGCAGCACTACTATGGAATAGCAACAGCACTACTATGGAATAACAGCAGTATTACTTTGGAAAAACAGCAGCACTACTATGGAATTCCAGCAGCATTTCTATGGAATAACAGCAGCACTAATCTGGAATAACATCAACACTACTATGGAATAACAGCAGCACTACTATTGAATAACAGCAGCACTAATCTGGAATAACAGTAGCACTGCTCTGGAGCTACATCAGCACTACTATAGAATAACAGCAGCACTACTCTGGAATAACAGCAGCATTTCTATGGAATAACATCAGCACTACTCTGGAATAACAGCAACACTACTCTGGAATAACAGCAACACTTCTCTGGAATAACATCAGCAATACTATAGAATAACAGCAGCACCACTCTGAAATAACAGCAGCACCACTCTGAAATAACAGCAGCACCACTCTGAAATAACAGCAGCACCACTATGGAATAACAGCATCACTACTATGCAATAACAGCAGTACTACTATGGAAAAACAGCAGCACTACTATGGAATAACAGCAGCACTACTATGGAATAACAGCAGAACTACTGTAGAATAACAGCAGGACTACACTGGAAAAACTGCAGCACTACTCTGGAATAACAACAGCATTACTCTGGAATATTAGCAGCACTAATCTCGAATAAAAGCAGCACTACTCTGGAATAAAAGCAGCACTTCCATGGAATAACAGCAGCACTACTGTGGAATAACAGCAGCACTACTTTGGAATAACAGCAGCATTACTATGAAATAACAGCAGCACTACACTGGAATAACATCAGCACTAATATAGAATATAGAAAAACAGCAGCACTACTATGGAATAACAGTAGCACTACCTCTGGAATAACAGCAGCACTTCTATGGAATAACAGCTGCATTACTATGGAATAACAGCAGCACTACTCTGGAATAACAGCAGCACAACTCTGGAATAACAGCAACACTACTATGGAATAACAGCAGCACTATTCTGGAATAACAGCAGCATTACTAGTGAAGAACAGCAGCACTACTCTGGAATAACAGCAGCACTACTCTGGAATAACATCAGCACTACTATAGAATAACAGCAACACTACTCTGGAATAACAGCAGCACTAATATGAAATAATAGCAACACTGCTATGGAATAACAGCTACACTACTATGGAATAACTGCAGCACTACTATGGAATAACAGCAGCAATACTATGGAATAACAACAGCGCTAATATGGAACACCAGCAGTATTACTCTGGAAAAACAGCAGCACTGCTATGGAATTCCAGCAGTACTACTCTGGAATAACAGCACATCACAACTACTATAGAATAACAGCAGCAATACTATAGGATAACAGCACCACTACTCTGGAATAACAGCAGCATTATTCTGGAATAACAGCAGTACTACTCTGGAAAAACAGCAACACTTCTATTGAATAACAGCAGCACTATTATAGAATAACAGCAGGACCACTCTGGAAAACTGCAGCACTACTGTGGAAAAACAGCAGCAATTCTGTGAATAACAGCAGCACTTTTCTGGAATAACATCAGCATTACTATGGAATAACAGCAGCACTTGTATGGAATAACAGCAGTATTACTATGGAATAACAGCAACACTACTCTGGAATAACCGCAGCACTACTCTGGAAAAACCGCAGCACTACTATGAAATAACACCAGCAGTACTATGGAATACCAGCAGCACTACTCTGGAATAGTAGCAGCATTACTATTGAATAACTGCAGAACTACTCTGGAATAACAGCAGCACTACTATGGAATAACAGCAGCATTACTATTGAATAACAGCAGCACTACTATTGAATACCAGCAGCACTACTCTGGAATAACAGCAACACTACTCTGGAATAACAGCAACACTTCTCTGGAATAACATCAGCAATACTATAGAATAAGAGCAGAACCACTCTGAAATAACAGCAGCACCACTCTGAAATAACAGCAGCACCACTATGGAATAACAGCAGCACTACTCTGGAAAAACAGCATCACTACTATGCAATAACAGCAGTACTACTATGGAATAACAGCAGCAATACTATGGAATAGCAACAGCACTACTATGGAATAACAGCAGTATTACTTTGGAAAAACAGCAGCACTACTATGGAATTACAGCAGCATTTCTAAGGAATAACAGCAGCACTACTCTGGAATAACATCAACACTACTATGGAATAACAGCAGCACTACTATAGAATAACAGCAGCACTACTCTGGAATAACAGCAGCACTACTCTTGAATAACAACAGCATTACTCTTGAATACTAGCAACACTACTCTGGAATAAAAGCAGCACTAGTCTGGAATAAAAGCAGCACTTCTATGGAATAACAGCAGCACTACTGTGGAATAACAGCAGCACTACTCTGGAATAACAGCAGCATTACTATGGAATAACAGCAGCACTACTCTGGAATAACATCAGCACTAATATAGAATATAGAATAACAGCAGCACTACTATGGAATAACAGTAGCACTACCTCTGGAATAACAGCAGCACTTCTATGGAATAACAGCTGCATTACTATGGAATAACAGCAGCACTACTCTGGAATAACAGCAGTACAACTATGAAATAACAGCAGCACTACTATGGAATAGCAACAGCACTACTATGGAATAACAGCAGTATTACTTTGCAAAAACAGCAGCACTACTATGGAATTCCAGCAGCATTTCTATGGAATAACAGCAGCACTAATCTGGAGTAACATCAACACTACTATGGAATAACAGCAGCACTACTATTGAATAACAGCAGCACTAATCTGGATTAACAGTAGCACTGCTCTGGAGTTACATCAGCACTACTATAGAATAGCAGCAGCACTATGGAATAACAGCAGCATTTCTATGGAATAACATCAGCACTACTCTGGAATAACAGCAACACTACACCGGAATAACAGCAACACTTCTCTGGAATAACATCAGCAATACTATAGAATAACAGCAGCACCACTCTGAAATAACAGCAGCACCACTCTGAAATAACAGCAGCACCACTATGGAATAACAGCAGCAGTACTCTGGAATAACAGCATCACTACTATGCAATAACAGCAGTACTACTATGGAAAAACAGCAGCACTACTATGGAATAACAGCAGTACTACTAAGGAATAACAGCAGAACTACTGTAGAATAACAGCAGGACTACTCTGGAAAAACTGCAGCACTACTCTGGAATAACAACAGCATTACTCTGGAATATTAGCAGCACTAATCTGGAATAAAGGCAGCACTACTCTGGAATAAAAGCAGCACTTCCATGGAATAACAGCAGCACTACTGTGGAATAACAGCAGCACTACTCTGGAATAACAGCAGCATTACTATGAAATAACAGCAGCACTACACTGGAATAACATCAGCACTAATATAGAATATAGAATAACAGCAGCACTACTATGGAATAACAGTAGCACTACCTCTGGAATAACAGCAGCACTTCTATGGAATAACAGCTGCATTACTATGGAATAACAGCAGCACTACTTTGGAATAACAGCAACACAACTCTGGAATAACAGCAACACTACTATGGAATAACAGCAGCACTATTCTGGAATAACAGCAGCATTACTAGTGAAGAACAGCAGCACTACTCTGGAATAACAGCAGCACTACTCTGGAATAACATCAGCACTACTATAGAATAACAGCAACACTACTCTGGAATAACAGCAGCACTAATATGAAATAATAGCAACACTACTATGGAATAACAGCTACACTACTATGGAATAACTGCAGCACTACTATGGAATAACAGCAGCAATACTATGGAATAACAACAGCGCTAATATGGAACACCAGCAGTATTACTCTGGAAAAACAGCAGCACTACTATGGAATTCCAGCAGTACTACTCTGGAATAACAGCACATCAACACTACTATAGAATAACTGCAGCAATACTATAGGATAACAGCACCACTACTCTGGAATAACAGCAGCATTACTATGGAATAACAGCAGTACTACTCTGGAAAAACAGCAACACTTCTATTGAATAACAGCAGCACTATTATAGAATAACAGCAGGACTACTCTGGAAAAACTGCAGCACTACTGTGGAAAAACAGCAGCAATTCTGTGAATAACAGCAGCACTTTTCTGGAATAACATCAGCATTACTATGGAATAACAGCAGCACTTGTATGGAATAACAGAAGTATTACTATGGAATAACAGCAACACTACTCTGGAATAACAGCAGCACTACTCTGGAATAACCGCAGCACTACTATGAAATAACACCAGCAGTACTATGGAATACCAGCAGCACTACTCTGGAATAGTAGCAGCATTACTATTGAATAACAGCAGAACTACTCTGGAATAACAGCAGCACTACTATGGAATAACAGCAGCATTACTATTGAATAACAGCAGCACTACTATTGAATAACAGCAGCACTACTCTGGAATAACAACAGCATTACTCTGGAATATTAACTGCACTACTCTGGAATAAAAGCAGCACTACTCTGGAATAAAAGCAGCACTTCTATGGAATAACAGCAGCACAACTGTGGAATAACAGCAGCACTACTATAGAATAACAGCAGCACTACTCTGGAATAATAGCAGCACTGCTCTGGAATTACATCAGAATTACTATGGAATAACAGCAGCACTTGTATTGGAATAACAGCAGTATTACTATGGAATAACAGTAACACTACTCTGGAATAATAGAAGCACTGCTCTGGAATTACATCAGCACTACTATAGAATAACAGCAGCACTACTCTGGTATAATAGTAGCACTGCTATGAAATAATAGCAACACTGCTATGGAATAACCGCAGCAATACTCTGGCATAACAGCGGCATTACTTTGGAATAGCAGCAGCACTATTCTGGAATAAAAGCAGCATTACTATAGAATAACAGCAGCACTACTCTGGAATAACAGCAGCATTACTATGGAATAACAGCAGCACAACTCTGGAATAACAGCAACACTACTATGGAATAACAGCAGCACTACTCTGGAATAACAGCAGCATTACTAGTGAACAACAGCAGCACTACTCTGGAATAACAGCGGCACTACTCTGGAATAACATCAGCACTACTATAGAATAACAGCAGCAGTACTCTGGAATAACAGCAGCACTATTATGAAATAATAGCAACATTACTATGGAATAACAGCTACACTACTATGGATTAACTGCAGCACTACTATGGAATAACAGCAGCAATACTATGGAATAACAACAGCGCTACTATGGAACACCAGCAGTATTACTCTGGAAAAACAGCAGCACTACTATGGAATTCCAGCAGTACTACTATGGAATAACAGCACATCAACACTACTATAGAATAACAGCAGCAATACTATAGAATAACAGCAGTACTACTCTGGAATAACAGCAACACTACTATTGAATAACAGCAGCACAACTATGGAACAACAGTAGCATTACTATTGAATAACAGCAGCACTACTGTGGAATAACAGCAGCATTACTATTGAATAACAGCAGCACTACTCTGGAATAATAGCAGCAGTTCTATGGAAAAACAGCAGCACTACTGTGGAATAACAGCAGCAATTCTGTGGAATAACACCAGCACTTTTCTGGAATAACATCAGCATTACTATGGAATAACAGCAGCACTTGTATGGAATAACAGCAGTATTACTATGGAATAACAGCAACACTACTCTGGAATAACAGCAGCACTACTCTGGAATAACCACAGCACTACTATGAAATAACACCAGCAGTACTATAGAATAACAGCAGCACTACTCTGGAATAATAGCAGCATTACTATTGAATAACAGCAGCACTACTCTGGAATAACAGCAGCACTACTATGGAATAACAGCAGCATTACTATTGAATAACAGCAGCACTACTCTGGAATAATAGCAGCAGTTCTATGGAAAAACAGCAGCACTACTGTGGAATAGCAGCAGCAATTCTGTGGAATAACAGCAGCACTTTTCTGGAATAACATCAGCATTACTATGGAATAACAGCAGCACTTGTATGGAATAACAGCAGTATTACTATGGAATAACAGCAACACTACTCTGGAATAACAGCAGCACTACTCTGGAATAACCGCAGCACTACTATGAAATAACATCTTCAGTACTATAGAATAACAGCAGCACTACTCTGGAATAATAGCAGCATTACTATTGAATAACAGCAGCACTACTCTGGAATAACAGCAGCACTACTATGGAATAACAGCAGCTTTACTAATGAATAACAGCAGCACTACTATTGAATAACAGCAGCACTACTCTGAAATAACAACAGCACTACTCTGGAATAACAGCAGCACTACTCTGGAATAACAGCAGCACTACTATGGAATAACAGCAGCACTACTCTGGAATAACGGTAACACTACTTTGGAATAACAGCAGCACTACTATAGAATAACAGCAGCACTACTCTGGAATAATAGCAGCACTGCTCTGGAATTACATCAGCACTACTATAGAATAACAGCAGCAATACTCTGGAATAATAGCAGCACTGCTATGAAATAATAGCAACACTGCTATGGAATAACAGCAGCAATACTGTGGCATAACAGCAGCACTACTCTGGAATAGCAGCAGCACTATTCCAGAATAAAAGCAGCGTTACTATGGAATAACAGCAACACTTCTATTGAATAACAGCAGCACTACTCTGGAATAATAGCAGCATTATTATTGAAAAACAGCAGCACTACTCTGGAATAACAGCAGCACTACTCTGGAATAACATCAGCACTACTCTGGATTAACAGCAGCACTCCTCTGGAATAACAGCCGCATTACTATTGAATAACAGCAGCACTACTCTGGAATAACAGCAGCACTACTCTGGAATAACATCAGCACTACTATAGAATAAAAGCAGCACTACGCTGGAATAACAGCAGCACTATTATGAAATAATAGCAACACTACTATGGAATAACAGCTACACTACTATGGAATAACTGCAGCAATACTATGGAATAACAACAGCGCTACTATGGAACAACAGCATAATTACTCTGGAATAACAGCAGCACTTCTATGGAATTCCAGCAGTACTACTATGGAATAACAGCAACACTACTCTGGAATAACATCAGCACTACGATAGAATAAAAGCAGCACTACGCTGGAATAACAGCAGCACTGCTCTGGAGTTACATCAGCACTACAATAGAATAACAGCAGCACTACTCTGGAATAACAGCAGCACTATTATGAAATAATAGCAACACTACTATGGAATAACAGCTACACTACTATGGAATAACTGCAGCACTACTATGGAATAACAGCAGCAATACTATGGAATAACAACAGCGCTAATATGGAACACCAGCAGTATTACTCTGGAAAAACAGCAGCACTGCTATGGAATTCCAGCAGTACTACTCTGGAATAACAGCACATCACAACTACTATAGAATAACAGCAGCAATACTATAGGATAACAGCACCACTACTCTGGAATAACAGCAGCATTATTCTGGAATAACAGCAGTACTACTCTGGAAAAACAGCAACACTTCTATTGAATAACAGCAGCACTATTATAGAATAACAGCAGGACCACTCTGGAAAACTGCAGCACTACTGTGGAAAAACAGCAGCAATTCTGTGAATAACAGCAGCACTTTTCTGGAATAACATCAGCATTACTATGGAATAACAGCAGCACTTGTATGGAATAACAGCAGTATTACTATGGAATAACAGCAACACTACTCTGGAATAACCGCAGCACTACTCTGGAAAAACCGCAGCACTACTATGAAATAACACCAGCAGTACTATGGAATACCAGCAGCACTACTCTGGAATAGTAGCAGCATTACTATTGAATAACTGCAGAACTACTCTGGAATAACAGCAGCACTACTATGGAATAACAGCAGCATTACTATTGAATAACAGCAGCACTACTATTGAATACCAGCAGCACTACTCTGGAATAACAGCAACACTACTCTGGAATAACAGCAACACTTCTCTGGAATAACATCAGCAATACTATAGAATAAGAGCAGAACCACTCTGAAATAACAGCAGCACCACTCTGAAATAACAGCAGCACCACTATGGAATAACAGCAGCACTACTCTGGAAAAACAGCATCACTACTATGCAATAACAGCAGTACTACTATGGAATAACAGCAGCAATACTATGGAATAGCAACAGCACTACTATGGAATAACAGCAGTATTACTTTGGAAAAACAGCAGCACTACTATGGAATTACAGCAGCATTTCTAAGGAATAACAGCAGCACTACTCTGGAATAACATCAACACTACTATGGAATAACAGCAGCACTACTATAGAATAACAGCAGCACTACTCTGGAATAACAGCAGCACTACTCTTGAATAACAACAGCATTACTCTTGAATACTAGCAACACTACTCTGGAATAAAAGCAGCACTAGTCTGGAATAAAAGCAGCACTTCTATGGAATAACAGCAGCACTACTGTGGAATAACAGCAGCACTACTCTGGAATAACAGCAGCATTACTATGGAATAACAGCAGCACTACTCTGGAATAACATCAGCACTAATATAGAATATAGAATAACAGCAGCACTACTATGGAATAACAGTAGCACTACCTCTGGAATAACAGCAGCACTTCTATGGAATAACAGCTGCATTACTATGGAATAACAGCAGCACTACTCTGGAATAACAGCAGTACAACTATGAAATAACAGCAGCACTACTATGGAATAGCAACAGCACTACTATGGAATAACAGCAGTATTACTTTGCAAAAACAGCAGCACTACTATGGAATTCCAGCAGCATTTCTATGGAATAACAGCAGCACTAATCTGGAGTAACATCAACACTACTATGGAATAACAGCAGCACTACTATTGAATAACAGCAGCACTAATCTGGATTAACAGTAGCACTGCTCTGGAGTTACATCAGCACTACTATAGAATAGCAGCAGCACTATGGAATAACAGCAGCATTTCTATGGAATAACATCAGCACTACTCTGGAATAACAGCAACACTACACCGGAATAACAGCAACACTTCTCTGGAATAACATCAGCAATACTATAGAATAACAGCAGCACCACTCTGAAATAACAGCAGCACCACTCTGAAATAACAGCAGCACCACTATGGAATAACAGCAGCAGTACTCTGGAATAACAGCATCACTACTATGCAATAACAGCAGTACTACTATGGAAAAACAGCAGCACTACTATGGAATAACAGCAGTACTACTAAGGAATAACAGCAGAACTACTGTAGAATAACAGCAGGACTACTCTGGAAAAACTGCAGCACTACTCTGGAATAACAACAGCATTACTCTGGAATATTAGCAGCACTAATCTGGAATAAAGGCAGCACTACTCTGGAATAAAAGCAGCACTTCCATGGAATAACAGCAGCACTACTGTGGAATAACAGCAGCACTACTCTGGAATAACAGCAGCATTACTATGAAATAACAGCAGCACTACACTGGAATAACATCAGCACTAATATAGAATATAGAATAACAGCAGCACTACTATGGAATAACAGTAGCACTACCTCTGGAATAACAGCAGCACTTCTATGGAATAACAGCTGCATTACTATGGAATAACAGCAGCACTACTTTGGAATAACAGCAACACAACTCTGGAATAACAGCAACACTACTATGGAATAACAGCAGCACTATTCTGGAATAACAGCAGCATTACTAGTGAAGAACAGCAGCACTACTCTGGAATAACAGCAGCACTACTCTGGAATAACATCAGCACTACTATAGAATAACAGCAACACTACTCTGGAATAACAGCAGCACTAATATGAAATAATAGCAACACTACTATGGAATAACAGCTACACTACTATGGAATAACTGCAGCACTACTATGGAATAACAGCAGCAATACTATGGAATAACAACAGCGCTAATATGGAACACCAGCAGTATTACTCTGGAAAAACAGCAGCACTACTATGGAATTCCAGCAGTACTACTCTGGAATAACAGCACATCAACACTACTATAGAATAACTGCAGCAATACTATAGGATAACAGCACCACTACTCTGGAATAACAGCAGCATTACTATGGAATAACAGCAGTACTACTCTGGAAAAACAGCAACACTTCTATTGAATAACAGCAGCACTATTATAGAATAACAGCAGGACTACTCTGGAAAAACTGCAGCACTACTGTGGAAAAACAGCAGCAATTCTGTGAATAACAGCAGCACTTTTCTGGAATAACATCAGCATTACTATGGAATAACAGCAGCACTTGTATGGAATAACAGAAGTATTACTATGGAATAACAGCAACACTACTCTGGAATAACAGCAGCACTACTCTGGAATAACCGCAGCACTACTATGAAATAACACCAGCAGTACTATGGAATACCAGCAGCACTACTCTGGAATAGTAGCAGCATTACTATTGAATAACAGCAGAACTACTCTGGAATAACAGCAGCACTACTATGGAATAACAGCAGCATTACTATTGAATAACAGCAGCACTACTATTGAATAACAGCAGCACTACTCTGGAATAACAACAGCATTACTCTGGAATATTAACTGCACTACTCTGGAATAAAAGCAGCACTACTCTGGAATAAAAGCAGCACTTCTATGGAATAACAGCAGCACAACTGTGGAATAACAGCAGCACTACTATAGAATAACAGCAGCACTACTCTGGAATAATAGCAGCACTGCTCTGGAATTACATCAGAATTACTATGGAATAACAGCAGCACTTGTATTGGAATAACAGCAGTATTACTATGGAATAACAGTAACACTACTCTGGAATAATAGAAGCACTGCTCTGGAATTACATCAGCACTACTATAGAATAACAGCAGCACTACTCTGGTATAATAGTAGCACTGCTATGAAATAATAGCAACACTGCTATGGAATAACCGCAGCAATACTCTGGCATAACAGCGGCATTACTTTGGAATAGCAGCAGCACTATTCTGGAATAAAAGCAGCATTACTATAGAATAACAGCAGCACTACTCTGGAATAACAGCAGCATTACTATGGAATAACAGCAGCACAACTCTGGAATAACAGCAACACTACTATGGAATAACAGCAGCACTACTCTGGAATAACAGCAGCATTACTAGTGAACAACAGCAGCACTACTCTGGAATAACAGCGGCACTACTCTGGAATAACATCAGCACTACTATAGAATAACAGCAGCAGTACTCTGGAATAACAGCAGCACTATTATGAAATAATAGCAACATTACTATGGAATAACAGCTACACTACTATGGATTAACTGCAGCACTACTATGGAATAACAGCAGCAATACTATGGAATAACAACAGCGCTACTATGGAACACCAGCAGTATTACTCTGGAAAAACAGCAGCACTACTATGGAATTCCAGCAGTACTACTATGGAATAACAGCACATCAACACTACTATAGAATAACAGCAGCAATACTATAGAATAACAGCAGTACTACTCTGGAATAACAGCAACACTACTATTGAATAACAGCAGCACAACTATGGAACAACAGTAGCATTACTATTGAATAACAGCAGCACTACTGTGGAATAACAGCAGCATTACTATTGAATAACAGCAGCACTACTCTGGAATAATAGCAGCAGTTCTATGGAAAAACAGCAGCACTACTGTGGAATAACAGCAGCAATTCTGTGGAATAACACCAGCACTTTTCTGGAATAACATCAGCATTACTATGGAATAACAGCAGCACTTGTATGGAATAACAGCAGTATTACTATGGAATAACAGCAACACTACTCTGGAATAACAGCAGCACTACTCTGGAATAACCACAGCACTACTATGAAATAACACCAGCAGTACTATAGAATAACAGCAGCACTACTCTGGAATAATAGCAGCATTACTATTGAATAACAGCAGCACTACTCTGGAATAACAGCAGCACTACTATGGAATAACAGCAGCATTACTATTGAATAACAGCAGCACTACTCTGGAATAATAGCAGCAGTTCTATGGAAAAACAGCAGCACTACTGTGGAATAGCAGCAGCAATTCTGTGGAATAACAGCAGCACTTTTCTGGAATAACATCAGCATTACTATGGAATAACAGCAGCACTTGTATGGAATAACAGCAGTATTACTATGGAATAACAGCAACACTACTCTGGAATAACAGCAGCACTACTCTGGAATAACCGCAGCACTACTATGAAATAACATCTTCAGTACTATAGAATAACAGCAGCACTACTCTGGAATAATAGCAGCATTACTATTGAATAACAGCAGCACTACTCTGGAATAACAGCAGCACTACTATGGAATAACAGCAGCTTTACTAATGAATAACAGCAGCACTACTATTGAATAACAGCAGCACTACTCTGAAATAACAACAGCACTACTCTGGAATAACAGCAGCACTACTCTGGAATAACAGCAGCACTACTATGGAATAACAGCAGCACTACTCTGGAATAACGGTAACACTACTTTGGAATAACAGCAGCACTACTATAGAATAACAGCAGCACTACTCTGGAATAATAGCAGCACTGCTCTGGAATTACATCAGCACTACTATAGAATAACAGCAGCAATACTCTGGAATAATAGCAGCACTGCTATGAAATAATAGCAACACTGCTATGGAATAACAGCAGCAATACTGTGGCATAACAGCAGCACTACTCTGGAATAGCAGCAGCACTATTCCAGAATAAAAGCAGCGTTACTATGGAATAACAGCAACACTTCTATTGAATAACAGCAGCACTACTCTGGAATAATAGCAGCATTATTATTGAAAAACAGCAGCACTACTCTGGAATAACAGCAGCACTACTCTGGAATAACATCAGCACTACTCTGGATTAACAGCAGCACTCCTCTGGAATAACAGCCGCATTACTATTGAATAACAGCAGCACTACTCTGGAATAACAGCAGCACTACTCTGGAATAACATCAGCACTACTATAGAATAAAAGCAGCACTACGCTGGAATAACAGCAGCACTATTATGAAATAATAGCAACACTACTATGGAATAACAGCTACACTACTATGGAATAACTGCAGCAATACTATGGAATAACAACAGCGCTACTATGGAACAACAGCATAATTACTCTGGAATAACAGCAGCACTTCTATGGAATTCCAGCAGTACTACTATGGAATAACAGCAACACTACTCTGGAATAACATCAGCACTACGATAGAATAAAAGCAGCACTACGCTGGAATAACAGCAGCACTGCTCTGGAGTTACATCAGCACTACAATAGAATAACAGCAGCACTACTCTGGAATAACAGCAGCACTATTATGAAATAATAGCAACACTACTATGGAATAACAGCTACACTACTATGGAATAACTGCAGCACTACTATGGAATAACAGCAGCAATACTATGGAATAACAACAGCGCTACTATGGAACAACAGCATTATTACTCTGGAATAACAGCAGCACTACTATGGAATTCCAGCAGTACTACTATGGAATAACAGCAACACTACTATGGAATAACAGCAGCACTACTCTGGAATAGCAGCAGCACTATTCCAGAATAAAAGCAGCGTTACTATGGAATAACAGCAACACTTCTATTGAATAACAGCAGCACTACTCTGGAATAATAGCAGCATTATTATTGAATAACAGCAGCACTACTCTGGAATAACAGCAGCACTACTCTGGAAAAACATCAGCACTACTCTGGAATAACAGCAGCACTCCTCTGGAATAACAGCAGCGTTACTATTGAATAACAGCAGCACTACTCTGGAATAACAGCAGCACTACTCTGGAATAACATCAGCACTACTATAAAATAAAAGCAGCACTACGCTGGAATAACAGCAGCACTATTATGAAATAATAGCAACACTACTATGGAATAACAGCTACACTACTATGGAATAACTGCAGCACTACTATGGAATAACAGCAGCAATACTATGGAATAACAACAGCGCTACTATGGAACAACAGCATAATTACTCTGGAATAACAGCAGCACTTCTATGGAATTCCAGCAGTACTACTATGGAATAACAGCAACACTAGTCTGGAATAACATCAGCACTACGATAGAATAAAAGCAGCACTACGCTGGAATAACAGCAGCACTGCTCTGGAGTTACATCAGCACTACAATAGAATAACAGCAGCACTACTCTGGAATAACAGCAGCACTATTATGAAATAATAGCAACACTACTATGGAATAACAGCTACACTACTATGGAATAACTGCAGCACTACTATGGAATAACAGCAGCAATACTGTGGAATAACAACAGCGCTACTATGGAACAACAGCATTATTACTCTGGAATAACAGCAGCACTACTATGGAATTCCAGCAGTACTACTATGGAATAACAGCAACACTACTATGGAAAAACAGCAGCACTACTATGGAAAAACAGCTGCATTACTATGGAATAACAGCAGCACTACTATGGAAAAACAGCAGTACAACTATGAAATAACAGCAGCAGTACTATGGAATAGCAACAGCACTACTATGGAATAACAGCAGTATTACTTTAGAAAAACAGCAGCACTACTATGGAATTCCAGCAGCATTTCTAAGGAATAACAGCAGCACTACTCTGGAATAACATCAACACTACTATGGAATAACAGCAGCACTACTATTGAATAACAGCAGCATTAATCTGGAATAACAGTAGCACTGCTCTGGAGTTACATCAGCACTAGTATACAATAACAGCAGCACTACTCTGCAATAACAGCAGCATTTATATGGAATAACATCAGCACTACTCTGGAATAACATCAACACTACTATGGAATAACAGCAGTACTACTCTGGAATAACAGCAACACTAATATTGAATAACAGCAGCACAACTGTGGAATAACAGCAGCATTACTATTGAATAACAGCAGCACTACTCTGGAATAATAGCAGCAGTTCTATGGAAAAACAGCAGCACTACTGTGGAATAACAGCAGCAATTCTGTGGAATAACAGCAGCACTTTTCTGGAATAACATCAGCATTACTATGGAATAACAGCAGCACTTGTATGGAATAACAGCAGTATTACTATGGAATAACAGCAACACTACTCTGGAATAACAGCAGCACTACTCTGGAATAACCACAGCACTACTATGAAATAACACCAGCAGTACTATAGAATAACAGCAGCACTACTCTGGAATAATAGCAGCATTACTATTGAATAACAGCAGCACTACTCTGGAATAACAGCAGCACTACTATGGAATAACAGCAGCATTACTATTTAATAACAGCAGCACTACTCTGGAATAATAGCAGCAGTTCTATGGAAAAACAGCAGCACTACTGTGGAATAACAGCAGCACTTTTCTGGAATAACATCAGCATTACTATGGAATAGCAGCAGCACTTGTATGGAATAACAGCAGTATTACTATGGAATAACAGCAACACTACTCTGGAATAACAGCAGCACTACTCTGGAATAACAGCAGCACTACTATGAAATAACACCTTCAGTAATATAGAATAACAGCAGCACTACTCTGGAATAACAGCAGCACTACTATGGAATAACAGCAGCTTTACTAAGGAATAACAGCAGCACTACTATTGAATAACAGCAGCACTACTCTGAAATAACAACAGCACTACTCTGGAATAACAGCAGCACTACTCTGGAATAACAGCAGCACTACTATGGAATAACAGCAGCACTACTCTGGAATAACGGTAACACTACTTTGGAATAACAGCAGCACTACTATAGAATAACAGCAGCACTACTCTGGAATAATAGCAGCACTGCTCTGGAATTACATCAGCACTACTGTAGAATAACAGCAGCAATACTCTGGAATAATAGCAGCACTGCTATGAAATAATAGCAACACTGCTATGGAATAACAGCAGCAATACTGTGGCATAACAGCAGCACTACTCTGGAATAGCAGCAGCACTATTCCAGAATAAAAGCAGCGTTACTATGGAATAACAGCAACACTTCTATTGAATAACAGCAGCACTACTCTGGAATAATAGCAGCATTATTATTGAATAACAGCAGCACTACTCTGGAATAACAGCAGCACTCCTCTGGAATAACAGCAGCATTACTATTGAATAACAGCAGCACTACTCTGGAATAACAGCAGCACTACTCTGGAATAACAGCAGCACTACTATAGAATAAAAGCAGCACTACGCTGGAATAACAGCAGCACTACTCTGGAATAACAGCAGCACTACTTTGGAATTACAGCAGCATTACTATGGAATAACAACAGCGCTACTATGGAACAACAGCATAATTACTCTGGAATAACAGCAGCACTACTATGGAATTCCAGCAGTACTACTATGGAATAAGAGCAACACTACTTTGGAATAACATCAGCACTACTATAGAATAAAAGCAACACTACTATGCAATAAGAGCAGCACTACTATGGACAACAGCCGCATTACTATGAAATAACAGCAGCACTACTCTGGAATAACAGCAGTACAACTATGAAATAACAGCAGCACTACTATGGAATAGCAACAGCACTACTATGGAATAACAGCAGTATTACTTTGGAAAAACAGCAGCACTACTATGGAATTCCAGCAGCATTTCTAAGGAATAACAGCAGCACTACTCTGGAATAACATCAACACTACTATGGAATAACAGCAGCACTACTATTGAATAACAGCAGCATTAATCTGGAATAACAGTAGCACTGCTCTGGAGTTACATCAGCACTAGTATAGAATAACAGCAGCACTACTCTGGAATAACAGCAGCATTTATATGGAATAACATCAGCACTACTCTGGAATAACATCAACACTACTATGGAATAACAGCAGCACTACTCTGGAATTACAGCAGCACTTCTATGGAAAAACAGCAGCACTACTGTGGAATAACAGCAGCAGTACTCTGGAAAAACAGCAGCACTATTCTTGAATAAAAGCAGCATTACTATGGAATAACAGCAGCACTTCTATGGAATAACAGCAGTATTACTATGGAATAACAGCAGCACTACTCTGGAGTAACCGCAGCACTGCTATGAAATAACAGTAGCACTACTATGGAATAACAGCTACACTACTATGGAATAACAGCAGCACTACTGTGGAATAATAGCAGCATTACTATTGAATAACAGCAGCACTACTATGTAACAACAGCAGTATTGCTGTTGAAACACAGCAATACTACTATGGAATTCCAGCAGTACTACTATGGAATAACATCACAGCAACACTACTATAGAATAACAGCAGCACTACTCTGGAATAACAGCAGCATTACTATGGAATAACAGCAGCACAACTCCTGAATAACAACAACACTACTATGGAATAACCCCAGCACTATTCTGGAATAACAGCAGCATTACTAGTGAACAACAGCAGCACTACTCTGGAATAACAGCAACACTACTCTGGAATAACAGCAGCACTAATATGAAATAATAGCAACATTACTATGGAATAACAGCTACCCTACTATGGAATAACTGCAGCACTACTATGGAATAACAGCAGCAATACTATGGAATAACAACAGCGCTAATATGGAACACCAGCAGTATTAATCTGGAAAAACAGCAGCACTACTATGGAATTCCAGCAGTACTACTCTGGAATAACAGCACATCAACACTACTATAGAATAACAGCAGCAATACTATAGAATAACAGCACCACTACTCTGGAATAACAGCAGCATTACTATGGAATAACAGCTGTACTACTCTGGAATAACAGCAACACTTCTATTGAATAACAGCAGCACTACTATGAAATAACAGCAGCACTACTATAGAATAACAGCAGGACTACTCTGGAAACACTGCAGCACTACTGTTGAAAAACAGCAGCAATTCTGTGAATAACAGCAGCACTTTTCTGGAATAACATCAACACTACTATGGAATAACAGCAGCACTTCTCTGGAATTACAGCAGCATTTCTATGGAAAAACAGCAGCACTACAGTGAAATAACAGCAGTAGTACTCTGGAATAACAGCTGCACTATTCTTGAATAAAAGCAGCATTACTGTGGAATAACAGCAGCACTTCTATGGAATAACAGCAGTATTACTATGGAATAACAGCAGCACTACTCTGGAGTAACTGCAGCACTGCTTGGAAATAACAGTAGCACTACTATGGAATAACAGCTACACTACTATGGAATAACAGCAGCACTACTGTGGAATAATAGCAGCATTACTTTTGAATAACAGCTGCACTAATCTGGAATAACATTAGCACTGCTCTAGAGTTACATCAGCACTACTATAGAATAACAGCAGCACTACTCTGTAATTACAGCAGCACTATTATGAAATAATAGCAACACTACTATGGAATAACAACTACACTACTATGGAATAACTGCAGCACTGCTCTGGAGTTACATCAGCACTACTATAGAATAACAGCAGCACTACTCTGGAATAACAGCAGCACCATTATGAAATAATAGCAACATTACTATGGAATAACAGCTACACTACTGTGGAATAACTGCAGCACTACTATGGAATAACAACAGCAGTACTATGTAAAAACAGCAGTATTACTCTTGAAAAACAGCAGCACTACTATGGAATTCCAGCAGTACTACTATGGAATAACAGCACAGCAACACTACTATAGAATAACAGCAGCACTACTCTGGAATAATAGCAGCACTGCTCTGGAATTACATCAGAATTACTATGGAATAACAGCAGCACTTGAATTGGAATAACAGCAGTATTACTATCGAATAACAGTAACACTACTCTGGAATAATAGAAGCACTGCTCTGGAATTACATCAGCACTACTATAGAATAACAGCAGCACTACTCTTGAATAATAGTAGCACTGCTATGAAATAATAGCAACACTGCTATGGAATAACCGCAGAGCGGCATTACTCTGGAATAGCAGCAGCACCAATTCTGGAATAAAAGCAGCATTACTATAGAATAACAGCAGCACTACTCTGGAATAACAGCAGCATTACTATGGAATAACAGCAGCACAACTCTGGAATAACAGCAACACTACTATGGAATAACAGCAGCACTACTCTGGAAAAACAGCAGTATTACTAGTGAACAACAGCAGCACTACTCTGGAATAACAGCACATCAACACTACTATAGAATAACATCAGCAATACTATAGAATAACAGCACCACTACTCTGGAATAACAGCAGCATTACTATGGAATAACAGCTGTACTACTCTGGAATAACAGCAACACTTCTATTGAATAACAGCAGTACTACTCTGGAATAACAGCACATCAACACTACTATAGAATAACAGCAGCAATACTATAGAATAACAGCACCACTACTCTGGAATAACAGCAGCATTACTATAGAATAACAGCTGTACTACTCTGGAATAACAGCAACACTTCTATTGAATAACAGCAGCACTACTATGAAATAACAGCAGCACTACTATGGAATTCCAGCAGTACTACTCTGGAATAACAGCACATCAACACTACTATAGAATAACTGCAGCAATACTATAGGATAACAGCACCACTACTCTGGAATAACAGCAGCATTACTATGGAATAACAGCAGTACTACTCTGGAAAAACAGCAACACTTCTATTGAATAACAGCAGCACTATTATAGAATAACAGCAGGACTACTCTGGAAAAACTGCAGCACTACTGTGGAAAAACAGCAGCAATTCTGTGAATAACAGCAGCACTTTTCTGGAATAACATCAGCATTACTATGGAATAACAGCAGCACTTGTATGGAATAACAGCAGTATTACTATGGAATAACAGCAACACTACTCTGGAATAACAGCAGCACTACTCTGGAATAACCGCAGCACTACTATGAAATAACACCAGCAGTACTATGGAATACCAGCAGCACTACTCTGGAATAGTAGCAGCATTACTATTGAATAACAGCAGAACTACTCTGGAATAACAGCAGCACTACTATGGAATAACAGCAGCATTACTATTGAATAACAGCAGCACTACTATTGAATAACAGCAGCACTACTCTGGAATAACAACAGCATTACTCTGGAATATTAACTGCACTACTCTGGAATAAAAGCAGCACTAATCTGGAATAAAAGCAGCACTTCTATGGAATAACAGCAGCACAACTGTGGAATAACAGCAGCACTACTATAGAATAACAGCAGCACTACTCTGGAATAATAGCAGCACTGCTCTGGAATTACATCAGAATTACTATGGAATAACAGCAGCACTTGTATTGGAATAACAGCAGTATTACTATGGAATAACAGTAACACTACTCTGGAATAATAGAAGCACTGCTCTGGAATTACATCAGCACTACTATAGAATAACAGCAGCACTACTCTGGTATAATAGTAGCACTGCTATGAAATAATAGCAACACTGCTATGGAATAACCGCAGCAATACTCTGGCATAACAGCGGCATTACTTTGGAATAGCAGCAGCACTATTCTGGAATAAAAGCAGCATTACTATAGAATAACAGCAGCACTACTCTGGAATAACAGCAGCATTACTATGGAATAACAGCAGCACAACTCTGGAATAACAGCAACACTACTATGGAATAACAGCAGCACTACTCTGGAATAACAGCAGCATTACTAGTGAACAACAGCAGCACTACTCTGGAATAACAGCAGCACTACTCTGGAATAACATCAGCACTACTATAGAATAACAGCAGCAGTACTCTGGAATAACAGCAGCACTATTATGAAATAATAGCAACATTACTATGGAATAACAGCTACACTACTATGGATTAACTGCAGCACTACTATGGAATACCAGCAGCAATACTATGGAATAACAACAGCGCTACTATGGAACACCAGCAGTATTACTCTGGAAAAACAGCAGCACTACTATGGAATTCCAGCAGTACTACTATGGAATAACAGCACATCAACACTACTATAGAATAACAGCAGCAATACTATAGAATAACAGCAGTACTACTCTGGAATAACAGCAACACTACTATTGAATAACAGCAGCACAACTATGGAACAACAGTAGCATTACTATTGAATAACAGCAGCACTACTGTGGAATAACAGCAGCATTACTATTGAATAACAGCAGCACTACTCTGGAATAATAGCAGCAGTTCAATGGAAAAACAGCAGCACTTTTCTGGAATAACATCAGCATTACTATGGAATAACAGTAGCACTTGTATGGAATAACAGCAGTATTACTATGGAATAACAGCAACACTACTCTGGAATAACAGCAGCACTACTCTGGAATAACCACAGCACTACTATGAAATAACACCAGCAGTACTATAGAATAACAGCAGCACTACTCTGGAATAATAGCAGCATTACTATTGAATAACAGCAGCACTACTCTGGAATAACAGCAGCACTACTATGGAATAACAGCAGCATTACTATTGAATAACAGCAGCACTACTCTGGAATAATAGCAGCAGTTCTATGGAAAAACAGCAGCACTACTGTGGAATAGCAGCAGCAATTCTGTGGAATAACAGCAGCACTTTTCTGGAATAACATCAGCATTACTATGGAATAACAGCAGCACTTGTATGGAATAACAGCAGTATTACTATGGAATAACAGCAACACTACTCTGGAATAACAGCAGCACTACTCTGGAATAACCGCAGCACTACTATGAAATAACATCTTCAGTACTATAGAATAACAGCAGCACTACTCTGGAATAATAGCAGCATTACTATTGAATAACAGCAGCACTACTCTGGAATAACAGCAGCACTACTATGGAATAACAGCAGCTTTACTAATGAATAACAGCAGCACTACTATTGAATAACAGCAGCACTACTCTGAAATAACAACAGCACTACTCTGGAATAACAGCAGCACTACTCTGGAATAACAGCAGCACTACTATGGAATAACAGCAGCACTACTCTGGAATAACGGTAACACTACTTTGGAATAACAGCAGCACTACTATAGAATAACAGCAGCACTACTCTGAAATAATAGCAGCACTGCTCTGGAATTACATCAGCACTACTATAGAATAACAGCAGCAATACTCTGGAATAATAGCAGCACTGCTATGAAATAATAGCAACACTGCTATGGAATAACAGCAGCAATACTGTGGCATAACAGCAGCACTACTCTGGAATAGCAGCAGCACTATTCCAGAATAAAAGCAGCGTTACTATGGAATAACAGCAACACTTCTATTGAATAACAGCAGCACTACTCTGGAATAATAGCAGCATTATTATTGAAAAACAGCAGCACTACTCTGGAATAACAGCAGCACTACTCTGGAATAACATCAGCACTACTCTGGAATAACAGCAGCACTCCTCTGGAATAACAGCCGCATTACTATTGAATAACAGCAGCACTACTCTGGAATAACAGCAGCACTACTCTGGAATAACATCAGCACTACTATAGAATAAAAGCAGCACTACGCTGGAATAACAGCAGCACTATTATGAAATAATAGCAACACTACTATGGAATAACAGCTACACTACTATGGAATAACTGCAGCAATACTATGGAATAACAACAGCGCTACTATGGAACAACAGCATAATTACTCTGGAATAACAGCAGCACTTCTATGGAATTCCAGCAGTACTACTATGGAATAACAGCAACACTACTCTGGAATAACATCAGCACTACGATAGAATAAAAGCAGCACTATACTGGAATAACAGCAGCACTGCTCTGGAGTTACATCAGCACTACAATAGAATAACAGCAGCACTACTCTGGAATAACAGCAGCACTATTATGAAATAATAGCAACACTACTATGGAATAACAGCTACACTACTATGGAATAACTGCAGCACTACTATGGAATAACAGCAGCAATACTATGGAATAACAACAGCGCTACTATGGAACAACAGCATTATTACTCTGGAATAACAGCAGCACTACTATGGAATTCCAGCAGTACTACTATGGAATAACAGCAACACTACTATGGAATAACAGCAGCACTACTCTGGAATAGCAGCAGCACTATTCCAGAATAAAAGCAGCGTTACTATGGAATAACAGCAACACTTCTATTGAATAACAGCAGCACTACTCTGGAATAATAGCAGCATTATTATTGAATAACAGCAGCACTACTCTGGAATAACAGCAGCACTACTCTGGAAAAACATCAGCACTACTCTGGAATAACAGCAGCACTCCTCTGGAATAACAGCAGCATTACTATTGAATAACAGCAGCACTACTCTGGAATAACAGCAGCACTACTCTGGAATAACATCAGCACTACTATAGAATAAAAGCAGCACTACCTGGAATAACAGCAGCACTATTATGAAATAATAGCAACACTACTATGGAATAACAGCTACACTACTATGGAATAACTGCAGCAATACTATGGAATAACAACAGCGCTACTATGGAACAACAGCATAATTACTCTGGAATAACAGCAGCACTTCTATGGAATTCCAGCAGTACTACTATGGAATAACAGCAACACTACTCTGGAATAACATCAGCACTACGATAGAATAAAAGCAGCACTATGCTGGAATAACAGCAGCACTGCTCTGGAGTTACATCAGCACTACAATAGAATAACAGCAGCACTACTCTGGAATAACAGCAGCACTATTATGAAATAATAGCAACACTACTATGGAATAACAGCTACACTACTATGGAATAACTGCAGCACTACTATGGAATAACAGCAGCAATACTATGGAATAACAACAGCGCTACTATGGAACAACAGCATTATTACTCTGGAATAACAGCAGCACTACTATGGAATTCCAGCAGTACTACTATGGAATAACAGCAACACTACTATGGAATAACAGCAGCACTACTCTGGAATAGCAGCAGCACTATTCCAGAATAAAAGCAGCGTTACTATGGAATAACAGCAACACTTCTATTGAATAACAGCAGCACTACTCTGGAATAATAGCAGCATTATTATTGAATAACAGCAGCACTACTCTGGAATAACAGCAGCACTACTCTGGAAAAACATCAGCACTACTCTGGAATAACAGCAGCACTCCTCTGGAATAACAGCAGCATTACTATTGAATAACAGCAGCACTACTCTGGAATAACAGCAGCACTACTCTGGAATAACATCAGCACTACTATAGAATAAAAGCAGCACTACGCTGGAATAACAGCAGCACTATTATGAAATAATAGCAACACTACTATGGAATAACAGCTACACTACTATGGAATAACTGCAGCACTACTATGGAATAACAGCAGCAATACTATGGAATAACAACAGCGCTACTATGGAACAACAGCATAATTACTCTGGAATAACAGCAGCACTTCTATGGAATTCCAGCAGTACTACTATGGAATAACAGCAACACTACTCTGGAATAACATCAGCACTACGATAGAATAAAAGCAGCACTACGCTGGAATAACAGCAGCACTGCTCTGGAGTTACATCAGCACTACAATAGAATAACAGCAGCACTACTCTGGAATAACAGCAGCACTATTATGAAATAATAGCAACACTACTATGGAATAACAACTACACTACTATGGAATAACTGCAGCACTACTATGGAATAACAGCAGCAATACTGTGGAATAACAACAGCGCTACTATGGAACAACAGCATTATTACTCTGGAATAACAGCAGCACTACTATGGAATTCCAGCAGTACTACTATGGAATAACAGCAACACTACTATGGAATAACAGCAGCACTACTATGGAAAAACAGCTGCATTACTATGGAATAACAGCAGCACTACTATGGAAAAACAGCAGTACAACTATGAAATAACAGCAGCAGTACTATGGAATAGCAACAGCACTACTATGGAATAACAGCAGTATTACTTTAGAAAAACAGCAGCACTACTATGGAATTCCAGCAGCATTTCTAAGGAATAACAGCAGCACTACTCTGGAATAACATCAACACTACTATGGAATAACAGCAGCACTACTATTGAATAACAGCAGCATTAATCTGGAATAACAGTAGCACTGCTCTGGAGTTACATCAGCACTAGTATACAATAACAGCAGCACTACTCTGCAATAACAGCAGCATTTATATGGAATAACATCAGCACTACTCTGGAATAACATCAACACTACTATGGAATAACAGCAGTACTACTCTGGAATAACAGCAACACTACTATTGAATAACAGCAGCACAACTATGGAATAACAGTAGCAATACTATTGAATAACAGCAGCACTACTGTGGAATAACAGCAGCATTACTATTGAATAACAGCAGCACTACTCTGGAATAATAGCAGCAGTTCTATGGAAAAACAGCAGCACTACTGTGGAATAACAGCAGCAATTCTGTGGAATAACAGCAGCACTTTTCTGGAATAACATCAGCATTACTATGGAATAACAGCAGCACTTGTATGGAATAACAGCAGTATTACTATGGAATAACAGCAACACTACTCTGGAATAACAGCAGCACTACTCTGGAATAACCACAGCACTACTATGAAATAACACCAGCAGTACTATAGAATAACAGCAGCACTACTCTGGAATAATAGCAGCATTACTATTGAATAACAGCAGCACTACTCTGGAATAACAGCAGCACTACTATGGAATAACAGCAGCATTACTATTTAATAACAGCAGCACTACTCTGGAATAATAGCAGCAGTTCTATGGAAAAACAGCAGCACTACTGTGGAATAGCAGCAGCAATTCTGTGGAATAACAGCAGCACTTTTCTGGAATAACATCAGCATTACCATGGAATAGCAGCAGCACTTGTATGGAATAACAGCAGTATTACTATGGAATAACAGCAACACTACTCTGGAATAACAGCAGCACTACTCTGGAATAACAGCAGCACTACTATGAAATAACACCTTCAGTAATATAGAATAACAGCAGCACTACTCTGGAATAACAGCAGCACTACTATGGAATAACAGCAGCTTTACTAAGGAATAACAGCAGCACTACTATTGAATAACAGCAGCACTACTCTGAAATAACAACAGCACTAGTCTGGAATAACAGCAGCACTACTCTGGAATAACAGCAGCACTACTATGGAATAACAGCAGCACTACTCTGGAATAACGGTAACACTACTTTGGAATAACAGCAGCACTACTATAGAATAACAGCAGCACTACTCTGGAATAATAGCAGCACTGCTCTGGAATTACATCAGCACTACTGTAGAATAACAGCAGCAATACTCTGGAATAATAGCAGCACTGCTATGAAATAATAGCAACACTGCTATGGAATAACAGCAGCAATACTGTGGCATAACAGCAGCACTACTCTGGAATAGCAGCAGCACTATTCCAGAATAAAAGCAGCGTTACTATGGAATAACAGCAACACTTCTATTGAATAACAGCAGCACTACTCTGGAATAATAGCAGCATTATTATTGAATAACAGCAGCACTACTCTGGAATAACAGCAGCACTCCTCTGGAATAACAGCAGCATTACTATTGAATAACAGCAGCACTACTCTGGAATAACAGCAGCACTACTCTGGAATAACAGCAGCACTACTATAGAATAAAAGCAGCACTACGCTGGAATAACAGCAGCACTACTCTGGAATAACAGCAGCACTACTTTGGAATTACAGCAGCATTACTATGGAATAACAACAGCGCTACTATGGAACAACAGCATAATTACTCTGGAATAACAGCAGCACTACTATGGAATTCCAGCAGTACTACTATGGAATAAGAGCAACACTACTTTGGAATAACATCAGCACTACTATAGAATAAAAGCAACACTACTATGCAATAAGAGCAGCACTACTATGGACAACAGCCGCATTACTATGAAATAACAGCAGCACTACTCTGGAATAACAGCAGTACAACTATGAAATAACAGCAGCACTACTATGGAATAGCAACAGCACTACTATGGAATAACAGCAGTATTACTTTGGAAAAACAGCAGCACTACTATGGAATTCCAGCAGCATTTCTAAGGAATAACAGCAGCACTACTCTGGAATAACATCAACACTACTATGGAATAACAGCAGCACTACTATTGAATAACAGCAGCATTAATCTGGAATAACAGTAGCACTGCTCTGGAGTTACATCAGCACTAGTATAGAATAACAGCAGCACTACTCTGGAATAACAGCAGCATTTATATGGAATAACATCAGCACTACTCTGGAATAACATCAACACTACTATGGAATAACAGCAGCACTACTCTGGAATTACAGCAGCACTTCTATGGAAAAACAGCAGCACTACTGTGGAATAACAGCAGCAGTACTCTGGAAAAACAGCAGCACTATTCTTGAATAAAAGCAGCATTACTATGGAATAACAGCAGCACTTCTATGGAATAACAGCAGTATTACTATGGAATAACAGCAGCACTACTCTGGAGTAACCGCAGCACTGCTATGAAATAACAGTAGCACTACTATGGAATAACAGCTACACTACTATGGAATAACAGCAGCACTACTGTGGAATAATAGCAGCATTACTATTGAATAACAGCAGCACTACTATGTAACAACAGCAGTATTACTCTTGAAACACAGCAATACTACTATGGAATTCCAGCAGTACTACTATGGAATAACATCACAGCAACACTACTATAGAATAACAGCAGCACTACTCTGGAATAACAGCAGCATTACTATGGAATAACAGCAGCACAACTCCTGAATAACAACAACACTACTATGGAATAACCCCAGCACTATTCTGGAATAACAGCAGCATTACTAGTGAACAACAGCAGCACTACTCTGGAATAACAGCAACACTACTCTGGAATAACAGCAGCACTAATATGAAATAATAGCAACATTAGAATGGAATAACAGCTACCCTACTATGGAATAACTGCAGCACTACTATGGAATAACAGCAGCAATACTATGGAATAACAACAGCGCTAATATGGAACACCAGCAGTATTAATCTGGAAAAACAGCAGCACTACTATGGAATTCCAGCAGTACTACTCTGGAATAACAGCACATCAACACTACTATAGAATAACAGCAGCAATACTATAGAATAACAGCACCACTACTCTGGAATAACAGCAGCATTACTATGGAATAACAGCTGTACTACTCTGGAATAACAGCAACACTTCTATTGAATAACAGCAGCACTACTATGAAATAACAGCAGCACTACTATAGAATAACAGCAGGACTACTCTGGAAACACTGCAGCACTACTGTTGAAAAACAGCAGCAATTCTGTGAATAACAGCAGCACTTTTCTGGAATAACATCAGCATTACTATGGAATAACAGCAGTATTACTTTGGAAAAAGAGCACCACTACTATGGATTTCCAGCAGCATTTCTATGGAATAACAGCAGCACTACTCTGGAATAACATCAACACTACTATGGAATAACAGCAGCATTTCTATGGAATAACATCAGCACTACTCTGGAATAACATCAAAACTACTATGGAATAACAGCAGCACTTCTCTGGAATTACAGCAGCATTTCTATGGAAAAACAGCAGCACTACAGTGAAATAACAGCAGTAGTACTCTGGAATAACAGCAGCACTATTCTTGAATAAAAGCAGCATTACTGTGGAATAACAGCAGCACTTCTATGGAATAACAGCAGTATTACTATGGAATAACAGCAGCACTACTCTGGAGTAACTGCAGCACTGCTTGGAAATAACAGTAGCACTACTATGGAATAACAGCTACACTACTATGGAATAACAGCAGCACTACTGTGGAATAATAGCAGCATTACTTTTGAATAACAGCTGCACTAATCTGGAATAACATTAGCACTGCTCTAGAGTTACATCAGCACTACTATAGAATAACAGCAGCACTACTCTGTAATTACAGCAGCAATATTATGAAATAATAGCAACACTACTATGGAATAACAACTACACTACTATGGAATAACTGCAGCACTGCTCTGGAGTTACATCAGCACTACTATAGAATAACAGCAGCACTACTCTGGAATAACAGCAGCACCATTATGAAATAATAGCAACATTACTATGGAATAACAGCTACACTACTGTGGAATAACTGCAGCACTACTATGGAATAACAACAGCAGTACTATGTAAAAACAGCAGTATTACTCTTGAAAAACAGCAGCACTACTATGGAATTCCAGCAGTACTACTATGGAATAACAGCACAGCAACACTACTATAGAATAACAGCAGCACTACTCTGGAATAATAGCAGCACTGCTCTGGAATTACATCAGAATTACTATGGAATAACAGCAGCACTTGAATTGGAATAACAGCAGTATTACTATCGAATAACAGTAACACTACTCTGGAATAATAGAAGCACTGCTCTGGAATTACATCAGCACTACTATAGAATAACAGCAGCACTACTCTTGAATAATAGTAGCACTGCTATGAAATAATAGCAACACTGCTATGGAATAACCGCAGAGCGGCATTACTCTGGAATAGCAGCAGCACCAATTCTGGAATAAAAGCAGCATTACTATAGAATAACAGCAGCACTACTCTGGAATAACAGCAGCATTACTATGGAATAACAGCAGCACAACTCTGGAATAACAGCAACACTACTATGGAATAACAGCAGCACTACTCTGGAAAAACAGCAGTATTACTAGTGAACAACAGCAGCACTACTCTGGAATAACAGCACATCAACACTACTATAGAATAACATCAGCAATACTATAGAATAACAGCACCACTACTCTGGAATAACAGCAGCATTACTATGGAATAACAGCTGTACTACTCTGGAATAACAGCAACACTTCTATTGAATAACAGCAGTACTACTCTGGAATAACAGCACATCAACACTACTATAGAATAACAGCAGCAATACTATAGAATAACAGCACCACTACTCTGGAATAACAGCAGCATTACTATAGAATAACAGCTGTACTACTCTGGAATAACAGCAACACTTCTATTGAATAACAGCAGCACTACTATGAAATAACAGCAGCACTTCTATAGAATAACAGCAGGACTACTCTGGAAAAACTGCAGCACTACTGTTGAAAAACAGCAGCATTTCTGTGAATAACAGCAGCACTTTTCTGGAATAACATCAGCATTACTATGGAATAACAGCAGTATTACTTTGGAAAAAGAGCACCACTACTATGGAATTCCAGCAGCATTTCTATGGAATAACAGCAGCACTACTCTGGAATACCATCAACACTACTATGGAATAACAGCAGCATTTCTATGGAATAACATCAGCACTACTCTGGAATAACATCAACACTACTATGGAATAACAGCAGCACTTCTCTGGAATTACAGCAGCATTTCTATGGAAAAACAGCTGCACTACAGTGAAATAACAGCAGCAGTACTCTGGAATAACAGCAGCACTATTCTTGAATAAAAGCAGCATTACTGTGGAATAACAGCAGCACTTCTATGGAATAACAGCAGTATTACTATGGAATAACAGCAGCACTACTCTGGAGTAACTGCAGCACTGCTTGGAAATAACAGTAGCACTACTATGGAATAACAGCTACACTACTATGGAGTAACAGCAGCACTACTGTGGAATAATAGCAGCATTACTTTTGAATTACAGCAGCACTAATCTGGAATAACATTAGCACTGCTCTAGAGTTACATCAGCACTACTATAGAATAACAGCAGCACTACTATGGAATAACAACAGCACTACTACGTAACAACAGCAGTATTACTCTTGAAAAACAGCAGCACTACTATGGAATTCCAGCAGTACTACTATGGAATAACAGCACAGCAACACTACTATAGAATAACAGCAGCAGTACTCTGGAATAACAGCAGCATTACTATGGAATAACAGCAGCACAACTCTGGAATAACAGCAACACTACTGTGGAATAACCGCAGCACTATTCTGGAATAACAGCAGCATTACTAGTGAACAACAGCAGCACTACTCTGGAATAACAGCAGCACTACTCTGGAATAACATCAGCACTACTATAGAATAACAGCAACACTACTCTGGAATAACAACAGCACTAATATGAAATAATAGCAACACTACTATGGAATAACAGCTACACTACTATGGAATAACTGCAGCACTACTATGGAATAACAGCAGCAAGACTATGGAATAACAACAGCGGTAATATGGAACACCAGCAGTATTACTCTGGAAAAACAGCATCACTACTATGGAATTCCAGCAGTACTACTCTGGAATAACAGCACATCAACACTACTATAGAATAACAGCAGCAATACTATAGAATAACAGCACCACTACTCTGGAATAACAGCAGCATTACTATGGAATAACAGCTGTACTACTCTGGAATAACAGCAACACTTCTATTGAATAACAGCAGCACTACTATGAAATAACAGCAGCACTACTATAGAATAACAGCAGGACTACTCTGGAAAAACTGCAGCACTACTGTGGAAAAACAGCAGCAATTCTGTGAATAACAGCAGCACTTTTCTGGAATAACATCAGCATTACTATGGAATAACAGCAGCACTTGTATGGAATAACAGCAGTATTACTATGGAATAACAGCAACACTACTCTGGAATAACAGCAGCACTACTCTGGAATAACCGCAGCACTACTATGAAATAACACCAGCAGTACTATGGAATAACAGCAGCACTACTCTGGAATAATAGCAGCATTACTATTGAATAACAGCAGAACTACTCTGGAATAACAGCAGCACTACTATGGAATAACAGCAGCATTACTAATGAAGAAAAGCAGCACTATTATTGAATAACAGCAGCACTACTCTGGAATAACAACAGCACTACTCTGGAATAACAGCAGCACTACTCTGGAATAACAGCAGCACTACTTTGGAATAACAGCAGCACTACTCTGGAATAACAGCAACACTACTCTGGAATAACATCAGCACTACTATAGAATAACAGCAGCACTATGGAATAATAGCAGCACTACTCTGGAAAAATAGCAGCACTGCTCTGGAACTACATCAGAATTACTATGGAATAACAGCAGCACTTGTATTGGAATAACAGCAGTATTACTATGGAAAAACAGCAACACTACTCTGGAATAACAGCAGCACTACTCTGGAATAATAGCAGCATTACTATTGAATAACAGCAGCACTACTCTGGAATAACAGCAGCACTACTATGGAATAACAGCAGCATTACTATTGAATAACAGCTGCACTACTATTGAATAACAGCAGCACTACTCTGGAATAACAACAGCACTACTCTGGAATAACAGCAGCACTACTCTGGAATAACAGCAGCACTACTATGGAATAACAGCAGCACTACTCTGGAATAACAGCAACAAAACTCTGGAATAACATCAGCACTACTATAGAATAACAGCAGCACTACTCTGGAATAATAGCAGCACTGCTCTGGAATTACATCAGTACTACTATAGAATAACAGCAGCACTGCTCTGGAATAATAGTAGCACTGCTATGAAATAATGGCAACACTGCTATGGAATAACCGCAGCAATACTCTGGCATAACAGCAGCATTACTCTGGAATAGCAGCAGCACTATTCTGGAATAAAAGCAGCATTACTATAGAATAACAGCAGCACTACTCTGGAATAACAGCAGCATTACTATGGAATAACAGCAGCACAACTCTGGAATAACAGCAACACTACTATGGAATAACAGCAGCACTAGTCTGGAATAACAGCAGCATTACTAGTGAACAACAGCAGCACTACTGTGGAATAACAGCAGCACTACTCTGGAATAACATCAGCACTACTATAGAATAACAACAGCACTACTCTGGAATAACAGCAGCACTATTATGAAATAATAGCAACACTACTATGGAATAACAGCTACACTACTATGGAATAACTGCAGCACTACTATGGAATAACAGCAGCAATACTATGGAATAACAACAGCGCTACTATGGAACACCAGCAGTATTACTCTGGAAAAACAGCAGCACTACTATGGAATTCCAGCAGTACTACTATGGAATAACAGCACATCAACACTACTATAGAATAACAGAAGCAATACTATAGAATAACAGCAGTACTACTCTGGAATAACAGCAACACTACTATTGAATAAAAGCAGCACAACTTTGGAATAACAGCAGCATTACTATTGAATAACAGCAGCACTACTCTGGAATAATAGCAGCAGTTCTATGGAAAAACAGCAGCACTACTGTGGAATAACAGCAGAAATTCTGTGGAATAACAGCAGCACTTTTCTGGAATAACACCAGCATTACTATAGAATAACAGCAGCACTTGTATGGAATAACAGCAGTATTACTATGGAATAACAGCAACACTACTCTGGAATAACAGCAGAACTACTCTGGAATAACTGCAGCACTACTATGAAATAACACCAGCAGTACTATAGAATAACAGCAGCACTACTCTGGAATAATAGCAGCATTACTATTGAATAACAGCAGCACTACTCTGGAATAACAGCAGCACTACTATGGAATAACAGCAGCATTACTATTGAATAACAGCAGCACTACTCTGGAATATTAGCAGCTGTTCTATGGAAAAACAGCAGCACTACTGTGGAATAACAGCAGCAATTCTGTGGAATAACAGCAGCACTTTTCTGGAATAACATCAGCATTACTATGGAATAACAGCAGCACTTGTATGGAATAACAGCAGTATTACTATGGAATAACAGCAACACTACTCTGGAATAACAGCAGCAATACTCTGGAATAACCGCAGCACTACTATGAAATAACACCAGCAGTACTATAGAATAACAGCAGCACTACTCTGGAATAATAGCAGCATTACTATTGAATAACAGCAGCACTTCTCTGGAATAACAGCAGCACTACAATGGAATAACAGCAGCTTTACTATTGAATAACAGCAGCACTACTATTGAATAACAGCAGCACTACTCTGAAATAACAACAGCACTACTCTGGAATAACAGCAGCACTACTATGGAATAACAGCAGCACTATTCTGGAATAACAGCAGCACTACTATAGAATAACAGCAGCACTACTCTGGAATAATAGCAGCACTGCTCTGGAATTACATCAGCACTACTATAGAATAACAGCAGCACTACTCTGGAATCATAGCACCACTGCTATGAAATAATAGCAACACTGCTATGGAATAACAGCAGCAATACTGTGACATAACAGCAGCACTAATCTGGAATAGCAGCAGCACTATTCCGGAATAAAACCAGCGTTACTATGGAATAACAGCAACACTTCTATGGAATAACAGCAGCACTACTCTGGAATAATAGCAGCATTTTTATTGAATAACAGCAGCACTACTCTGGAATAACAGCAGCATTACAATTGAATAACAGCAGCACTACTCTGCAATAACAGCAGCACTACTCTGCAATAACATCAGCACTACTATAGAATAACAGCAGCACTACGCTGGAATAACAGCAGCACTGCTCTGGAGTTACATCAGCACTACTCTGGAATAACAGCAGCACTATTATGAAATAATAGCAACACTACTATGAAATAACAGCTACACTACTATGGAATAACTGCAGCACTACTATGGAATAACAGCAGCAATACTATGGAATAACAAAAGCACTACTATGGAACAACAGCAGCACTACTATGGAATTCCAGCAGTACTACTATGGAATAATAGCAACACTACTACAGAATAACAGCAGCACTACTATGGAATAACAGCAGCACTACTATGGAATAACAGCAGCATTACTATTGAATAAAAGCAGCACTACTCTGGAATAATAGCAGCAGTTCTATGGAAAAACAGCAGCACTACTTTGGAATAGTAGCAGCAATTCTGTGGAATAACAGCAGCACTTTTCTGGAATAACATCAGCATTACTATGGAATAACAGCAGCACTTGTATGGAATAACAGCAGTATTACTATGGAATAACAGCAACACTACTCTGGAATA
The DNA here is from genome assembly GCA_031769625.1 of Taudactylus pleione. Lineage (NCBI taxonomy): Eukaryota > Metazoa > Chordata > Amphibia > Anura > Myobatrachidae > Taudactylus > Taudactylus pleione. The sequence continues at coordinate 274,427 of JAUIMM010000964.1, read as the reverse complement.
ACAGCAGCAATACTCTGGAATAACTGCAGCACTACAATGAAATAACACCAGCAGTACTATAGAATAACAGCAGCACTACTCTGGAATAATAGCAGCATTACTATTGAATAACAGCAGCACTACTCTGGAATAACAGCAGGACTACTATGGAATAACAGCAGCTTTACTATTGAATAACAGCAGCACTACTATTGAATAACAGCAGCTCCACTCTGAAATAACAACAGCACTACTCTGGAATAACAGCAGCACTACTCTGGAATAACAGCAGCACTACTATGGAATAACAGCAGCACTACTCTGGAATAACAGCAGCACTACTATAGAATAACAGCAGCACTACTATGGAATAACAGCAGCACTACTCTGGAATAACAGCAGCACTACTATGGAATAACAGCAGCTCTACTCTGGAATAACAGCAACACTACTCTGGAATAACATCAGCACTACTATAGAATAACAGCAGCACTACTCTGGAATAATAGCAGCACTGCTCTGGAATTACATCAGCACTACTATAGAATAACAGCAGCACTACTCTGGAATAATAGTAGCACTGCTATGAAATAATAGCAACACTGCTATGGAATAACCGCAGCAATACTCTGGCATAACAGCAGCATTACTCTGGAATAGCAGCAGCACTATTCTGGAATAAAAGCAGCATTACTATAGAATAACAGCAGCACTACTCTGGAATAACAGCAGCATTACTATGGAATAACAGCAGCACAACTCTGGAATAACAGCAACACTACTATGGAATAACTGCAGCACTAGTCTGGAATAACAGCAGCATGACTAGTGAACAACAGCAGCACTACTCTGGAATAACATCAGCACTGCTATAGAATAACAACAGCACTACTCTGGAATAATAGCTACACAACTATGGAATAACTGCAGCACTACAATGGAATAACAGCAGCAATACTATGGAATAACAACAGCGCTACTATGGAACACCAGCAGTATTACTCTGGAAAAACAGCAGCACTACTATGGAACTCCAGCAGTACTACTATGGAATAACAGCACATCAACACTACTATAGAATAACAGCAGCAATACTATAGAATAACAGCAGTACTACTCTGGAATAACAGCAACACTACTATTGAATAACAGCAGCACAACTATGGAATAACAGTAGCATTACTACTGAATAACAGCAGCACTACTTTGGAATAACAGCAGCATTACTATTGAATAACAGCAGCACAGCTATGGAATAACAGTAGCATTACTACTGAATAACAGCAGCACTACTCTGGAATAATAGCAGCAGTTCTATGGAAAAACAGCAGCACTACTGTGGAATAAAAGCAGCAATTCTGTGGAATAACAGCTGCACTTTTCTGTAATAACATCAGCATTACTATAGAATAACAGCAGCACTTGTATGGAATAACAGCAGTATTACTATGGAATAACAGCAACACGTCTCTGGAATAACAGCAGCACTACTCTGGAATAACCGCAGCACTATGAAATAACACCAGCAGTACTATAGAATAAAAGCAGCACTACTATAGAATAACAGCAGCACTACTCTGGAATAACAGCAGCACTACTATGGAATAACAGCAGCATTACTATTGAAAAACAGCAGCACTACTCTGGAATAATAGCAGCAGTTCTATGGAAAAACAGCAGCACTACTGTGGAATAGCAGCAGCAATTCTGTGGAATAACAGCAGCACTTTTCTGGAATAACATCAGCATTACTATGGAATAACAGCAGCACTTGTATGGAATAACAGCAGTATTACTATGGAATAACAGCAACACTACTCTGGAATAACAGCAGCAATACTCTGGAATAACCGCAGCACTACTATGAAATAACACCAGCAGTACTATAGAATAACAGCAGCACTATGGAATAATAGCAGCACTACTCTGGAAAAATAGCAGCACTGCTCTGGAACTACATCAGAATTACTATGGAATAACAGCAGCACTTGTATTGGAATAACAGCAGTATTACTATGGAAAAACAGCAACACTACTCTGGAATAACAGCAGCACTACTCTGGAATAATAGCAGCATTACTATTGAATAACAGCAGCACTACTCTGGAATAACAGCAGCACTACTATGGAATAACAGCAGCATTACTATTGAATAACAGCTGCACTACTATTGAATAACAGCAGCACTACTCTGGAATAACAACAGCACTACTCTGGAATAACAGCAGCACTACTCTGGAATAACAGCAGCACTACTATGGAATAACAGCAGCACTACTCTGGAATAACAGCAACAAAACTCTGAAATAACATCAGCACTACTATAGAATAACAGCAGCACTACTCTGGAATAATAGCAGCACTGCTCTGGAATTACATCAGTACTACTATAGAATAACAGCAGCACTGCTCTGGAATAATAGTAGCACTGCTATGAAATAATGGCAACACTGCTATGGAATAACCGCAGCAATACTCTGGCATAACAGCAGCATTACTCTGGAATAGCAGCAGCACTATTCTGGAATAAAAGCAGCATTACTATAGAATAACAGCAGCACTACTCTGGAATAACAGCAGCATTACTATGGAATAACAGCAGCACAACTCTGGAATAACAGCAACACTACTATGGAATAACAGCAGCACTAGTCTGGAATAACAGCAGCATTACTAGTGAACAACAGCAGCACTACTGTGGAATAACAGCAGCACTACTCTGGAATAACATCAGCACTACTATAGAATAACAACAGCACTACTCTGGAATAACAGCAGCACTATTATGAAATAATAGCAACACTACTATGGAATAACAGCTACACTACTATGGAATAACTGCAGCACTACTATGGAATAACAGCAGCAATACTATGGAATAACAACAGCGCTACTATGGAACACCAGCAGTATTACTCTGGAAAAACAGCAGCACTACTATGGAATTCCAGCAGTACTACTATGGAATAACAGCACATCAACACTACTATAGAATAACAGAAGCAATACTATAGAATAACAGCAGTACTACTCTGGAATAACAGCAACACTACTATTGAATAACAGCAGCACAACTATGGAATAACAGTAGCATTACTACTGAATAACAGCAGCACTACTTTGGAATAACAGCAGCATTACTATTGAATAACAGCAGCACAGCTATGGAATAACAGTAGCATTACTACTGAATAACAGCAGCACTACTCTGGAATAATAGCAGCAGTTCTATGGAAAAACAGCAGCACTACTGTGGAATAGCAGCAGCAATTCTGTGGAATAACAGCAGCACTTTTCTGGAATAACATCAGCATTACTATGGAATAACAGCAGCACTTGTATGGAATAACAGCAGTATTACTATGGAATAACAGCAACACTACTCTGGAATAACAGCAGCACTACTCTGGAATAACCGCAGCACTACTATGAAATAACATCTTCAGTACTATAGAATAACAGCAGCACTACTCTGGAATAATAGCAGCATTACTATTGAATAACAGCAGCACTACTCTGGAATAACAGCAGCACTACTATGGAATAACAGCAGCTTTACTAATGAATAACAGCAGCACTACTATTGAATAACAGCAGCACTACTCTGAAATAACAACAGCACTACTCTGGAATAACAGCAGCACTACTCTGGAATAACAGCAGCACTACTATGGAATAACAGCAGCACTACTCTGGAATAACGGTAACACTACTTTGGAATAACAGCAGCACTACTATAGAATAACAGCAGCACTACTCTGAAATAATAGCAGCACTGCTCTGGAATTACATCAGCACTACTATAGAATAACAGCAGCAATACTCTGGAATAATAGCAGCACTGCTATGAAATAATAGCAACACTGCTATGGAATAACAGCAGCAATACTGTGGCATAACAGCAGCACTACTCTGGAATAGCAGCAGCACTATTCCAGAATAAAAGCAGCGTTACTATGGAATAACAGCAACACTTCTATTGAATAACAGCAGCACTACTCTGGAATAATAGCAGCATTATTATTGAAAAACAGCAGCACTACTCTGGAATAACAGCAGCACTACTCTGGAATAACATCAGCACTACTCTGGAATAACAGCAGCACTCCTCTGGAATAACAGCCGCATTACTATTGAATAACAGCAGCACTACTCTGGAATAACAGCAGCACTACTCTGGAATAACATCAGCACTACTATAGAATAAAAGCAGCACTACGCTGGAATAACAGCAGCACTATTATGAAATAATAGCAACACTACTATGGAATAACAGCTACACTACTATGGAATAACTGCAGCAATACTATGGAATAACAACAGCGCTACTATGGAACAACAGCATAATTACTCTGGAATAACAGCAGCACTTCTATGGAATTCCAGCAGTACTACTATGGAATAACAGCAACACTACTCTGGAATAACATCAGCACTACGATAGAATAAAAGCAGCACTATGCTGGAATAACAGCAGCACTGCTCTGGAGTTACATCAGCACTACAATAGAATAACAGCAGCACTACTCTGGAATAACAGCAGCACTATTATGAAATAATAGCAACACTACTATGGAATAACAGCTACACTACTATGGAATAACTGCAGCACTACTATGGAATAACAGCAGCAATACTATGGAATAACAACAGCGCTACTATGGAACAACAGCATTATTACTCTGGAATAACAGCAGCACTACTATGGAATTCCAGCAGTACTACTATGGAATAACAGCAACACTACTATGGAATAACAGCAGCACTACTCTGGAATAGCAGCAGCACTATTCCAGAATAAAAGCAGCGTTATTATGGAATAACAGCAACACTTCTATTGAATAACAGCAGCACTACTCTGGAATAATAGCAGCATTATTATTGAATAACAGCAGCACTACTCTGGAATAACAGCAGCACTACTCTGGAAAAACATCAGCACTACTCTGGAATAACAGCAGCACTCCTCTGGAATAACAGCAGCATTACTATTGAATAACAGCAGCACTACTCTGGAATAACAGCAGCACTACTCTGGAATAACATCAGCACTACTATAGAATAAAAGCAGCACTACGCTGGAATAACAGCAGCACTATTATGAAATAATAGCAACACTACTATGGAATAACAGCTACACTACTATGGAATAACTGCAGCAATACTATGGAATAACAACAGCGCTACTATGGAACAACAGCATAATTACTCTGGAATAACAGCAGCACTTCTATGGAATTCCAGCAGTACTACTATGGAATAACAGCAACACTACTCTGGAATAACATCAGCACTACGATAGAATAAAAGCAGCACTATGCTGGAATAACAGCAGCACTGCTCTGGAGTTACATCAGCACTACAATAGAATAACAGCAGCACTACTCTGGAATAACAGCAGCACTATTATGAAATAATAGCAACACTACTATGGAATAACAGCTACACTACTATGGAATAACTGCAGCACTACTATGGAATAACAGCAGCAATACTATGGAATAACAACAGCGCTACTATGGAACAACAGCATTATTACTCTGGAATAACAGCAGCACTACTATGGAATTCCAGCAGTACTACTATGGAATAACAGCAACACTACTATGGAATAACAGCAGCACTACTCTGGAATAGCAGCAGCACTATTCCAGAATAAAAGCAGCGTTACTATGGAATAACAGCAACACTTCTATTGAATAACAGCAGCACTACTCTGGAATAATAGCAGCATTATTATTGAATAACAGCAGCACTACTCTGGAATAACAGCAGCACTACTCTGGAAAAACATCAGCACTACTCTGGAATAACAGCAGCACTCCTCTGGAATAACAGCAGCATTACTATTGAATAACAGCAGCACTACTCTGGAATAACAGCAGCACTACTCTGGAATAACATCAGCACTACTATAGAATAAAAGCAGCACTACGCTGGAATAACAGCAGCACTATTATGAAATAATAGCAACACTACTATGGAATAACAGCTACACTACTATGGAATAACTGCAGCACTACTATGGAATAACAGCAGCAATACTATGGAATAACAACAGCGCTACTATGGAACAACAGCATAATTACTCTGGAATAACAGCAGCACTTCTATGGAATTCCAGCAGTACTACTATGGAATAACAGCAACACTACTCTGGAATAACATCAGCACTACGATAGAATAAAAGCAGCACTACGCTGGAATAACAGCAGCACTGCTCTGGAGTTACATCAGCACTACAATAGAATAACAGCAGCACTACTCTGGAATAACAGCAGCACTATTATGAAATAATAGCAACACTACTATGGAATAACAACTACACTACTATGGAATAACTGCAGCACTACTATGGAATAACAGCAGCAATACTGTGGAATAACAACAGCGCTACTATGGAACAACAGCATTATTACTCTGGAATAACAGCAGCACTACTATGGAATTCCAGCAGTACTACTATGGAATAACAGCAACACTACTATGGAATAACAGCAGCACTACTATGGAAAAACAGCTGCATTACTATGGAATAACAGCAGCACTACTATGGAAAAACAGCAGTACAACTATGAAATAACAGCAGCAGTACTATGGAATAGCAACAGCACTACTATGGAATAACAGCAGTATTACTTTAGAAAAACAGCAGCACTACTATGGAATTCCAGCAGCATTTCTAAGGAATAACAGCAGCACTACTCTGGAATAACATCAACACTACTATGGAATAACAGCAGCACTACTATTGAATAACAGCAGCATTAATCTGGAATAACAGTAGCACTGCTCTGGAGTTACATCAGCACTAGTATACAATAACAGCAGCACTACTCTGCAATAACAGCAGCATTTATATGGAATAACATCAGCACTACTCTGGAATAACATCAACACTACTATGGAATAACAGCAGTACTACTCTGGAATAACAGCAACACTACTATTGAATAACAGCAGCACAACTATGGAATAACAGTAGCATTACTATTGAATAACAGCAGCACTACTGTGGAATAACAGCAGCATTACTATTGAATAACAGCAGCACTACTCTGGAATAATAGCAGCAGTTCTATGGAAAAACAGCAGCACTACTGTGGAATAACAGCAGCAATTCTGTGGAATAACAGCAGCACTTTTCTGGAATAACATCAGCATTACTATGGAATAACAGCAGCACTTGTATGGAATAACAGCAGTATTACTATGGAATAACAGCAACACTACTCTGGAATAACAGCAGCACTACTCTGGAATAACCACAGCACTACTATGAAATAACACCAGCAGTACTATAGAATAACAGCAGCACTACTCTGGAATAATAGCAGCATTACTATTGAATAACAGCAGCACTACTCTGGAATGGAATAACAGCAGCACTACTATGGAATAACAGCAGCATTACTATTTAATAACAGCAGCACTACTCTGGAATAATAGCAGCAGTTCTATGGAAAAACAGCAGCACTACTGTGGAATAGCAGCAGCAATTCTGTGGAATAACAGCAGCACTTTTCTGGAATAACATCAGCATTACCATGGAATAGCAGCAGCACTTGTATGGAATAACAGCAGTATTACTATGGAATAACAGCAACACTACTCTGGAATAACAGCAGCACTACTCTGGAATAACAGCAGCACTACTATGAAATAACACCTTCAGTAATATAGAATAACAGCAGCACTACTCTGGAATAACAGCAGCACTACTATGGAATAACAGCAGCTTTACTAAGGAATAACAGCAGCACTACTATTGAATAACAGCAGCACTACTCTGAAATAACAACAGCACTAGTCTGGAATAACAGCAGCACTACTCTGGAATAACAGCAGCACTACTATGGAATAACAGCAGCACTACTCTGGAATAACGGTAACACTACTTTGGAATAACAGCAGCACTACTATAGAATAACAGCAGCACTACTCTGGAATAATAGCAGCACTGCTCTGGAATTACATCAGCACTACTGTAGAATAACAGCAGCAATACTCTGGAATAATAGCAGCACTGCTATGAAATAATAGCAACACTGCTATGGAATAACAGCAGCAATACTGTGGCATAACAGCAGCACTACTCTGGAATAGCAGCAGCACTATTCCAGAATAAAAGCAGCGTTACTATGGAATAACAGCAACACTTCTATTGAATAACAGCAGCACTACTCTGGAATAATAGCAGCATTATTATTGAATAACAGCAGCACTACTCTGGAATAACAGCAGCACTCCTCTGGAATAACAGCAGCATTACTATTGAATAACAGCAGCACTACTCTGGAATAACAGCAGCACTACTCTGGAATAACAGCAGCACTACTATAGAATAAAAGCAGCACTACGCTGGAATAACAGCAGCACTACTCTGGAATAACAGCAGCACTACTTTGGAATTACAGCAGCATTACTATGGAATAACAACAGCGCTACTATGGAACAACAGCATAATTACTCTGGAATAACAGCAGCACTACTATGGAATTCCAGCAGTACTACTATGGAATAAGAGCAACACTACTTTGGAATAACATCAGCACTACTATAGAATAAAAGCAACACTACTATGCAATAAGAGCAGCACTACTATGGACAACAGCCGCATTACTATGAAATAACAGCAGCACTACTCTGGAATAACAGCAGTACAACTATGAAATAACAGCAGCACTACTATGGAATAGCAACAGCACTACTATGGAATAACAGCAGTATTACTTTGGAAAAACAGCAGCACTACTATGGAATTCCAGCAGCATTTCTAAGGAATAACAGCAGCACTACTCTGGAATAACATCAACACTACTATGGAATAACAGCAGCACTACTATTGAATAACAGCAGCATTAATCTGGAATAACAGTAGCACTGCTCTGGAGTTACATCAGCACTAGTATAGAATAACAGCAGCACTACTCTGGAATAACAGCAGCATTTATATGGAATAACATCAGCACTACTCTGGAATAACATCAACACTACTATGGAATAACAGCAGCACTACTCTGGAATTACAGCAGCACTTCTATGGAAAAACAGCAGCACTACTGTGGAATAACAGCAGCAGTACTCTGGAAAAACAGCAGCACTATTCTTGAATAAAAGCAGCATTACTATGGAATAACAGCAGCACTTCTATGGAATAACAGCAGTATTACTATGGAATAACAGCAGCACTACTCTGGAGTAACCGCAGCACTGCTATGAAATAACAGTAGCACTACTATGGAATAACAGCTACACTACTATGGAATAACAGCAGCACTACTGTGGAATAATAGCAGCATTACTATTGAATAACAGCAGCACTACTATGTAACAACAGCAGTATTACTCTTGAAACACAGCAATACTACTATGGAATTCCAGCAGTACTACTATGGAATAACATCACAGCAACACTACTATAGAATAACAGCAGCACTACTCTGGAATAACAGCAGCATTACTATGGAATAACAGCAGCACAACTCCTGAATAACAACAACACTACTATGGAATAACCCCAGCACTATTCTGGAATAACAGCAGCATTACTAGTGAACAACAGCAGCACTACTCTGGAATAACAGCAACACTACTCTGGAATAACAGCAGCACTAATATGAAATAATAGCAACATTAGAATGGAATAACAGCTACCCTACTATGGAATAACTGCAGCACTACTATGGAATAACAGCAGCAATACTATGGAATAACAACAGCGCTAATATGGAACACCAGCAGTATTAATCTGGAAAAACAGCAGCACTACTATGGAATTCCAGCAGTACTACTCTGGAATAACAGCACATCAACACTACTATAGAATAACAGCAGCAATACTATAGAATAACAGCACCACTACTCTGGAATAACAGCAGCATTACTATGGAATAACAGCTGTACTACTCTGGAATAACAGCAACACTTCTATTGAATAACAGCAGCACTACTATGAAATAACAGCAGCACTACTATAGAATAACAGCAGGACTACTCTGGAAACACTGCAGCACTACTGTTGAAAAACAGCAGCAATTCTGTGAATAACAGCAGCACTTTTCTGGAATAACATCAGCATTACTATGGAATAACAGCAGTATTACTTTGGAAAAAGAGCACCACTACTATGGATTTCCAGCAGCATTTCTATGGAATAACAGCAGCACTACTCTGGAATAACATCAACACTACTATGGAATAACAGCAGCATTTCTATGGAATAACATCAGCACTACTCTGGAATAACATCAAAACTACTATGGAATAACAGCAGCACTTCTCTGGAATTACAGCAGCATTTCTATGGAAAAACAGCAGCACTACAGTGAAATAACAGCAGTAGTACTCTGGAATAACAGCAGCACTATTCTTGAATAAAAGCAGCATTACTGTGGAATAACAGCAGCACTTCTATGGAATAACAGCAGTATTACTATGGAATAACAGCAGCACTACTCTGGAGTAACTGCAGCACTGCTTGGAAATAACAGTAGCACTACTATGGAATAACAGCTACACTACTATGGAATAACAGCAGCACTACTGTGGAATAATAGCAGCATTACTTTTGAATAACAGCTGCACTAATCTGGAATAACATTAGCACTGCTCTAGAGTTACATCAGCACTACTATAGAATAACAGCAGCACTACTCTGTAATTACAGCAGCAATATTATGAAATAATAGCAACACTACTATGGAATAACAACTACACTACTATGGAATAACTGCAGCACTGCTCTGGAGTTACATCAGCACTACTATAGAATAACAGCAGCACTACTCTGGAATAACAGCAGCACCATTATGAAATAATAGCAACATTACTATGGAATAACAGCTACACTACTGTGGAATAACTGCAGCACTACTATGGAATAACAACAGCAGTACTATGTAAAAACAGCAGTATTACTCTTGAAAAACAGCAGCACTACTATGGAATTCCAGCAGTACTACTATGGAATAACAGCACAGCAACACTACTATAGAATAACAGCAGCACTACTCTGGAATAATAGCAGCACTGCTCTGGAATTACATCAGAATTACTATGGAATAACAGCAGCACTTGAATTGGAATAACAGCAGTATTACTATCGAATAACAGTAACACTACTCTGGAATAATAGAAGCACTGCTCTGGAATTACATCAGCACTACTATAGAATAACAGCAGCACTACTCTTGAATAATAGTAGCACTGCTATGAAATAATAGCAACACTGCTATGGAATAACCGCAGAGCGGCATTACTCTGGAATAGCAGCAGCACCAATTCTGGAATAAAAGCAGCATTACTATAGAATAACAGCAGCACTACTCTGGAATAACAGCAGCATTACTATGGAATAACAGCAGCACAACTCTGGAATAACAGCAACACTACTATGGAATAACAGCAGCACTACTCTGGAAAAACAGCAGTATTACTAGTGAACAACAGCAGCACTACTCTGGAATAACAGCACATCAACACTACTATAGAATAACATCAGCAATACTATAGAATAACAGCACCACTACTCTGGAATAACAGCAGCATTACTATGGAATAACAGCTGTACTACTCTGGAATAACAGCAACACTTCTATTGAATAACAGCAGTACTACTCTGGAATAACAGCACATCAACACTACTATAGAATAACAGCAGCAATACTATAGAATAACAGCACCACTACTCTGGAATAACAGCAGCATTACTATAGAATAACAGCTGTACTACTCTGGAATAACAGCAACACTTCTATTGAATAACAGCAGCACTACTATGAAATAACAGCAGCACTTCTATAGAATAACAGCAGGACTACTCTGGAAAAACTGCAGCACTACTGTTGAAAAACAGCAGCATTTCTGTGAATAACAGCAGCACTTTTCTGGAATAACATCAGCATTACTATGGAATAACAGCAGTATTACTTTGGAAAAAGAGCACCACTACTATGGAATTCCAGCAGCATTTCTATGGAATAACAGCAGCACTACTCTGGAATACCATCAACACTACTATGGAATAACAGCAGCATTTCTATGGAATAACATCAGCACTACTCTGGAATAACATCAACACTACTATGGAATAACAGCAGCACTTCTCTGGAATTACAGCAGCATTTCTATGGAAAAACAGCTGCACTACAGTGAAATAACAGCAGCAGTACTCTGGAATAACAGCAGCACTATTCTTGAATAAAAGCAGCATTACTGTGGAATAACAGCAGCACTTCTATGGAATAACAGCAGTATTACTATGGAATAACAGCAGCACTACTCTGGAGTAACTGCAGCACTGCTTGGAAATAACAGTAGCACTACTATGGAATAACAGCTACACTACTATGGAGTAACAGCAGCACTACTGTGGAATAATAGCAGCATTACTTTTGAATTACAGCAGCACTAATCTGGAATAACATTAGCACTGCTCTAGAGTTACATCAGCACTACTATAGAATAACAGCAGCACTACTATGGAATAACAACAGCACTACTACGTAACAACAGCAGTATTACTCTTGAAAAACAGCAGCACTACTATGGAATTCCAGCAGTACTACTATGGAATAACAGCACAGCAACACTACTATAGAATAACAGCAGCAGTACTCTGGAATAACAGCAGCATTACTATGGAATAACAGCAGCACAACTCTGGAATAACAGCAACACTACTGTGGAATAACCGCAGCACTATTCTGGAATAACAGCAGCATTACTAGTGAACAACAGCAGCACTACTCTGGAATAACAGCAGCACTACTCTGGAATAACATCAGCACTACTATAGAATAACAGCAACACTACTCTGGAATAACAACAGCACTAATATGAAATAATAGCAACACTACTATGGAATAACAGCTACACTACTATGGAATAACTGCAGCACTACTATGGAATAACAGCAGCAAGACTATGGAATAACAACAGCGGTAATATGGAACACCAGCAGTATTACTCTGGAAAAACAGCATCACTACTATGGAATTCCAGCAGTACTACTCTGGAATAACAGCACATCAACACTACTATAGAATAACAGCAGCAATACTATAGAATAACAGCACCACTACTCTGGAATAACAGCAGCATTACTATGGAATAACAGCTGTACTACTCTGGAATAACAGCAACACTTCTATTGAATAACAGCAGCACTACTATGAAATAACAGCAGCACTACTATAGAATAACAGCAGGACTACTCTGGAAAAACTGCAGCACTACTGTGGAAAAACAGCAGCAATTCTGTGAATAACAGCAGCACTTTTCTGGAATAACATCAGCATTACTATGGAATAACAGCAGCACTTGTATGGAATAACAGCAGTATTACTATGGAATAACAGCAACACTACTCTGGAATAACAGCAGCACTACTCTGGAATAACCGCAGCACTACTATGAAATAACACCAGCAGTACTATGGAATAACAGCAGCACTACTCTGGAATAATAGCAGCATTACTATTGAATAACAGCAGAACTACTCTGGAATAACAGCAGCACTACTATGGAATAACAGCAGCATTACTAATGAAGAAAAGCAGCACTATTATTGAATAACAGCAGCACTACTCTGGAATAACAACAGCACTACTCTGGAATAACAGCAGCACTACTCTGGAATAACAGCAGCACTACTTTGGAATAACAGCAGCACTACTCTGGAATAACAGCAACACTACTCTGGAATAACATCAGCACTACTATAGAATAACAGCAGCACTATGGAATAATAGCAGCACTACTCTGGAAAAATAGCAGCACTGCTCTGGAACTACATCAGAATTACTATGGAATAACAGCAGCACTTGTATTGGAATAACAGCAGTATTACTATGGAAAAACAGCAACACTACTCTGGAATAACAGCAGCACTACTCTGGAATAATAGCAGCATTACTATTGAATAACAGCAGCACTACTCTGGAATAACAGCAGCACTACTATGGAATAACAGCAGCATTACTATTGAATAACAGCTGCACTACTGTTGAATAACAGCAGCACTACTCTGGAATAACAGCAGCACTACTCTGGAATAACAGCAACAAAACTCTGGAATAACATCAGCACTACTATAGAATAACAGCAGCACTACTCTGGAATAATAGCAGCACTGCTCTGGAATTACATCAGTACTACTATAGAATAACAGCAGCACTGCTCTGGAATAATAGTAGCACTGCTATGAAATAATGGCAACACTGCTATGGAATAACCGCAGCAATACTCTGGCATAACAGCAGCATTACTCTGGAATAACAGCAGCACTATTCTGGAATAAAAGCAGCATTACTATAGAATAACAGCAGCACTACTCTGGAATAACAGCAGCATTACTATGGAATAACAGCAGCACAACTCTGGAATAACAGCAACACTACTATGGAATAACAGCAGCACTAGTCTGGAATAACAGCAGCATTACTAGTGAACAACAGCAGCACTACTGTGGAATAACAGCAGCACTACTCTGGAATAACATCAGCACTACTATAGAATAACAACAGCACTACTCTGGAATAACAGCAGCACTATTATGAAATAATAGCAACACTACTATGGAATAACAGCTACACTACTATGGAATAACTGCAGCACTACTATGGAATAACAGCAGCAATACTATGGAATAACAACAGCGCTACTATGGAACACCAGCAGTATTACTCTGGAAAAACAGCAGCACTACTATGGAATTCCAGCAGTACTACTATGGAATAACAGCACATCAACACTACTATAGAATAACAGAAGCAATACTATAGAATAACAGCAGTACTACTCTGGAATAACAGCAACACTACTATTGAATAAAAGCAGCACAACTTTGGAATAACAGCAGCATTACTATTGAATAACAGCAGCACTACTCTGGAATAATAGCAGCAGTTCTATGGAAAAACAGCAGCACTACTGTGGAATAACAGCAGAAATTCTGTGGAATAACAGCAGCACTTTTCTGGAATAACACCAGCATTACTATAGAATAACAGCAGCACTTGTATGGAATAACAGCAGTATTACTATGGAATAACAGCAACACTACTCTGGAATAACAGCAGAACTACTCTGGAATAACTGCAGCACTACTATGAAATAACACCAGCAGTACTATAGAATAACAGCAGCACTACTCTGGAATAATAGCAGCATTACTATTGAATAACAGCAGCACTACTCTGGAATAACAGCAGCACTACTATGGAATAACAGCAGCACTACTATGGAATAACAGCAGCATTACTATTGAATAACAGCAGCACTACTCTGGAATATTAGCAGCTGTTCTATGGAAAAACAGCAGCACTACTGTGGAATAACAGCAGCAATTCTGTGGAATAACAGCAGCACTTTTCTGGAATAACATCAGCATTACTATGGAATAACAGCAGCACTTGTATGGAATAACAGCAGTATTACTATGGAATAACAGCAACACTACTCTGGAATAACAGCAGCAATACTCTGGAATAACCGCAGCACTACTATGAAATAACACCAGCAGTACTATAGAATAACAGCAGCACTACTCTGGAATAATAGCAGCATTACTATTGAATAACAGCAGCACTTCTCTGGAATAACAGCAGCACTACAATGGAATAACAGCAGCTTTACTATTGAATAACAGCAGCACTACTATTGAATAACAGCAGCACTACTCTGAAATAACAACAGCACTACTCTGGAATAACAGCAGCACTACTATGGAATAACAGCAGCACTATTCTGGAATAACAGCAGCACTACTATAGAATAACAGCAGCACTACTCTGGAATAATAGCAGCACTGCTCTGGAATTACATCAGCACTACTATAGAATAACAGCAGCACTACTCTGGAATCATAGCACCACTGCTATGAAATAATAGCAACACTGCTATGGAATAACAGCAGCAATACTGTGACATAACAGCAGCACTAATCTGGAATAGCAGCAGCACTATTCCGGAATAAAACCAGCGTTACTATGGAATAACAGCAACACTTCTATGGAATAACAGCAGCACTACTCTGGAATAATAGCAGCATTTTTATTGAATAACAGCAGCACTACTCTGGAATAACAGCAGCATTACAATTGAATAACAGCAGCACTACTCTGCAATAACAGCAGCACTACTCTGGAATAACATCAGCACTACTATAGAATAACAGCAGCACTACGCTGGAATAACAGCAGCACTGCTCTGGAGTTACATCAGCACTACTCTGGAATAACAGCAGCACTATTATGAAATAATAGCAACACTACTATGAAATAACAGCTACACTACTATGGAATAACTGCAGCACTACTATGGAATAACAGCAGCAATACTATGGAATAACAAAAGCACTACTATGGAACAACAGCAGCACTACTATGGAATTCCAGCAGTACTACTATGGAATAATAGCAACACTACTACAGAATAACAGCAGCACTACTATGGAATAACAGCAGCACTACTATGGAATAACAGCAGCATTACTATTGAATAAAAGCAGCACTACTCTGGAATAATAGCAGCAGTTCTATGGAAAAACAGCAGCACTACTTTGGAATAGTAGCAGCAATTCTGTGGAATAACAGCAGCACTTTTCTGGAATAACATCAGCATTACTATGGAATAACAGCAGCACTTGTATGGAATAACAGCAGTATTACTATGGAATAACAGCAACACTACTCTGGAATAACAGCAGCAATACTCTGGAATAACTGCAGCACTACAATGAAATAACACCAGCAGTACTATAGAATAACAGCAGCACTACTCTGGAATAATAGCAGCATTACTATTGAATAACAGCAGCACTACTCTGGAATAACAGCAGGACTACTATGGAATAACAGCAGCTTTACTATTGAATAACAGCAGCACTACTATTGAATAACAGCAGCTCCACTCTGAAATAACAACAGCACTACTCTGGAATAACAGCAGCACTACTCTGGAATAACAGCAGCACTACTATGGAATAACAGCAGCACTACTCTGGAATAACAGCAGCACTACTATAGAATAACAGCAGCACTACTATGGAATAACAGCAGCACTACTCTGGAATAACAGCAGCACTACTATGGAATAACAGCAGCTCTACTCTGGAATAACAGCAACACTACTCTGGAATAACATCAGCACTACTATAGAATAACAGCAGCACTACTCTGGAATAATAGCAGCACTGCTCTGGAATTACATCAGCACTACTATAGAATAACAGCAGCACTACTCTGGAATAATAGTAGCACTGCTATGAAATAATAGCAACACTGCTATGGAATAACCGCAGCAATACTCTGGCATAACAGCAGCATTACTCTGGAATAGCA
The DNA here is from genome assembly GCA_031769625.1 of Taudactylus pleione. Taxonomy (NCBI): domain Eukaryota; kingdom Metazoa; phylum Chordata; class Amphibia; order Anura; family Myobatrachidae; genus Taudactylus; species Taudactylus pleione. Next base: position 257,103 of record JAUIMM010000964.1, on the reverse strand, counting down.
GCAGCACTATTCTGGAATAAAAGCAGCATTACTATAGAATAACAGCAGCACTACTCTGGAATAACAGCAGCATTACTATGGAATAACAGCAGCACAACTCTGGAATAACAGCAACACTACTATGGAATAACTGCAGCACTAGTCTGGAATAACAGCAGCATGACTAGTGAACAACAGCAGCACTACTCTGGAATAACATCAGCACTGCTATAGAATAACAACAGCACTACTCTGGAATAATAGCTACACAACAATGGAATAACTGCAGCACTACAATGGAATAACAGCAGCAATACTATGGAATAACAACAGCGCTACTATGGAACACCAGCAGTATTACTCTGGAAAAACAGCAGCACTACTATGGAACTCCAGCAGTACTACTATGGAATAACAGCACATCAACACTACTATAGAATAACAGCAGCAATACTATAGAATAACAGCAGTACTACTCTGGAATAACAGCAACACTACTATTGAATAACAGCAGCACAACTATGGAATAACAGTAGCATTACTACTGAATAACAGCAGCACTACTTTGGAATAACAGCAGCATTACTATTGAATAACAGCAGCACAGCTATGGAATAACAGTAGCATTACTACTGAATAACAGCAGCACTACTCTGGAATAATAGCAGCAGTTCTATGGAAAAACAGCAGCACTACTGTGGAATAAAAGCAGCAATTCTGTGGAATAACAGCTGCACTTTTCTGTAATAACATCAGCATTACTATAGAATAACAGCAGCACTTGTATGGAATAACAGCAGTATTACTATGGAATAACAGCAACACTTCTCTGGAATAACAGCAGCACTACTCTGGAATAACCGCAGCACTATGAAATAACACCAGCAGTACTATAGAATAAAAGCAGCACTACTATAGAATAACAGCAGCACTACTCTGGAATAACAGCAGCACTACTATGGAATAACAGCAGCATTACTATTGAAAAACAGCAGCACTACTCTGGAATAATAGCAGCAGTTCTATGCAAAAACAGCAGCACTACTGTGGAATAGCAGCAGCAATTCTGTGGAATAACAGCAGCACTTTTCTGGAATAACATCAGCATTACTATGGAATAACAGCAGCACTTGTATGGAATAACAGCAGTATTACTATGGAATAACAGCAACACTACTCTGGAATAACAGCAGCAATACTCTGGAATAACCGCAGCACTACTATGAAATAACACCAGCAGTACTATAGAATAACAGCAGCACTATGGAATAATAGCAGCACTACTCTGGAAAAATAGCAGCACTGCTCTGGAACTACATCAGAATTACTATGGAATAACAGCAGCACTTGTATTGGAATAACAGCAGTATTACTATGGAAAAACAGCAACACTACTCTGGAATAACAGCAGCACTACTCTGGAATAATAGCAGCATTACTATTGAATAACAGCAGCACTACTCTGGAATAACAGCAGCACTACTATGGAATAACAGCAGCATTACTATTGAATAACAGCTGCACTACTATTGAATAACAGCAGCACTACTCTGGAATAACAACAGCACTACTCTGGAATAACAGCAGCACTACTCTGGAATAACAGCAGCACTACTATGGAATAACAGCAGCACTACTCTGGAATAACAGCAACAAAACTCTGGAATAACATCAGCACTACTATAGAATAACAGCAGCACTACTCTGGAATAATAGCAGCACTGCTCTGGAATTACATCAGTACTACTATAGAATAACAGCAGCACTGCTCTGGAATAATAGTAGCACTGCTATGAAATAATGGCAACACTGCTATGGAATAACCGCAGCAATACTCTGGCATAACAGCAGCATTACTCTGGAATAGCAGCAGCACTATTCTGGAATAAAAGCAGCATTACTATAGAATAACAGCAGCACTACTCTGGAATAACAGCAGCATTACTATGGAATAACAGCAGCACAACTCTGGAATAACAGCAACACTACTATGGAATAACAGCAGCACTAGTCTGGAATAACAGCAGCATTACTAGTGAACAACAGCAGCACTACTGTGGAATAACAGCAGCACTACTCTGGAATAACATCAGCACTACTATAGAATAACAACAGCACTACTCTGGAATAACAGCAGCACTATTATGAAATAATAGCAACACTACTATGGAATAACAGCTACACTACTATGGAATAACTGCAGCACTACTATGGAATAACAGCAGCAATACTATGGAATAACAACAGCGCTACTATGGAACACCAGCAGTATTACTCTGGAAAAACAGCAGCACTACTATGGAATTCCAGCAGTACTACTATGGAATAACAGCACATCAACACTACTATAGAATAACAGAAGCAATACTATAGAATAACAGCAGTACTACTCTGGAATAACAGCAACACTACTATTGAATAAAAGCAGCACAACTTTGGAATAACAGCAGCATTACTATTGAATAACAGCAGCACTACTCTGGAATAATAGCAGCAGTTCTATGGAAAAACAGCAGCACTACTGTGGAATAACAGCAGAAATTCTGTGGAATAACAGCAGCACTTTTCTGGAATAACACCAGCATTACTATAGAATAACAGCAGCACTTGTATGGAATAACAGCAGTATTACTATGGAATAACAGCAACACTACTCTGGAATAACAGCAGAACTACTCTGGAATAACTGCAGCACTACTATGAAATAACACCAGCAGTACTATAGAATAACAGCAGCACTACTCTGGAATAATAGCAGCATTACTATTGAATAACAGCAGCACTACTCTGGAATAACAGCAGCACTACTATGGAATAACAGCAGCATTACTATTGAATAACAGCAGCACTACTCTGGAATATTAGCAGCTGTTCTATGGAAAAACAGCAGCACTACTGTGGAATAACAGCAGCAATTCTGTGGAATAACAGCAGCACTTTTCTGGAATAACATCAGCATTACTATGGAATAACAGCAGCACTTGTATGGAATAACAGCAGTATTACTATGGAATAACAGCAACACTACTCTGGAATAACAGCAGCAATACTCTGGAATAACCGCAGCACTACTATGAAATAACACCAGCAGTACTATAGAATAACAGCAGCACTACTCTGGAATAATAGCAGCATTACTATTGAATAACAGCAGCACTTCTCTGGAATAACAGCAGCACTACAATGGAATAACAGCAGCTTTACTATTGAATAACAGCAGCACTACTATTGAATAACAGCAGCACTACTCTGAAATAACAACAGCACTACTCTGGAATAACAGCAGCACTACTATGGAATAACAGCAGCACTATTCTGGAATAACAGCAGCACTACTATAGAATAACAGCAGCACTACTCTGGAATAATAGCAGCACTGCTCTGGAATTACATCAGCACTACTATAGAATAACAGCAGCACTACTCTGGAATCATAGCACCACTGCTATGAAATAATAGCAACACTGCTATGGAATAACAGCAGCAATACTGTGACATAACAGCAGCACTAATCTGGAATAGCAGCAGCACTATTCCGGAATAAAAGCAGCGTTACTATGGAATAACAGCAACACTTCTATGGAATAACAGCAGCACTACTCTGGAATAATAGCAGCATTTTTATTGAATAACAGCAGCACTACTCTGGAATAACAGCAGCATTACAATTGAATAACAGCAGCACTACTCTGCAATAACAGCAGCACTACTCTGGAATAACATCAGCACTACTATAGAATAACAGCAGCACTACACTGGAATAACAGCAGCACTGCTCTGGAGTTACATCAGCACTACTCTGGAATAACAGCAGCACTATTATGAAATAATAGCAACACTACTATGAAATAACAGCTACACTACTATGGAATAACTGCAGCACTACTATGGAATAACAGCAGCAATACTATGGAATAACAAAAGCACTACTATGGAACAACAGCAGCACTACAATGGAATTCCAGCAGTACTACTATGGAATAATAGCAACACTACTACAGAATAACAGCAGCACTACTATGGAATAACAGCAGCACTACTATGGAATAACAGCAGCATTACTATTGAATAAAAGCAGCACTACTCTGGAATAATAGCAGCAGTTCTATGGAAAAACAGCAGCACTACTTTGGAATAGTAGCAGCAATTCTGTGGAATAACAGCAGCACTTTTCTGGAATAACATCAGCATTACTATGGAATAACAGCAGCACTTGTATGGAATAACAGCAGTATTACTATGGAATAACAGCAACACTACTCTGGAATAACAGCAGCAATACTCTGGAATAACTGCAGCACTACAATGAAATAACACCAGCAGTACTATAGAATAACAGCAGCACTACTCTGGAATAATAGCAGCATTACTATTGAATAACAGCAGCACTACTCTGGAATAACAGCAGGACTACTATGGAATAACAGCAGCTTTACTATTGAATAACAGCAGCACTACTATTGAATAACAGCAGCTCCACTCTGAAATAACAACAGCACTACTCTGGAATAACAGCAGCACTACTCTGGAATAACAGCAGCACTACTATGGAATAACAGCAGCACTACTCTGGAATAACAGCAGCACTACTATAGAATAACAGCAGCACTACTATGGAATAACAGCAGCACTACTCTGGAATAACAGCAGCACTACTATGGAATAACAGCAGCTCTACTCTGGAATAACAGCAACACTACTCTGGAATAACATCAGCACTACTATAGAATAACAGCAGCACTACTCTGGAATAATAGCAGCACTGCTCTGGAATTACATCAGCACTACTATAGAATAACAGCAGCACTACTCTGGAATAATAGTAGCACTGCTATGAAATAATAGCAACACTGCTATGGAATAACCGCAGCAATACTCTGGCATAACAGCAGCATTACTCTGGAATAGCAGCAGCACTATTCTGGAATAAAAGCAGCATTACTATAGAATAACAGCAGCACTACTCTGGAATAACAGCAGCATTACTATGGAATAACAGCAGCACAACTCTGGAATAACAGCAACACTACTATGGAATAACTGCAGCACTAGTCTGGAATAACAGCAGCATGACTAGTGAACAACAGCAGCACTACTCTGGAATAACATCAGCACTGCTATAGAATAACAACAGCACTACTCTGGAATAATAGCTACACAACTATGGAATAACTGCAGCACTACAATGGAATAACAGCAGCAATACTATGGAATAACAACAGCGCTACTATGGAACACCAGCAGTATTACTCTGGAAAAACAGCAGCACTACTATGGAACTCCAGCAGTACTACTATGGAATAACAGCACATCAACACTACTATAGAATAACAGCAGCAATACTATAGAATAACAGCAGTACTACTCTGGAATAACAGCAACACTACTATTGAATAACAGCAGCACAACTATGGAATAACAGTAGCATTACTACTGAATAACAGCAGCACTACTTTGGAATAACAGCAGCATTACTATTGAATAACAGCAGCACAGCTATGGAATAACAGTAGCATTACTACTGAATAACAGCAGCACTACTCTGGAATAATAGCAGCAGTTCTATGGAAAAACAGCAGCACTACTGTGGAATAAAAGCAGCAATTCTGTGGAATAACAGCTGCACTTTTCTGTAATAACATCAGCATTACTATAGAATAACAGCAGCACTTGTATGGAATAACAGCAGTATTACTATGGAATAACAGCAACACTTCTCTGGAATAACAGCAGCACTACTCTGGAATAACCGCAGCACTATGAAATAACACCAGCAGTACTATAGAATAAAAGCAGCACTACTATAGAATAACAGCAGCACTACTCTGGAATAACAGCAGCACTACTATGGAATAACAGCAGCATTACTATTGAAAAACAGCAGCACTACTCTGGAATAATAGCAGCAGTTCTATGGAAAAACAGCAGCACTACTGTGGAATAGCAGCAGCAATTCTGTGGAATAACAGCAGCACTTTTCTGGAATAACATCAGCATTACTATGGAATAACAGCAGCACTTGTATGGAATAACAGCAGTATTACTATGGAATAACAGCAACACTACTCTGGAATAACAGCAGCAATACTCTGGAATAACCGCAGCACTACTATGAAATAACACCAGCAGTACTATAGAATAACAGCAGCACTACTCTGGAATAATAGCAGCATTACTATTGAATAACAGCAGCACTACTCTGGAATAGCAGCAGCACTACTATGGAATAACAGCAGCTTTACTATTGAATAACAACAGCACCACTATTCAATAACAGCAGCACTACTCTGAAATAACAACAGAACTACTCTGGAATAACAGCAGCACTACTCTGGATTAACAGCAGCACTACTATGGAATAACAGCAGCACTACTCTGGAATAACAGCAACACTACTCTGGAATAACAGCAGCACTACTATAGAATAACAGAAGCACTACTCTGGAATAATAGCAGCACTGCTCTGGAATTACATCAGCACTACTATAGAATAACAGCAGCACTACTATGGAATAACAGCAGCATTACTATAGAATAACAGCAGCACTACTATAGAATAACAGCAACACTACTACTGAATAACAGCAGCACTACTTTGGAATAACAGCAGCATTACTATTGAATAACAGCAGCACAACTATGGAATAACAGTAGCATTACTACTGAATAACAGCAGCACTACTCTGGAATAATAGCAGCAGTTCTATGGAAAAACAGCAGCACTACTGTGGAATAACAGCAGCAATTCTGTGGAACAACAGCAGCACTTTTCTGGAATAACATCAGCATTACTATAGAATAACAGCACCACTTGTATGGAATAACAGCAGTATTACTATGGAATAACAGCAACACAACTCTGGAATAACAGCAGCACTACTCTGGAATAACCGCAGCACTAATATGAAATAACACCAGCAGTACTATAGAATAACAGCAGCACTTCTCTGGAATAATAGCAGCATTACTATTGAATAACAGCAGCACTACTCTGGAATAACAGCAGCACTACTGTGGAATAACAGCAGCATTACTATTGAATAACAGCAGCACTACTCTGGAATAATAGCAGCAGTTCTATGGAAAAACAGCAGCATTACTATTGAATAACAGCAGCATTACTAGTGAACAACAGCAGCACTACTGTGGAATAACAGCAGCACTACTCTGGAATAACATCAGCACTACTATAGAATAACAACAGCACTACTCTGGAATAACAGCAGCACTATTATGAAATAATAGCAACACTACTATGGAATAACAGCTACACTACTATGGAATAACTGCAGCACTACTATGGAATAACAGCAGCAATACTATGGAATAACAACAGCGCTACTATGGAACACCAGCAGTATTACTCTGGAAAAACAGCAGCACTACTATGGAATTCCAGCAGTACTACTATGGAATAACAGCACATCAACACTACTATAGAATAACAGAAGCAATACTATAGAATAACAGCAGTACTACTCTGGAATAACAGCAACACTACTATTGAATAAAAGCAGCACAACTTTGGAATAACAGCAGCATTACTATTGAATAACAGCAGCACTACTCTGGAATATTAGCAGCTGTTCTATGGAAAAACAGCAGCACTACTGTGGAATAACAGCAGCAATTCTGTGGAATAACAGCAGCACTTTTCTGGAATAACATCAGCATTACTATGGAATAACAGCAGCACTTGTATGGAATAACAGCAGTATTACTATGGAATAACAGCAACACTACTCTGGAATAACAGCAGCAATACTCTGGAATAACCACAGCACTACTATGAAATAACACCAGCAGTACTATAGAATAACAGCAGCACTACTCTGGAATAATAGCAGCATTACTATTGAATAACAGCAGCACTTCTCTGGAATAACAGCAGCACTACAATGGAATAACAGCAGCTTTACTATTGAATAACAGCAGCACTACTATTGAATAACAGCAGCACTACTCTGAAATAACAACAGCACTACTCTGGAATAACAGCAGCACTACTATGGAATAACAGCAGCACTATTCTGGAATAACAGCAGCACTACTATAGAATAACAGCAGCACTACTCTGGAATAATAGCAGCACTGCTCTGGAATTACATCAGCACTACTATAGAATAACAGCAGCACTACTCTGGAATCATAGCACCACTGCTATGAAATAATAGCAACACTGCTATGGAATAACAGCAGCAATACTGTGACATAACAGCAGCACTAATCTGGAATAGCAGCAGCACTATTCCGGAATAAAAGCAGCGTTACTATGGAATAACAGCAACACTTCTATGGAATAACAGCAGCACTACTCTGGAATAATAGCAGCATTTTTATTGAATAACAGCAGCACTACTCTGGAATAACAGCAGCATTACAATTGAATAACAGCAGCACTACTCTGCAATAACAGCAGCACTACTATGGAATAACATCAGCACTACTATAGAATAACAGCAGCACTACGCTGGAATAACAGCAGCACTGCTCTGGAGTTACATCAGCACTACTCTGGAATAACAGCAGCACTATTATGAAATAATAGCAACACTACTATGAAATAACAGCTACACTACTATGGAATAACTGCAGCACTACTATGGAATAACAGCAGCAATACTATGGAATAACAACAGCACTACTATGGAACAACAGCGGCACTACTATGGAATTCCAGCAGTACTACTATGGAATAATAGCAACACTACTACAGAATAACAGCAGCACTACTATGGAATAACAGCAGCACTACTATGGAATAACAGCAGCATTACTATTGAATAAAAGCAGCACTACTCTGGAATAATAGCAGCAGTTCTATGGAAAAACAGCAGCACTACTTTGGAATAGTAGCAGCAATTCTGTGGAATAACAGCAGCACTTTTCTGGAATAACATCAGCATTACTATGGAATAACAGCAGCACTTGTATGGAATAACAGCAGTATTACTATGGAATAACAGCAACACTACTCTGGAATAACAGCAGCAATACTCTGGAATAACTGCAGCACTACAATGAAATAACACCAGCAGTACTATAGAATAACAGCAGCACTGCTCTGGAATAATAGCAGCATTACTATTGAATAACAGCAGCACTACTCTGGAATAACAGCAGCACTACTATGGAATAACAGCAGCTTTACTATTGAATAACAGCAGCACTACTATTGAATAACAGCAGCTCCACTCTGAAATAACAACAGCACTACTCTGGAATAACAGCAGCACTACTCTGGAATAACAGCAGCACTACTATGGAATAACAGCAGCACTACTCTGGAATAACAGCAGCACTACTATAGAATAACAGCAGCACTACTATGGAATAACAGCAGCACTACTCTGGAATAACAGCAGCACTACTATGGAATAACAGCAGCTCTACTCTGGAAGAACAGCAACACTACTCTGGAATAACATCAGCACTACTATAGAATAACAGCAGCACTACTCTGGAATAATAGCAGCACTGCTCTGGAATTACATCAGCACTACTATAGAATAACAGCAGCACTACTCTGGAATAATAGTAGCACTGCTATGAAATAATAGCAACACTGCTATGGAATAACCGCAGCAATACTCTGGCATAACAGCAGCATTACTCTGGAATAGCAGCAGCACTATTCTGGAATAAAAGCAGCATTACTATAGAATAACAGCAGCACTACTCTGGAATAACAGCAGCATTACTATGGAATAACAGCAGCACAACTCTGGAATAACAGCAACACTACTATGGAATAACTGCAGCACTAGTCTGGAATAACAGCAGCATTACTAGTGAACAACAGCAGCACTACTCTGGAATAACATCAGCACTGCTATAGAATAACAACAGCACTACTCTGGAATAATAGCTACACAACTATGGAATAACTGCAGCACTACAATGGAATAACAGCAGCAATACTATGGAATAACAACAGCGCTACTATGGAACACCAGCAGTATTACTCTGGAAAAACAGCAGCACTACTATGGAACTCCAGCAGTACTACTATGGAATAACAGCACATCAACACTACTATAGAATAACAGCAGCAATACTATAGAATAACAGCAGTACTACTCTGGAATAACAGCAACACTACTATTGAATAACAGCAGCACAACTATGGAATAACAGTAGCATTACTACTGAATAACAGCAGCACTACTTTGGAATAACAGCAGCATTACTATTGAATAACAGCAGCACAGCTATGGAATAACAGTAGCATTACTACTGAATAACAGCAGCACTACTCTGGAATAATAGCAGCAGTTCTATGGAAAAACAGCAGCACTACTGTGGAATAAAAGCAGCAATTCTGTGGAATAACAGCTGCACTTTTCTGGAATAACATCAGCATTACTATAGAATAACAGCAGCACTTGTATGGAATAACAGCAGTATTACTATGGAATAACAGCAACACTTCTCTGGAATAACAGCAGCACTACTCTGGAATAACCGCAGCACTATGAAATAACACCAGCAGTACTATAGAATAAAAGCAGCACTACTATAGAATAACAGCAGCACTACTCTGGAATAACAGCAGCACTACTATGGAATAACAGCAGCATTACTATTGAATAACAGCAGCACTACTCTGGAATAATAGCAGCAGTTCTATGGAAAAACAGCAGCACTACTGTGGAATAGCAGCAGCAATTCTGTGGAATAACAGCAGCACTTTTCTGGAATAACATCAGCATTACTATGGAATAACAGCAGCACTTGTATGGAATAACAGCAGTATTACTATGGAATAACAGCAACACTACTCTGGAATAACAGCAGCAATACTCTGGAATAACCGCAGCACTACTATGAAATAACACCAGCAGTACTATAGAATAACAGCAGCACTACTCTGGAATAATAGCAGCATTACTATTGAATAACAGCAGCACTACTCTGGAATAACAGCAGCACTACTATGGAATAACAGCAGCTTTACTATTGAATAACAACAGCACCACTATTCAATAACAGCAGCACTACTCTGAAATAACAACAGCACTACTCTGGAATAACAGCAGCACTACTCTGGATTAACAGCAGCACTACTATGGAATAACAGCAGCACTACTCTGGAATAACAGCAACACTACTCTGGAATAACAGCAGCACTACTATAGAATAACAGAAGCACTACTCTGGAATAATAGCAGCACTGCTCTGGAATTACATCAGCACTACTATAGAATAACAGCAGCACTACTATGGAATAACAGCAGCATTACTATAGAATAACAGCAGCACTACTATAGAATAACAGCAACACTACTACTGAATAACAGCAGCACTACTTTGGAATAACAGCAGCATTACAATTGAATAACAGCAGCACAACTATGGAATAACAGTAGCATTACTACTGAATAACAGCAGCACTACTCTGGAATAATAGCAGCAGTTCTATGGAAAAACAGCAGCACTACTGTGGAATAACAGCAGCAATTCTGTGGAACAACAGCAGCACTTTTCTGGAATAACATCAGCATTACTATAGAATAACAGCACCACTTGTATGGAATAACAGCAGTATTACTATGGAATAACAGCAACACAACTCTGGAATAACAGCAGCACTACTCTGGAATAACCGCAGCACTAATATGAAATAACACCAGCAGTACTATAGAATAACAGCAGCACTTCTCTGGAATAATAGCAGCATTACTATTGAATAACAGCAGCACTACTCTGGAATAACAGCAGCACTACTGTGGAATAACAGCAGCATTACTATTGAATAACAGCAGCACTACTCTGGAATAATAGCAGCAGTTCTATGGAAAAACAGCAGCATTACTATTGAATAACAGCAGCACTACTCTGGAATAATAGCAGCAGTTCTATGGAAAAACAGCAGCACTACTGAGGAATAGCAGCAGCAATTCTGTGGAATAACAGCAGCACTTTTCTGGAATAACATCAGCATTACTATGGAATAACAGCAGCACTATTATGGAATAACAGCAATATTATTATGGAATAACAGCAACACTACTCTGGAATAACAGCAGCAATTCTCTGGAATAACAGCAGCTCTACTTTGAAATAACACCAGCAGTACTATAGAATAACAGCAGCACTACTCTGGAATAATAGCAGCATTACTATTGAATAACAGCAGCACTACTCTGGAATAACAGCAGCACTACTATGGAATATCAGCAGCATTACTATTGAATAACAGCAGCACTACTATTGAAAAACAGCAGCACAACTCTGAAATAACAACAGCACTACTCTGGAATAACAGCAGCACTACTCTGGAATAACAGCAGCACTACTATGGAATAACAGCAGCACTACTCTGGAATAACAGTAACACTACTCTGGAATAACAGCAGCACTACTATAGAATAACAGCAGCACTACTCTGGAAAAATAGCAGCACTGCTCTGGAATTACATCAGCACTACTATAGAATAACAGCAGCACTACTCTGGAATAATAGCAGCACTGCTAAGAAATAATAGCAACACTGCTATGGAATTACAGCAGCAATACTGTGGCATAACAGCAGCACTACTCTGGAATAGCAGCAGCACTATTCCGGAATAAAAGCAGCATTACTATGGAATAACAGCAACATTTCTATGGAATAACAGCAGCACTACTCTAAAATAACTGCAGCACTGCTATGAAATAACAGCAGCACTACTATGGAATAACTGCAGCACTACTATGGAATAACAGCAGCAATACTATGGAATAACAACAGCACTACTATGGAACAACAGCAGCACTACTATGGAATTCCAGCAGTACTACTATGGAATAATAGCAACACTACTACAGAATAACAGCAGCACTACTATGGAATAACAGCAGCACTACTATGGAATAACAGCAGCATTACTATTGAATAAAAGCAGCACTACTCTGGAATAATAGCAGCAGTTCTATGGAAAAACAGCAGCACTACTTTGGAATAGTAGCAGCAATTCTGTGGAATAACAGCAGCACTTTTCTGGAATAACATCAGCATTACTATGGAATAACAGCAGCACTTGTATGGAATAACAGCAGTATTACTATGGAATAACAGCAACACTACTCTGGAATAACAGCAGCAATACTCTGGAATAACTGCAGCACTACAATGAAATAACACCAGCAGTACTATAGAATAACAGCAGCACTACTCTGGAATAATAGCAGCATTACTATTGAATAACAGCAGCACTACTCTGGAATAACAGCAGCACTACTATGGAATAACAGCAGCTTTACTATGGAATAACAGCAGCACTACTATTGAATAACAGCAGCTCCACTCTGAAATAACAACAGCACTACTCTGGAATAACAGCAGCACTACTATGGAATAACAGCAGCACTACTCTGGAATAACAGCAGCACTACTATAGAATAACAGCAGCACTACTATGGAATAACAGCAGCACTACTATGGAATAACAGCAGCACTACTCTGGAATAACAGCAGCACTACTATGGAATAACAGCAGCTCTACTCTGGAAGAACAGCAACACTACTCTGGAATAACATCAGCACTACTATAGAATAACAGCAGCACTACTCTGGAATAATAGCAGCACTGCTCTGGAATTACATCAGCACTACTATAGAATAACAGCAGCACTACTCTGGAATAATAGTAGCACTGCTATGAAATAATAGCAACACTGCTATGGAATAACCGCAGCAATACTCTGGCATAACAGCAGCATTACTCTGGAATAGCAGCAGCACTATTCTGGAATAAAAGCAGCATTACTATAGAATAACAGCAGCACTACTCTGGAATAACAGCAGCATTACTATGGAATAACAGCAGCACAACTCTGGAATAACAGCAACACTACTATGGAATAACTGCAGCACTAGTCTGGAATAACAGCAGCATTACTAGTGAACAACAGCAGCACTACTCTGGAATAACATCAGCACTGCTATAGAATAACAACAGCACTACTCTGGAATAATAGCTACACAACTATGGAATAACTGCAGCACTACAATGGAATAACAGCAGCAATACTATGGAATAACAACAGCGCTACTATGGAACACCAGCAGTATTACTCTGGAAAAACAGCAGCACTACTATGGAACTCCAGCAGTACTACTATGGAATAACAGCACATCAACACTACTATAGAATAACAGCAGCAATACTATAGAATAACAGCAGTACTACTCTGGAATAACAGCAACACTACTATTGAATAACAGCAGCACAACTATGGAATAACAGTAGCATTACTACTGAATAACAGCAGCACTACTTTGGAATAACAGCAGCATTACTATTGAATAACAGCAGCACAGCTATGGAATAACAGTAGCATTACTACTGAATAACAGCAGCACTACTCTGGAATAATAGCAGCAGTTCTATGGAAAAACAGCAGCACTACTGTGGAATAAAAGCAGCAATTCTGTGGAATAACAGCTGCACTTTTCTGGAATAACATCAGCATTACTATAGAATAACAGCAGCACTTGTATGGAATAACAGCAGTATTACTATGAAATAACAGCAACACTTCTCTGGAATAACAGCAGCACTACTCTGGAATAACCGCAGCACTATGAAATAACACCAGCAGTACTATAGAATAAAAGCAGCACTACTATAGAATAACAGCAGCACTACTCTGGAATAACAGCAGCACTACTATGGAATAACAGCAGCATTACTATTGAATAACAGCAGCACTACTCTGGAATAATAGCAGCAGTTCTATGGAAAAACAGCAGCACTACTGTGGAATAGCAGCAGCAATTCTGTGGAATAACAGCAGCACTTTTCTGGAATAACATCAGCATTACTATGGAATAACAGCAGCACTTGTATGGAATAACAGCAGTATTACTATGGAATAACAGCAACACTACTCTGGAATAACAGCAGCAATACTCTGGAATAACCGCAGCACTACTATGAAATAACACCAGCAGTACTATAGAATAACAGCAGCACTACTCTGGAATAATAGCAGCATTACTATTGAATAACAGCAGCACTACTCTGGAATAACAGCAGCACTACTATGGAATAACAGCAGCTTTACTATTGAATAACAACAGCACCACTATTCAATAACAGCAGCACTACTCTGAAATAACAACAGCACTACTCTGGAATAACAGCAGCACTACTCTGGATTAACAGCAGCACTACTATGGAATAACAGCAGCACTACTCTGGAATAACAGCAACACTACTCTGGAATAACAGCAGCACTACTATAGAATAACAGAAGCACTACTCTGGAATAATAGCAGCACTGCTCTGGAATTACATCAGCACTACTATAGAATAACAGCAGCACTACTATGGAATAACAGCAGCATTACTATTGAATAACAGCAGCACTACTCTGGAATAATAGCAGCAGTTCTATTGAAAAACAGCAGCACTACTGTGGAATAGCAGCAGCAATTCTGTGGAATAACAGCAGCACATTTCTGGAATAACATCAGCATTACTATGGAATAACAGCAGCACTTGTATGGAATAACAGCAGTATTACTATGGAATAACAGCAACACTACTCTGGAATAACAGCAGCAATACTCTGGAATAACCGCAGCACTACTATGAAATAACACCAGCTGTATTATAGAATAAAAGCAGCACTACTCTGTAATAACAGCATCATTACTATTGAATAACAGCAGCACTACTCTGGATTAACAGCAGCACTACTATGGAATAACAGCAGCTTTACTATTGAATAACAGCAGAAATACTATTGAATAACAGCAGCACTACTCTGAAATAACAACAGCACTACTCTGGAATAACAGCAGCACTACTATTGAATAACAGCAGCACTACTCTGGAATAACAGCAACTCTACTCTGGAATAACAGCAGCACTACTATAGAATAACAGCAGCACTACTCTGGAATAATAGCAGCACTGCTCTGGAATTACATCAGCACTACTATAGAATAACAGCAGCACTACTCTGGAATATTAGCAGCACTGCTATGAAATAATAGCAACACTGCTATGGAATAACAGCAGCAATACTGTGACATAACAGCAGCACTGCTCTGGAATAGCAGCAGCACTATTCCGGAATAAAAGCAGCATTACTATGGAATAACAGCAACACTTCTATGGAATAACAGCAGCACTACTCTGGAATAATAGCAGCATGATTATTGAATAACAGCAGCACTCCTCTGGAATAACAGCAGCACTCCTCTGGAATAACAGCAGCATTACTATTGAATAACAGCATCACTACTCTGCAATAACAGCAGCACTACTCTGGAATAACATCAGCACTACTATAGAATAACAGCAGCACTACGCTGGAATAACAGCAGCACTGCTCTGGAGTTACATCAGCACTACAATAGAATAACAACAGCACTACTCTGGAATAACGGCAGCACTATTATGAAATAATAGCAACACTACTATGGAATAACAGCTACACTACTATAGAATAACTGCAGCACTACTATGGAATAACAGCAGCAATACTATGGAATAACAACAGCACTACTATTGAACAACAGCAGTATTACTCTGGAAAAACAGCAGCACTACTATGGAATTCCAGCAGTACTACTATGGAATAACAGCAACACTACTATGGAATAACAGCACCACTACTATGGAATAACAGCAGCATTACTATTGAATAACAGCAGCACTACTCTGGAATATTAGCAGCACTTCTATGGAAAAACAGCTGCATTACTATGGAATAACAGCAGCACTACTCTGGAATAACAGCAGTACAACTATGAAATAACAGCAGCACGACTATGGAATAGCAACAGCACTACTATGGATTAACAGCAGTATTACTTTGGAAAAACAGCAGCACTACTATGGAATTCCAGCAGCATTTCTATGGAATAGCAGCAGCACTACTATGGAATAACATCAACACAACTATGGAATAACAGCAGCACTACTGTTGAATAACAGCAGCATTAATCTGGAATAACAGTAGCACTGCTCTGGAGTTACATCAGAACTACTATAGAATAACAGCAGCACTACTATGGAATAACAGCAGCATTTCTATAGAATAACATCAGCACTACTATAGAATAACAGCAGCACTACTCTGGAATTACAGCAGCACTTCTATGGAAAAACAGCAGCACTAGAGTGGAATAACAGCAGCAGTACTCTGGAATAACAGCAGAACTATTCTTGAATAAAAGCAGCATTACTATGGAATAACAGCAGCACTTCTATGGAATAACAGCAGTATTGCTATGGAATAACAGCAGCACTACTCTGGAGTAACCACAGCACTACTATGAAATAACAGTAGCACTACTATGCAATAGCAGCTACAATACTATGGAATAACAGCAGCACTACTGTGGAATAACAGCAGCATTACTATTGAATAACAGCAGCACTATAATGAAATAATAGCAACACTACTATGGAATAACAGTTACACTACTATGGAATAACTGCAGCACTACTATGGAATAACAGCAGCAATACTGTGGAATAACAACAGCGCTACTAAGGAACACCAGCAGTATTACTCTGGAAAAACAGCAGCATTACTATGGAATTCCAGCAGTACTACTATGGAATAACAGCACATCAACACTACTATAGAATAACAGCAGCAATACTATAGAATAACAGCAGTACTACTCTGGAATACAGCAACACTACTATTGAATAACAGCAGCACAACTATGGAATAACAGTAGCATTACTACTGAATAACAGCAGCACTACTTTGGAATAACAGCAGCATTACTATTGAATAACAGCAGCACAACTATGGAATAACAGTAGCATTACTACTGAATAACAGCAGCACTACTCTGGAATAATAGCAGCAGTTCTATGGAAAAACAGCAGCACTACTGTGGAATAACAGCAGCAATTCTGTGGAACAACAGCAGCACTTTTCTGGAATAACATCAGCATTACTATAGAATAACAGCACCACTTGTATGGAATAACAGCAGTATTACTATGGAATAACAGCAACACAACTCTGGAATAACAGCAGCACTACTCTGGAATAACCACAGCACTAATATGAAATAACACCAGCAGTACTATAGAATAACAGCAGCACTTCTCTGGAATAATAGCAGCATTACTATTGAATAACAGCAGCACTACTCTGGAATAACAGCAGCACTACTGTGGAATAACAGCAGCATTACTATTGAATAACAGCAGCACTACTCTGGAATAATAGCAGCAGTTCTATGGAAAAACAGCAGCATTACTATTGAATAACAGCAGCACTACTCTGGAATAATAGCAGCAGTTCTATGGAAAAACAGCAGCACTACTGAGGAATAGCAGCAGCAATTCTGTGGAATAACAGCAGCACTTTTCTGGAATAACATCAGCATTACAATGGAATAACAGCAGCACTATTATGGAATAACAGCAATATTATTATGGAATAACAGCAACACTACTCTGGAATAACAGCAGCAATTCTCTGGAATAACAGCAGCTCTACTATGAAATTACACCAGCAGTACTATAGAATAACAGCAGCACTACTCTGGAATAATAGCAGCATTACTATTGAATAACAGCAGCACTACTCTGGAATAACAGCAGCACTACTATGGAATATCAGCAGCATTACTATTGAATAACAGCAGCACTACTATTGAAAAACAGCAGCACAACTCTGAAATAACAACAGCACTACTCTGGAATAACAGCAGCACTACTCTGGAATAACAGCAGCACTACTATGGAATAACAGCAGCACTACTATGGAATAACAGCAGCTTTACTATGGAATAACAGCAGCACTACTATTGAATAACAGCAGCTCCACTCTGAAATAACAACAGCACTACTCTGGAATAACAGCAGCACTACTATGGAATAACAGCAGCACTACTCTGGAATAACAGCAACACTACTCTGGAATACCAGCAGCACTACTATAGAATAACAGAAGCACTACTCTGGAATAATAGCAGCACTGCTCTGGAATTACATCAGCACTACTATAGAATAACAGCAGCACTACTATGGAATAACAGCAGCATTACTATAGAATAACAGCAGCACTACTATAGAATAACAGCAACACTACTACTGAATAACAGCAGCACTACTTTGGAATAACAGCAGCATTACAATTGAATAACAGCAGCACAACTATGGAATAACAGTAGCATTACTACTGAATAACAGCAGCACTACTCTGGAATAATAGCAGCAGTTCTATGGAAAAACAGCAGCACTACTGTGGAATAACAGCAGCAATTCTGTGGAACAACAGCAGCACTTTTCTGGAATAACATCAACATTACTATAGAATAACAGCACCACTTGTATGGAATAACAGCAGTATTACTATGGAATAACAGCAACACAACTCTGGAATAACAGCAGCACTACTCTGGAATAAACGCAGCACTAATATGAAATAACACCAGCAGTACTATAGAATAACAGCAGCACTTCTCTGGAATAATAGCAGCATTACTATTGAATAACAGCAGCACTACTCTGGAATAACAGCAGCACTACTGTGGAATAACAGCAGCATTACTATTGAATAACAGCAGCACTACTCTGGAATAATAGCAGCAGTTCTATGGAAAAACAGCAGCATTACTATTGAATAACAGCAGCACTACTCTGGAATAATAGCAGCAGTTCTATGGAAAAACAGCAGCACTGCTGAGGAATAGCAGCAGCAATTCTGTGGAATAACAGCAGCACTTTTCTGGAATAACATCAGCATTACTATGGAATAACAGCAGCACTATTATGGAATAACAGCAATATTATTATGGAATAACAGCAACACTACTCTGGAATAACAGCAGCAATTCTCTGGAATAACAGCAGCTCTACTTTGAAATAACACCAGCAGTACTATAGAATAACAGCAGCACTACTCTGGAATAATAGCAGCATTACTATTGAATAACAGCAGCACTACTCTGGAATAACAGCAGCACTACTATGGAATATCAGCAGCATTACTATTGAATAACAGCAGCACTACTATTGAAAAACAGCAGCACAACTCTGAAATAACAACAGCACTACTCTGGAATAACAGCAGCACTACTCTGGAATAACAGCAGCACTACTATGGAATAACAGCAGCACTACTCTGGAATAACAGTAACACTACTCTGGAATAACAGCAGCACTACTATAGAATAACAGCAGCACTACTCTGGAAAAATAGCAGCACTGCTCTGGAATTACATCAGCACTACTATAGAATAACAGCAGCACTACTCTGGAATAATAGCAGCACTGCTAAGAAATAATAGCAACACTGCTATGGAATTACAGCAGCAATACTGTGGCATAACAGCAGCACTACTCTGGAATAGCAGCAGCACTATTCCGGAATAAAAGCAGCATTACTATGGAATAACAGCAACATTTCTATGGAATAACAGCAGCACTACTCTAAAATAACTGCAGCACTGCTATGAAATAACAGCAGCACTACTATGGAATAACTGCAGCACTACTATGGAATAACAGCAGCAATACTATGGAATAACAACAGCACTACTATGGAACAACAGCAGCACTACTATGGAATTCCAGCAGTACTACTATGGAATAATAGCAACACTACTACAGAATAACAGCAGCACTACTATGGAATAACAGCAGCACTACTATGGAATAACAGCAGCATTACTATTGAATAAAAGCAGCACTACTCTGGAATAATAGCAGCAGTTCTATGGAAAAACAGCAGCACTACTTTGGAATAGTAGCAGCAATTCTGTGGAATAACAGCAGCACTTTTCTGGAATAACATCAGCATTACTATGGAATAACAGCAGCACTTGTATGGAATAACAGCAGTATTACTATGGAATAACAGCAACACTACTCTGGAATAACAGCAGCAATACTCTGGAATAACTGCAGCACTACAATGAAATAACACCAGCAGTACTATAGAATAACAGCAGCACTACTCTGGAATAATAGCAGCATTACTATTGAATAACAGCAGCACTACTCTGGAATAACAGCAGCACTACTATGGAATAACAGCAGCTTTACTATGGAATAACAGCAGCTCCACTCTGAAATAACAACAGCACTACTCTGGAATAACAGCAGCACTACTATGGAATAACAGCAGCACTACTCTGGAATAACAGCAGCACTACTATAAAATAACAGCAGCACTACTATGGAATAACAGCAGCACTACTCTGGAATAACAGCAGCACTACTCTGGAATAACAGCAGCACTACTATGGAATAACAGCAGCTCTACTCTGGAAGAACAGCAACACTACTCTGGAATAACATCAGCACTACTATAGAATAACAGCAGCACTACTCTGGAATAATAGCAGCACTGCTCTGGAATTACATCAGCACTACTATAGAATAACAGCAGCACTACTCTGGAATAATAGTAGCACTGCTATGAAATAATAGCAACACTGCTATGGAATAACCGCAGCAATACTCTGGCATAACAGCAGCATTACTCTGGAATAGCAGCAGCACTATTCTGGAATAAAAGCAGCATTACTATAGAATAACAGCAGCACTACTCTGGAATAACAGCAGCATTACTATGGAATAACAGCAGCACAACTCTGGAATAACAGCAACACTACTATGGAATAACTGCAGCACTAGTCTGGAATAACAGCAGCATTACTAGTGAACAACAGCAGCACTACTCTGGAATAACATCAGCACTGCTATAGAATAACAACAGCACTACTCTGGAATAATAGCTACACAACTATGGAATAACTGCAGCACTACAATGGAATAACAGCAGCAATACTATGGAATAACAACAGCGCTACTATGGAACACCAGCAGTATTACTCTGGAAAAACAGCAGCACTACTATGGAACTCCAGCAGTACTACTATGGAATAACAGCACATCAACACTACTATAGAATAACAGCAGCAATACTATAGAATAACAGCAGTACTACTCTGGAATAACAGCAACACTACTATTGAATAACAGCAGCACAACTATGGAATAACAGTAGCATTACTACTGAATAACAGCAGCACTACTTTGGAATAACAGCAGCATTACTATTGAATAACAGCAGCACAGCTATGGAATAACAGTAGCATTACTACTGAATAACAGCAGCACTACTCTGGAATAATAGCAGCAGTTCTATGGAAAAACAGCAGCACTACTGTGGAATAAAAGCAGCAATTCTGTGGAATAACAGCTGCACTTTTCTGGAATAACATCAGCATTACTATAGAATAACAGCAGCACTTGTATGGAATAACAGCAGTATTACTATAGAATAACAGCAACACTTCTCTGGAATAACAGCAGCACTACTCTGGAATAACCGCAGCACTATGAAATAACACCAGCAGTACTATAGAATAAAAGCAGCACTACTATAGAATAACAGCAGCACTACTCTGGAATAACAGCAGCACTACTATGGAATAACAGCAGCATTACTATTGAATAACAGCAGCACTACTCTGGAATAATAGCAGCAGTTCTATGGAAAAACAGCAGCACTACTGTGGAATAGCAGCAGCAATTCTGTGGAATAACAGCAGCACTTTTCTGGAATAACATCAGCATTACTATGGAATAACAGCAGCACTTGTATGGAATAACAGCAGTATTACTATGGAATAACAGCAACACTACTCTGGAATAACAGCAGCAATACTCTGGAATAACCGCAGCACTACTATGAAATAACACCAGCAGTACTATAGAATAACAGCAGCACTACTCTGGAATAATAGCAGCATTACTATTGAATAACAGCAGCACTACTCTGGAATAACAGCAGCACTACTATGGAATAACAGCAGCTTTACTATTGAATAACAACAGCACCACTATTCAATAACAGCAGCACTACTCTGAAATAACAACAGCACTACTCTGGAATAACAGCAGCACTACTCTGGATTAACAGCAGCACTACTATGGAATAACAGCAGCACTACTCTGGAATAACAGCAACACTACTCTGGAATAACAGCAGCACTACTATAGAATAACAGAAGCACTACTCTGGAATAATAGCAGCACTGCTCTGGAATTACATCAGCACTACTATAGAATAACAGCAGCACTACTATGGAATAACAGCAGCATTACTATTGAATAACAGCAGCACTACTCTGGAATAATAGCAGCAGTTCTATGGAAAAACAACAGCACTACTGTGGAATAGCAGCAGCAATTCTGTGGAATAACAGCAGCACATTTCTGGAATAACATCAGCATTACTATGGAATAACAGCAGCACTTGTATGGAATAACAGCAGTATTACTATGGAATAACAGCAACACTACTCTGGAATAACAGCAGCAATACTCTGGAATAACCGCAGCACTACTATGAAATAACACCAGCTGTATTATAGAATAAAAGCAGCACTACTCTGTAATTACAGCATCATTACTATTGAATAACAGCAGCACTACTCTGGATTAACAGCAGCACTACTATGGAATAACAGCAGCTTTACTATTGAATAACAGCAGAAATACTATTGAATAACAGCAGCACTACTCTGAAATAACAACAGCACTACTCTGGAATAACAGCAGCACTACTCTGGAATAACAGCAGCACTACTATTGAATAACAGCAGCACTACTCTGGAATAACAGCAACACTACTCTGGAATAACAGCAGCACTACTATAGAATAACAGCAGCACTACTCTGGAATAATAGCAGCACTGCTCTGGAATTACATCAGCACTACTATAGAATAACAGCAGCACTTCTCTGGAATATTAGCAGCACTGCTATGAAATAATAGCAACACTGCTATGGAATAACAGCAGCAATACTGTGACATAACAGCAGCACTGCTCTGGAATAGCAGCAGCACTATTCCGGAATAAAAGCAGCGTTACTATGGAATAACAGCAACACTTCTATGGAATAACAGCAGCACTACTCTGGAATAATAGCAGCATGATTATTGAATAACAGCAGCACTCCTCTGGAATAACAGCAGCACTCCTCTGGAATAACAGCAGCATTACTATTGAATAACAGCATCACTACTCTGCAATAACAGCAGCACTACTCTGGAATAACATCAGCACTACTATAGAATAACAGCAGCACTACGCTGGAATAACAGCAGCACTGCTCTGGAGTTACATTAGCACTACAATAGAATAACAACAGCACTACTCTGGAATAACGGCAGCACTATTATGAAATAATAGCAACACTACTATGGAATAACAGCTACACTACTATAGAATAACTGCAGCACTACTATGGAATAATAGCAGCAATACTATGGAATAACAACAGCACTACTATGGAACAACAGCAGTATTACTCTGGAAAAACAGCAGCACTACTATGGAATTCCAGCAGTACTACTATGGAATAACAGCAACACTACTATGGAATAACAGCACCACTACTATGGAATAACAGCAGCATTACTATTGAATAACAGCAGCACTACTCTGGAATATTAGCAGCACTTCTATGGAAAAACAGCTGCATTACCATGGAATAACAGCAGCGCTACTCTGGAATAACAGCAGTACAACTATGAAATAACAGCAGCACGGCTATGGAATAGCAACAGCACTACTATGGATTAACAGCAGTATTACTTTGGAAAAACAGCAGCACTACTATGGAATTCCAGCAGCATTTCTATGGAATAGCAGCAGCACTACTATGGAATAACATCAACACAACTATGGAATAACAGCAGCACTACTGTTGAATAACAGCAGCATTAATCTGGAATAACAGTAGCACTGCTCTGGAGTTACATCAGAACTACTATAGAATAACAGCAGCACTACTATGGAATAACAGCAGCATTTCTATAGAATAACATCAGCACTACTATAGAATAACAGCAGCACTACTCTGGAATTACAGCAGCACTTCTATGGAAAAACAGCAGCACTACAGTGGAATAACAGCAGCAGTACTCTGGAATAACAGCAGAACTATTCTTGAATAAAAGCAGCATTACTATGGAATAACAGCAGCACTTCTATGGAATAACAGCAGTATTGCTATGGAATAACAGCAGCACTACTCTGGAGTAACCACAGCACTACTATGAAATAACAGTAGCACTACTATGCAATAGCAGCTACAATACTATGGAATAACAGCAGCACTACTGTGGAATAACAGCAGCATTACTATTGAATAACAGCAGCACTATAATGAAATAATAGCAACACTACTATGGAATAACAGTTACACTACTATGGAATAACTGCAGCACTACTATGGAATAACAGCAGCAATACTGTGGAATAACAACAGCGCTACTAAGGAACACCAGCAGTATTACTCTGGAAAAACAGCAGCATTACTATGGAATTCCAGCAGTACTACTATGGAATAACAGCACATCAACACTACTATAGAATAACAGCAGCAATACTATAGAATAACAGCAGTACTACTCTGGAATACAGCAACACTACTATTGAATAACAGCAGCACAACTATGGAATAACAGTAGCATTACTACTGAATAACAGCAGCACTACTTTGGAATAACAGCAGCATTACTATTGAATAACAGCAGCACAACTATGGAATAACAGTAGCATTACTACTGAATAACAGCAGCACTACTCTGGAATAATAGCAGCAGTTCTATGGAAAAACAGCAGCACTACTGTGGAATAACAGCAGCAATTCTGTGGAACAACAGCAGCACTTTTCTGGAATAACATCAGCATTACTATAGAATAACAGCACCACTTGTATGGAATAACAGCAGTATTACTATGGAATAACAGCAACACAACTCTGGAATAACAGCAGCACTACTCTGGAATAACCGCAGCACTAATATGAAATAACACCAGCAGTACTATAGAATAACAGCAGCACTTCTCTGGAATAATAGCAGCATTACTATTGAATAACAGCAGCACTACTCTGGAATAACAGCAGCACTACTGTGGAATAACAGCAGCATTACTATTGAATAACAGCAGCACTACTCTGGAATAATAGCAGCAGTTCTATGGAAAAACAGCAGCATTACTATTGAATAACAGCAGCACTACTCTGGAATAATAGCAGCAGTTCTATGGAAAAACAGCAGCACTACTGAGGAATAGCAGCAGCAATTCTGTGGAATAACAGCAGCACTTTTCTGGAATAACATCAGCATTACTATGGAATAACAGCAGCACTATTATGGAATAACAGCAATATTATTATGGAATAACAGCAACACTACTCTGGAATAACAGCAGCAATTCTCTGGAATAACAGCAGCTCTACTATGAAATTACACCAGCAGTACTATAGAATAACAGCAGCACTACTCTGGAATAATAGCAGCATTACTATTGAATAACAGCAGCACTACTCTGGAATAACAGCAGCACTACTATGGAATATCAGCAGCATTACTATTGAATAACAGCAGCACTACTATTGAAAAACAGCAGCACAACTCTGAAATAACAACAGCACTACTCTGGAATAACAGCAGCACTACTCTGGAATAACAGCAGCACTACTATGGAATAACAGCAGCTTTACTATGGAATAACAGCAGCACTACTATTGAATAACAGCAGCTCCACTCTGAAATAACAACAGCACTACTCTGGAATAACAGCAGCACTACTATGGAATAACAGCAGCACTACTCTGGAATAACAGCAGCACTACTATAGAATAACAGCAGCACTACTATGGAATAACAGCAGCACTACTCTGGAATAACAGCAGCACTACTCTGGAATAACAGCAGCACTACTATGGAATAACAGCAGCTCTACTCTGGAAGAACAGCAACACTACTCTGGAATAACATCAGCACTACTATAGAATAACAGCAGCACTACTCTGGAATAATAGCAGCACTGCTCTGGAATTACATCAGCACTACTATAGAATAACAGCAGCACTACTCTGGAATAAAAGTAGCACTGCTATGAAATAATAGCAACACTGCTATGGAATAACCGCAGCAATACTCTGGCATAACAGCAGCATTACTCTGGAATAGCAGCAGCACTATTCTGGAATAAAAGCAGCATTACTATAGAATAACAGCAGCACTACTCTGGAATAACAGCAGCATTACTATGGAATAACAGCAGCACAACTCTGGAATAACAGCAACACTACTATGGAATAACTGCACCACTAGTCTGGAATAACAGCAGCATTACTAGTGAACAACAGCAGCACTACTCTGGAATAACATCAGCACTGCTATAGAATAACAACAGCACTACTCTGGAATAATAGCTACACAACTATGGAATAACTGCAGCACTACAATGGAATAACAGCAGCAATACTATGGAATAACAACAGCGCTACTATGGAACACCAGCAGTATTACTCTGGAAAAACAGCAGCACTACTATGGAACTCCAGCAGTACTACTATGGAATAACAGCACATCAACACTACTATAGAATAACAGCAGCAATACTATAGAATAACAGCAGTACTACTCTGGAATAACAGCAACACTACTATTGAATAACAGCAGCACAACTATGGAATAACAGTAGCATTACTACTGAATAACAGCAGCACTACTTTGGAATAACAGCAGCATTACTATTGAATAACAGCAGCACAGCTATGGAATAACAGTAGCATTACTACTGAATAACAGCAGCACTACTCTGGAATAATAGCAGCAGTTCTATGGAAAAACAGCAGCACTACTGTGGAATAAAAGCAGCAATTCTGTGGAATAACAGCTGCACTTTTCTGGAATAACATCAGCATTACTATAGAATAACAGCAGCACTTGTATGGAATAACAGCAGTATTACTATGGAATAACAGCAACACTTCTCTGGAATAACAGCAGCACTACTCTGGAATAACCGCAGCACTATGAAATAACACCAGCAGTACTATAGAATAAAAGCAGCACTACTATTGAATAACAGCAGCACTACTCTGGAATAACAGCAGCACTACTATGGAATAACAGCAGCATTACTATTGAATAACAGCAGCACTACTCTGGAATAATAGCAGCAGTTCTATGGAAAAACAGCAGCACTACTGTGGAATAGCAGCAGCAATTCTGTGGAATAACAGCAGCACTTTTCTGGAATAACATCAGCATTACTATGGAATAACAGCAGCACTTGTATGGAATAACAGCAGTATTACTATGGAATAACAGCAACACTACTCTGGAATAACAGCAGCAATACTCTGGAATAACCGCAGCACTACTATGAAATAACACCAGCAGTACTATAGAATAACAGCAGCACTACTCTGGAATAATAGCAGCATTACTATTGAATAACAGCAGCACTACTCTGGAATAACAGCAGCACTACTATGGAATAACAGCAGCTTTACTATTGAATAACAACAGCACCACTATTCAATAACAGCAGCACTACTCTGAAATAACAACAGCACTACTCTGGTATAACAGCAGCACTACTCTGGATTAACAGCAGCACTACTATGGAATAACAGCAGCACTACTCTGGAATAACAGCAACACTACTCTGGAATAACAGCAGCACTACTATAGAATAACAGAAGCACTACTCTGGAATAATAGCAGCACTGCTCTGGAATTACATCAGCACTACTATAGAATAACAGCAGCACTACTATGGAATAACAGCAGCATTACTATTGAATAACAGCAGCACTACTCTGGAATAATAGCAGCAGTTCTATGGAAAAACAGCAGCACTACTGTGGAATAGCAGCAGCAATTCTGTGGAATAACAGCAGCACATTTCTGGAATAACATCAGCATTACTATGGAATAACAGCAGCACTTGTATGGAATAACAGCAGTATTACTATGGAATAACAGCAACACTACTCTGGAATAACAGCAGCAATACTCTGGAATAACCGCAGCACTACTATGAAATAACACCAGCTGTATTATAGAATAAAAGCAGCACTAC
Source organism: Taudactylus pleione (assembly GCA_031769625.1). NCBI lineage: Eukaryota > Metazoa > Chordata > Amphibia > Anura > Myobatrachidae > Taudactylus > Taudactylus pleione. The sequence continues at coordinate 228,245 of JAUIMM010000964.1, read as the reverse complement.
TCTGTAATAACAGCATCATTACTATTGAATAACAGCAGCACTACTCTGGATTAACAGCAGCACTACTATGGAATAACAGCAGCTTTACTATTGAATAACAGCAGAAATACTATTGAATAACAGCAGCACTACTCTGAAATAACAACAGCACTACTCTGGAATAACAGCAGCACTACTCTGGAATAACAGCAGCACTACTATTGAATAACAGCAGCACTACTCTGGAATAACAGCAACACTACGCTGGAATAACAGCAGCACTACTATAGAATAACAGCAGCACTACTCTGGAATAATAGCAGCACTGCTCTGGAATTACATCAGCACTACTATAGAATAACAGCAACACTACTCTGGAATATTAGCAGCACTGCTATGAAATAATAGCAACACTGCTATGGAATAACAGCAGCAATACTGTGACATAACAGCAGCACTGCTCTGGAATAGCAGCAGCACTATTCCAGAATAAAAGCAGCGTTACTATGGAATAACAGCAACACTTCTATGGAATAACAGCAGCACTACTCTGGAATAATAGCAGCATGATTATTGAATAACAGCAGCACTCCTCTGGAATAACAGCAGCACTCCTCTGGAATAACAGCAGCATTACTATTGAATAACAGCATCACTACTCTGCAATAACAGCAGCACTACTCTGGAATAACATCAGCACTACTATAGAATAACAGCAGCACTACGCTGGAATAACAGCAGCACTGCTCTGGAGTTACATCAGCACTACAATAGAATAACAACAGCACTACTCTGGAATAACGGCAGCACTATTATGAAATAATAGCAACACTACTATGGAATAACAGCTACACTACTATAGAATAACTGCAGCACTACTATGGAATAACAGCAGCAATACTATGGAATAACAACAGCACTACTATGGAACAACAGCAGTATTACTCTGGAAAAACAGCAGCACTACTATGGAATTCCAGCAGTACTACTATGGAATAACAGCAACACTACTATGGAATAACAGCACCACTACTATGGAATAACAGCAGCATTACTATTGAATAACAGCAGCACTACTCTGGAATATTAGCAGCACTTCTATGGAAAAACAGCTGCATTACTATGGAATAACAGCAGCACTACTCTGGAATAACAGCAGTACAACTATGAAATAACAGCAGCACGACTATGGAATAGCAACAGCACTACTATGGATTAACAGCAGTATTACTTTGGAAAAACAGCAGCACTACTATGGAATTCCAGCAGCATTTCTATGGAATAGCAGCAGCACTACTATGGAATAACATCAACACAACTATGGAATAACAGCAGCACTACTGTTGAATAACAGCAGCATTAATCTGGAATAACAGTAGCACTGCTCTGGAGTTACATCAGAACTACTATAGAATAACAGCAGCACTACTATGGAATAACAGCAACATTTCTATAGAATAACATCAGCACTACTATAGAATAACAGCAGCACTACTCTGGAATTACAGCAGCACTTCTATGGAAAAACAGCAGCACTACAGTGGAATAACAGCAGCAGTACTCTGGAATAACAGCAGAACTATTCTTGAATAAAAGCAGCATTACTATGGAATAACAGCAGCACTTCTATGGAATAACAGCAGTATTGCTATGGAATAACAGCAGCACTACTCTGGAGTAACCACAGCACTACTATGAAATAACAGTAGCACTACTATGCAATAGCAGCTACAATACTATGGAATAACAGCAGCACTACTGTGGAATAACAGCAGCATTACTATTGAATAACAGCAGCACTATAATGAAATAATAGCAACACTACTATGGAATAACAGTTACACTACTATGGAATAACTGCAGCACTACTATGGAATAACAGCAGCAATACTGTGGAATAACAACAGCGCTACTAAGGAACACCAGCAGTATTACTCTGGAAAAACAGCAGCATTACTATGGAATTCCAGCAGTACTACTATGGAATAACAGCACATCAACACTACTATAGAATAACAGCAGCAATACTATAGAATAACAGCAGTACTACTCTGGAATACAGCAACACTACTATTGAATAACAGCAGCACAACTATGGAATAACAGTAGCATTACTACTGAATAACAGCAGCACTACTTTGGAATAACAGCAGCATTACTATTGAATAACAGCAGCACAACTATGGAATAACAGTAGCATTACTACTGAATAACAGCAGCACTACTCTGGAATAATAGCAGCAGTTCTATGGAAAAACAGCAGCACTACTGTGGAATAACAGCAGCACTACTCTGGAATAACAGCAGCACTACTATAGAATAACAGCAGCACTACTATGGAATAACAGCAGCACTACTCTGGAATAACAGCAGCACTACTATAGAATAACAGCAGCACTACTATGGAATAACAGCAGCACTACTCTGGAATAACAGCAGCACTACTCTGGAATAACAGCAGCACTACTATGGAATAACAGCAGCTCTACTCTGGAAGAACAGCAACACTACTCTGGAATAACATCAGCACTACTATAGAATAACAGCAGCACTACTCTGGAATAATAGCAGCACTGCTCTGGAATTACATCAGCACTACTATAGAATAACAGCAGCACTACTCTGGAATAATAGTAGCACTGCTATGAAATAATAGCAACACTGCTATGGAATAACCGCAGCAATACTCTGGCATAACAGCAGCATTACTCTGGAATAGCAGCAGCACTATTCTGGAATAAAAGCAGCATTACTATAGAATAACAGCAGCACTACTCTGGAATAACAGCAGCATTACTATGGAATAACAGCAGCACAACTCTGGAATAACAGCAACACTACTATGGAATAACTGCAGCACTAGTCTGGAATAACAGCAGCATTACTAGTGAACAACAGCAGCACTACTCTGGAATAACATCAGCACTGCTATAGAATAACAACAGCACTACTCTGGAATAATAGCTACACAACTATGGAATAACTGCAGCACTACAATGGAATAACAGCAGCAATACTATGGAATAACAACAGCGCTACTATGGAACACCAGCAGTATTACTCTGGAAAAACAGCAGCACTACTATGGAACTCCAGCAGTACTACTATGGAATAACAGCACAACAACACTACTATAGAATAACAGCAGCAATACTATAGAATAACAGCAGTACTACTCTGGAATAACAGCAACACTACTATTGAATAACAGCAGCACAACTATGGAATAACAGTAGCATTACTACTGAATAACAGCAGCACTACTTTGGAATAACAGCAGCATTACTATTGAATAACAGCAGCACAGCTATGGAATAACAGTAGCATTACTACTGAATAACAGCAGCACTACTCTGGAATAATAGCAGCAGTTCTATGGAAAAACAGCAGCACTACTGTGGAATAAAAGCAGCAATTCTGTGGAATAACAGCTGCACTTTTCTGGAATAACATCAGCATTACTATAGAATAACAGCAGCACTTGTATGGAATAACAGCAGTATTACTATGGAATAACAGCAACACTTCTCTGGAATAACAGCAGCACTACTCTGGAATAACCGCAGCACTATGAAATAACACCAGCAGTACTATAGAATAAAAGCAGCACTACTATAGAATAACAGCAGCACTACTCTGGAATAACAGCAGCACTACTATGGAATAACAGCAGCATTACTATTGAATAACAGCAGCACTACTCTGGAATAATAGCAGCAGTTCTATGGAAAAACAGCAGCACTACTGTGGAATAGCAGCAGCAATTCTGTGGAATAACAGCAGCACTTTTCTGGAATAACATCAGCATTACTATGGAATAACAGCAGCACTTGTATGGAATAACAGCAGTATTACTATGGAATAACAGCAACACTACTCTGGAATAACAGCAGCAATACTCTGGAATAACCGCAGCACTACTATGAAATAACACCAGCAGTACTATAGAATAACAGCAGCACTACTCTGGAATAATAGCAGCATTACTATTGAATAACAGCAGCACTACTCTGGAATAACAGCAGCACTACTATGGAATAACAGCAGCTTTACTATTGAATAACAACAGCACCACTATTCAATAACAGCAGCACTACTCTGAAATAAAAACAGCACTACTCTGGAATAACAGCAGCACTACTCTGGATTAACAGCAGCACTACTATGGAATAACAGCAGCACTACTCTGGAATAACAGCAACACTACTCTGGAATAACAGCAGCACTACTATAGAATAACAGAAGCACTACTCTGGAATAATAGCAGCACTGCTCTGGAATTACATCAGCACTACTATAGAATAACAGCAGCACTACTATGGAATAACAGCAGCATTACTATTGAATAACAGCAGCACTACTCTGGAATAATAGCAGCAGTTCTATGGAAAAACAGCAGCACTACTGTGGAATAGCAGCAGCAATTCTGTGGAATAACAGCAGCACATTTCTGGAATAACATCAGCATTACTATGGAATAACAGCAGCACTTGTATGGAATAACAGCAGTATTACTATGGAATAACAGCAACACTACTCTGGAATAACAGCAGCAATACTCTGGAATAACCGCATCACTACTATGAAATAACACCAGCTGTATTATAGAATAAAAGCAGCACTACTCTGTAATAACAGCATCATTACTATTGAATAACAGCAGCACTACTCTGGATTAACAGCAGCACTACTATGGAATAACAGCAGCTTTACTATTGAATAACAGCAGAAATACTATTGAATAACAGCAGCACTACTCTGAAATAACAACAGCACTACTCTGGAATAACAGCAGCACTACTCTGGAATAACAGCAGCACTACTATTGAATAACAGCAGCACTACTCTGGAATAACAGCAACACTACTCTGGAATAACAGCAGCACTACTATAGAATAACAGCAGCACTACTCTGGAATAATAGCAGCACTGCTCTGGAATTACATCAGCACTACTATAGAATAACAGCAGCACTACTCTGGAATATTAGCAGCACTGCTATGAAATAATAGCAACACTGCTATGGAATAACAGCAGCAATACTGTGACATAACAGCAGCACTGCTCTGGAATAGCAGCAGCACTATTCCGGAATAAAAGCAGCGTTACTATGGAATAACAGCAACACTTCTATGGAATAACAGCAGCACTACTCTGGAATAATAGCAGCATGATTATTGAATAACAGCAGCACTCCTCTGGAATAACAGCAGCACTCCTCTGGAATAACAGCAGCATTACTATTGAATAACAGCATCACTACTCTGCAATAACAGCAGCACTACTCTGGAATAACATCAGCACTACTATAGAATAACAGCAGCACTACGCTGGAATAACAGCAGCACTGCTCTGGAGTTACATCAGCACTACAATAGAATAACAACAGCACTACTCTGGAATAACGGCAGCACTATTATGAAATAATAGCAACACTACTATGGAAAAACAGCTACACTACTATAGAATAACTGCAGCACTACTATGGAATAACAGCAGCAATACTATGGAATAACAACAGCACTACTATGGAACAACAGCAGTATTACTCTGGAAAAACAGCAGCACTACTATGGAATTCCAGCAGTACTACTATGGAATAACAGCAACACTACTATGGAATAACAGCACCACTACTATGGAATAACAGCAGCACTACTCTGGAATAACAGCAGCACTACTATAGAATAACAGCAGCACTACTATGGAATAACAGCAGCACTACTCTGGAATAACAGCAGCACTACTCTGGAATAACAGCAGCACTACTATTGAATAACAGCAGCACTACTCTGGAATAACAGCAACACTACTCTGGAATAACAGCAGCACTACTATAGAATAACAGCAGCACTACTCTGGAATAATAGCAGCACTGCTCTGGAATTACATCAGCACTACTATAGAATAACAGCAGCACTACTCTGGAATATTAGCAGCACTGCTATGAAATAATAGCAACACTGCTATGGAACAACAGCAGCAATACTGTGACATAACAGCAGCACTGCTCTGGAATAGCAGCAGCACTATTCCGGAATAAAAGCAGCGTTACTATGGAATAACAGCAACACTTCTATGGAATAACAGCAGCACTACTCTGGAATAATAGCAGCATGATTATTGAATAACAGCAGCACTCCTCTGGAATAACAGCAGCACTCCTCTGGAATAACAGCAGCATTACTATTGAATAACAGCATCACTACTCTGCAATAACAGCAGCACTACTCTGGAATAACATCAGCACTACTATAGAATAACAGCAGCACTACGCTGGAATAACAGCAGCACTGCTCTGGAGTTACATCAGCACTACAATAGAATAACAACAGCACTACTCTGGAATAACGGCAGCACTATTATGAAATAATAGCAACACTACTATGGAAAAACAGCTACACTACTATAGAATAACTGCAGCACTACTATGGAATAACAGCAGCAATACTATGGAATAACAACAGCACTACTATGGAACAACAGCAGTATTACTCTGGAAAAACAGCAGCACTACTATGGAATTCCAGCAGTACTACTATGGAATAACAGCAACACTACTATGGAATAACAGCACCACTACTATGGAATAACAGCAGCACTACTCTGGAATAACAGCAGCACTACTATAGAATAACAGCAGCACTACTATGGAATAACAGCAGCACTACTCTGGAATAACAGCAGCACTACTATAGAATAACAGCAGCACTACTATGGAATAACAGCAGCACTACTCTGGAATAACAGCAGCACTACTCTGGAATAACAGCAGCACTACTATGGAATAACAGCAGCTCTACTCTGGAAGAACAGCAACACTACTCTGGAATAACATCAGCACTACTATAGAATAACAGCAGCACTACTCTGGAATAATAGCAGCACTGCTCTGGAATTACATCAGCACTACTATAGAATAACAGCAGCACTACTCTGGAATAATAGTAGCACTGCTATGAAATAATAGCAACACTGCTATGGAATAACCGCAGCAATACTCTGGCATAACAGCAGCATTACTCTGGAATAGCAGCAGCACTATTCTGGAATAAAAGCAGCATTACTATAGAATAACAGCAGCACTACTCTGGAATAACAGCAGCATTACTATGGAATAACAGCAGCACAACTCTGGAATAACAGCAACACTACTATGGAATAACTGCAGCACTAGTCTGGAATAACAGCAGCATTACTAGTGAACAACAGCAGCACTACTCTGGAATAACATCAGCACTGCTATAGAATAACAACAGCACTACTCTGGAATAATAGCTACACAACTATGGAATAACTGCAGCACTACAATGGAATAACAGCAGCAATACTATGGAATAACAACAGCGCTACTATGGAACACCAGCAGTATTACTCTGGAAAAACAGCAGCACTACTATGGAACTCCAGCAGTACTACTATGGAATAACAGCACATCAACACTACTATAGAATAACAGCAGCAATACTATAGAATAACAGCAGTACTACTCTGGAATAACAGCAACACTACTATTGAATAACAGCAGCACAACTATGGAATAACAGTAGCATTACTACTGAATAACAGCAGCACTACTTTGGAATAACAGCAGCATTACTATTGAATAACAGCAGCACAGCTATGGAATAACAGTAGCATTACTACTGAATAACAGCAGCACTACTCTGGAATAATAGCAGCAGTTCTATGGAAAAACAGCAGCACTACTGTGGAATAAAAGCAGCAATTCTGTGGAATAACAGCTGCACTTTTCTGGAATAACATCAGCATTACTATAGAATAACAGCAGCACTTGTATGGAATAACAGCAGTATTACTATGGAATAACAGCAACACTTCTCTGGAATAACAGCAGCACTACTCTGGAATAACCGCAGCACTATGAAATAACACCAGCAGTACTATAGAATAAAAGCAGCACTACTATAGAATAACAGCAGCACTACTCTGGAATAACAGCAGCACTACTATGGAATAACAGCAGCATTACTATTGAATAACAGCAGCACTACTCTGGAATAATAGCAGCAGTTCTATGGAAAAACAGCAGCACTACTGTGGAATAGCAGCAGCAATTCTGTGGAATAACAGCAGCACTTTTCTGGAATAACATCAGCATTACTATGGAATAACAGCAGCACTTGTATGGAATAACAGCAGTATTACTATGGAATAACAGCAACACTACTCTGGAATAACAGCAGCAATACTCTGGAATAACCGCAGCACTACTATGAAATAACACCAGCAGTACTATAGAATAACAGCAGCACTACTCTGGAATAATAGCAGCATTACTATTGAATAACAGCAGCACTACTCTGGAATAACAGCAGCACTACTATGGAATAACAGCAGCTTTACTATTGAATAACAACAGCACCACTATTCAATAACAGCAGCACTACTCTGAAATAACAACAGCACTACTCTGGAATAACAGCAGCACTACTCTGGATTAACAGCAGAACTACTATGGAATAACAGCAGCACTACTCTGGAATAACAGCAACACTACTCTGGAATAACAGCAGCACTACTATAGAATAACAGAAGCACTACTCTGGAATAATAGCAGCACTGCTCTGGAATTACATCAGCACTACTATAGAATAACAGCAGCACTACTATGGAATAACAGCAGCATTACTATTGAATAACAGCAGCACTACTCTGGAATAATAGCAGCAGTTCTATGGAAAAACAGCAGCACTACTGTGGAATAGCAGCAGCAATTCTGTGGAATAACAGCAGCACATTTCTGGAATAACATCAGCATTACTATGGAATAACAGCAGCACTTGTATGGAATAACAGCAGTATTACTATGGAATAACAGCAACACTACTCTGGAATAACAGCAGCAATACTCTGGAATAACCGCAGCACTACTATAAAATAACACCAGCTGTATTATAGAATAAAAGCAGCACTACTCTGTAATAACAGCATCATTACTATTGAATAACAGCAGCACTACTCTGGATTAACAGCAGCACTACTATGGAATAACAGCAGCTTTACTATTGAATAACAGCAGAAATACTATTGAATAACAGCAGCACTACTCTGAAATAACAACAGCACTACTCTGGAATAACAGCAGCACTACTCTGGAATAACAGCAGCACTACTATTGAATAACAGCAGCACTACTCTGGAATAACAGCAACACTACTCTGGAATAACAGCAGCACTACTATAGAATAACAGCAGCACTACTCTGGAATAATAGCAGCACTGCTCTGGAATTACATCAGCACTACTATAGAATAACAGCAGCACTACTCTGGAATATTAGCAGCACTGCTATGAAATAATAGCAACACTGCTATGGAATAACAGCAGCAATACTGTGACATAACAGCAGCACTGCTCTGGAATAGCAGCAGCACTATTCCGGAATAAAAGCAGCGTTACTATGGAATAACAGCAACACTTCTATGGAATAACAGCAGCACTACTCTGGAATAATAGCAGCATGATTATTGAATAACAGCAGCACTCCTCTGGAATAACAGCAGCACTCCTCTGGAATAACAGCAGCATTACTATTGAATAACAGCATCACTACTCTGCAATAACAGCAGCACTACTCTGGAATAACATCAGCACTACTATAGAATAACAGCAGCACTACGCTGGAATAACAGCAGCACTGCTCTGGAGTTACATCAGCACTACAATAGAATAACAACAGCACTACTCTGGAATAACGGCAGCACTATTATGAAATAATAGCAACACTACTATGGAAAAACAGCTACACTACTATAGAATAACTGCAGCACTACTATGGAATAACAGCAGCAATACTATGGAATAACAACAGCACTACTATGGAACAACAGCAGTATTACTCTGGAAAAACAGCAGCACTACTATGGAATTCCAGCAGTACTACTATGGAATAACAGCAACACTACTATGGAATAACAGCACCACTACTATGGAATAACAGCAGCATTACTATTGAATAACAGCAGCACTACTCTGGAATATTAGCAGCACTTCTATGGAAAAACAGCTGCATTACTATGGAATAACAGCAGCACTACTCTGGAATAACAGCAGTACAACTATGAAATAACAGCAGCACGACTATGGAATAGCAACAGCACTACTATGGATTAACAGCAGTATTACTTTGGAAAAACAGCAGCACTACTATGGAATTCCAGCAGCATTTCTATGGAATAGCAGCAGCACTACTATGGAATAACATCAACACAACTATGGAATAACAGCAGCACTACTGTTGAATAACAGCAGCATTAATCTGGAATAACAGTAGCACTGCTCTGGAGTTACATCAGAACTACTATAGAATAACAGCAGCACTACTATGGAATAACAGCAGCATTTCTATAGAATAACATCAGCACTACTATAGAATAACAGCAGCACTACTCTGGAATTACAGCAGCACTTCTATGGAAAAACAGCAGCACTACAGTGGAATAACAGCAGCAGTACTCTGGAATAACAGCAGAACTATTCTTGAATAAAAGCAGCATTACTATGGAATAACAGCAGCACTTCTATGGAATAACAGCAGTATTGCTATGGAATAACAGCAGCACTACTCTGGAGTAACCACAGCACTACTATGAAATAACAGTAGCACTACTATGCAATAGCAGCTACAATACTATGGAATAACAGCAGCACTACTGTGGAATAACAGCAGCATTACTATTGAATAACAGCAGCACTATAATGAAATAATAGCAACACTACTATGGAATAACAGTTACACTACTATGGAATAACTGCAGCACTACTATGGAATAACAGCAGCAATACTGTGGAATAACAACAGCGCTACTAAGGAACACCAGCAGTATTACTCTGGAAAAACATCAGCATTACTATGGAATTCCAGCAGTACTACTATGGAATAACAGCACATCAACACTACTATAGAATAACAGCAGCAATACTATAGAATAACAGCAGTACTACTCTGGAATACAGCAACACTACTATTGAATAACAGCAGCACAACTATGGAATAACAGTAGCATTACTACTGAATAACAGCAGCACTACTTTGGAATAACAGCAGCATTACTATTGAATAACAGCAGCACAACTATGGAATAACAGTAGGATTACTACTGAATAACAGCAGCACTACTCTGGAATAATAGCAGCAGTTCTATGGAAAAACAGCAGCACTACTGTGGAATAACAGCAGCAATTCTGTGGAACAACAGCAGCACTTTTCTGGAATAACATCAGCATTACTATAGAATAACAGCACCACTTGTATGGAAAAACAGCAGTATTACTATGGAATAACAGCAACACAACTCTGGAATAACAGCAGCACTACTCTGGAATAACCGCAGCACTAATATGAAATAACACCAGCAGTACTATAGAATAACAGCAGCACTTCTCTGGAATAATAGCAGCATTACTATTGAATAACAGCAGCACTACTCTGGAATAACAGCAGCACTACTGTGGAATAACAGCAGCATTACTATTGAATAACAGCAGCACTACTCTGGAATAATAGCAGCAGTTCTATGGAAAAACAGCAGCATTACTATTGAATAACAGCAGCACTACTCTGGAATAATAGCAGCAGTTCTATGGAAAAACAGCAGCACTACTGTGGAATAGCAGCAGCAATTCTGTGGAATAACAGCAGCACTTTTCTGGAATAACATCAGCATTACTATGGAATAACAGCAGCACTATTATGGAATAACAGCAATATTATTATGGAATAACAGCAACACTACTCTGGAATAACAGCAGCAATTCTCTGGAATAACAGCAGCTCTACTATGAAATTACACCAGCAGTACTATAGAATAACAGCAGCACTACTCTGGAATAATAGCAGCATTACTATTGAATAACAGCAGCACTACTCTGGAATAACAGCAGCACTACTATGGAATATCAGCAGCATTACTATTGAATAACAGCAGCACTACTATTGAAAAACAGCAGCACAACTCTGAAATAACAACAGCACTACTCTGGAATAACAGCAGCACTACTCTGGAATAACAGCAGCACTACTATGGAATAACAGCAGCACTACTCTGGAATAACAGTAACACTACTCTGGAATAACAGCAGCACTACTATAGAATAACAGCAGCACTACTCTGGAAAAATAGCAGCACTGCTCTGGAATTACATCAGCACTACTATAGAATAACAGCAGCACTACTCTGGAATAATAGCAGCACTGCTAAGAAATAATAGCAACACTGCTATGGAATTACAGCAGCAATACTGTGGCATAACAGCAGCACTACTCTGGAATAGCAGCAGCACTATTCCGGAATAAAAGCAGCGTTACTATGGAATAACAGCAACATTTCTATGGAATAACAGCAGCACTACTCTAAAATAACTGCAGCACTGCTATGAAATAACAGCAGCACTACTATGGAATAACAGCTACACTACTATGGAATAACAGCAGCACTACTCTGGAATAATAGCAGCATTATTATTTAATAACAGCAGCACTCCTCTGGAATAACAGCAGCATTACTATTGAATAACAGCAGCACTACTCTGGAATAACAGCAGCACTACTCTGGAATAAGATCAGCACTACTATAGAATAACAGCAGCACTACGCTGGAATAACAGCAGCACTGCTCTGGAGTTACATCAGCACTACAACAGAATAACAGCAGCACTACTCTGGAATAACAGCAGCACTTCTATGGAAAAACAGCAGCACTACTGTGGAATAACAGCATCAATTCTGTGGAGTAACAGCAGCACTACTCTGGAATAACTCCAGCACTGCTCTTGAGTTACATCAACACTACTATAGAATAAAAGCAGCAATACTATAGAATATTAGCAACACTACTCTGGAATAACAGCAGCATTACTATGGAATAACAGCAGCACTACTCTGGAATAACAGCAACACTACTATGGAATAACAGCAGCACTACTATGGAAAAACAGCAGCATTACTATTGAATAACAGCAGCAGTATTCTGGAATAATAGCAGCACTTCTTTGGAAAAACAGCAGCACTACTGTGGAATAACAGCATCAATTCTGTGGAATAACAGCAGCACTACTCTGGAATAACACCACCACTTTTCTGGAAAAACATCAGCATTACTATAGAATAACAGCAGCACTTGTATGGAATAACTGCAGTATTACTCTGGAATAACAGCAACACTACTCTGGAATAACAGCAGCACTACTCTGGAATAACCGCAGCACTACTATCAAATAACAGCAGCACTACTATGGAATAACAGCTACACTACTATAGTATAACAGCAGCACTACTCTGGAATAAAAGCAGCATTACTAATGAATAACAGCAGCACTACTATGGAATAACAGCAGCATTACTACTGAATAACAGCAGCACTACTCTGGAATAACATCAGCACTACTCTGGAATAACAGCAGCACTACTATGGAATAACAGCAGAACCACAATGGAATAACAGCAGCACTTCTCTGGAATAACAGCAACACTACTCTGGAATAACAGCAGCACTACTCTGGAATTACGTCAGCACTACTATAGAATAACAGCAGCACTACTCTGGAATAATAGCAGCACTGCTATGAAATAATAGCAACACTGCTATGGAATAACAGCTACACTACAATGGAATAACAGCAGCACTATTATGGAATAACAGCAGCACTAATCTGGAATAACAGTAGCACTGCTCTGGAGTTACATCAGCACTACTATAGAATAACAGCAGCACTACTCTGGAATAACAGCAGCATTTCTATGGAATAACATCAGCAATACTTTGGAATAACATCAACACTACTGTGGAATAACTATGGAATAACCAGCTACACTACTATGGAATAACAGCAGCACTACTCCGGAATAATAGCAGCATTACTATTGAATAACAGCAGCACTTATCTGGAATAATATTAGCACTGCTCTGGAGTTACATCAGCACTACTATAGAATAACAGCAGCACTACTCTGGAATAACAGCAGCACTATTATGAAATAATAGCAACACTACTATGGAATAACAACTACACTACTATGGAATAACTGCAGCACTGCTCTGGAGTTACATCAGCACTACTATAGAATAACAGCAGCACTACTCTGGAATAACAGCAGCACCATTATGAAATAATAGCAACATTACTATGGAACACTACTGTGGAATAACTGCAGCACTACTATGGAATAACAACAGCACTACTATGTAACAACAGCCGTATTTCTCTTGAAAAACAGCAGCACTACTATGGAATTCCAGCAGTACTACTATGGTATAACAGCACAGCAACACTACTATAGAATAACAGCAGCACTACTCTGGAATAACAGCAGCATTACTATGGAATAACAGCAGCACAACTGTGGAATAACAGAAACACTACTATGGAATAACCGCAGCACTATTCTGGAATAACAGCAGCATTACTAGTGAACAACAGCAGCACTACTCTGGAATAACAGCAGCACTACTCTGGAATAACATCAGCACTACTATAGAATAACAGCAACACTACTCTGGAATAACAGCAGCACTAACATGTAATAATAGCAACACTACCATGGAATAACAGCTACACTACTAAGGAATAACTGCAGCACTACTATGGAATAACAGCAGCAATACTATGGAATAACAACAGCGTTAATATGGAACACCAGCAGTATTACTCTGGAAAAACAGCAGCACTACTATGGAATTCCAGCAGTACTACTCTGGAATAACAGCACATCAACACTACTATAGAATAACAGCAGCAATACTATAGAATAACAGCACCACTACTCTGGAATAACAGCAGAATTACTATGGAATAACAGCAGTACTACTCTGGAATAACAGCAACACTTCTATTGAATAACAGCAGCACTACTATGAAATAATAGCAGCACTACTATAGAATAACAGCAGGACTACTCTGGAAAAACTGCAGCACTACTGTGGAAAAACAGCAGCAATTCTGTGAATAACAGCAGCACTTTTCTGGAATAACATCAGCATTACTATGGAATAACAGCATCACTTGTATGGAATAACAGCAGTATTACTATGGAATAACAGCAACACTACTCTGGAATAACAGCAGCACTACTCTGGAATAACCGCAGCACTACTATGAAATAACACCAGCAGTACTATGGAATAACAGCTGCACTACTATTGAATAACAGCAGCAGTACTCTGGAATAACAGCAGCACTACTCTGGAATAACAGCAACACTACTCTGGAATAACATCAGCACTACTATAGAATATCAGCAGCACTACTCTTGAATAATAGCAGCACTGCTCTGGAATTACATCAGAATTACTATGGAATAACAGCAGCACTTGTATTGGAATAACAGCAGTATTACTATGGAATAACAGCAACACTACTCTGGAATAACAGCAGCACTACTATGAAATAACACCAGCAGTACTATGGAATAACAGCAGCACTACTCTGGAATATTAGCAGCATTACTATTGAATAACAGCAGCACTACTCTGGTATAGCAGCAGCACTACTATGCAATAACAGCAGCATTACTATTGAATAACAGCAGCACTACTATTGAATAACAGCAGCACTACTCTGGAATAACAACAGCACTACTCTGGAATAACAGCAGCACTACTCTGGAATAACAGCAGCACTACTATGGAATAACAGCAGCGCTACTCTGGAATAACAGCAACACTACTCTGGAATAACATCAGCACTGCTATAGAATAACAACAGCACTACTCTGGAATAAAAGCAGCACTGCTCTGGAATTACATCAGCACTACTATAGAATAACAGCAGCACTCCTCTGGAATAATAATAGCACTGCTATGAAATAATAGCAACACTGCTATGGAATAACAGCAGCAAAACTCTGGCATAACAGCAGCATTACTCTGGAATAGCAGCAGCACTATTCTGGAATAAATGCAGCATTACTGTAGAATAACAGCAGCACTACTCTGGAATAACAGCAGCATTACTATGGAATAACAGCAGCACAACTCTGGAATAACAGCAACATTACTATGGAATAACAGCAGCACTACTCTGGAATAACAGCGGGATTACTAGTGAACAACAGCAGCACTACTCTGGAATAACAGCAGCACTACTCTGGAATAACATCAGCACTACTATAGAATAACAGCTGCACTACTCTGGAATAACAGCAGCACTATTATGAAATAATAGCAACACTAATATGGAATAACAGCTACACTACTATGGAATAACTGCAGCACTACTATGGAATAACAGCAGCACTACTATGGAATAACAACAGTGCTAATTTGGAACACCAGCAGTATTACTCTGGAAAAACAGCAGCACTACTATGGAATTCCAGCAGTACTACTATGGAATAACAGCACATCAACACTACTATAGAATAACAGCAGCAATACTATAGAATAACAGCAGTACTACTCTGGAATAATAGCAACACTACTATTGAATAACAGCAGCACAACTATGGAATAACAGCAGCATAACTATTGAATAACAGCAGCACTACTGTGGAATAACAGCAGCATTAATATTGAATAACAGCAGCACTACTCTGGAATATCAGCAGCACTACTCTGGAATAACATCAGCACTACTATGGAATAACAGCAGCACTACTGTGGAATAACAGCAACACTACTCTGGAATAACAGCAGCACTACTATAGAATAACAGCAGCACTACTCTGGAATAATAGCAGCACTGCTCTGGAATTACATCAGCACTACTATAGAATAGCAGCAGCACTACTCTGGAATAATAGCAGCACTGCTATGAAATAATAGCAATACTTCTATGGAATAACAGCAGCAATACTATGGCATAACAGCAGCACTACTCTGGAATAGCAGCAGCACTATTCCGGAAAAAAAGCAGCATTACTATGGAATAACAGCAACACTGCTATGGAATAACAGCAGCACTACTCTGGAATAACAGCAGCACTACTCTGGAATAACCGCAGCACTGCTAGGAAATTACAGCAGCACTACTATGGAATAACAGCTACACTACTATGGAATAACAGCAGCGCTACTCTGGAATAATAGCATCATTATTATTGAATAACAGCAGCACTACTCTGGAATAACAGCAGCACTACTATAGAATAACAGCAGCACTACTCTGGAATAATAGCAGCACTGCTCTGGAATTACATCAGCACTAATATAGAATAACAGCAGCACTACTCTGGAATAATAGCAGCACTGCTATGAAATAATAGCAACACTGCTATGGAATTACAGCAGCAATACTGTGGCATAACAGCAGCACTACTCTGGAATAGCAGCAGCACTATTCCGGAATAAAAGCAGCGTTACTATGGAATAACAGCAACACTTCTATGATATAACAGCAGCACTACTCTGGAATAACAGCAGCACTACTATGGAATAACAGCTACACTACTATGGAATAACAGCAGCACTTCTCTGGAATAATAGCAGCATTATTATTTATTAACAGCAGCACTCCTCTGGAATAACAGCAGCATTACTATTGAATAAAAGCAGCACTACTCTGGAATAACAGCAGCACTACTCTGGAATAACATCAGCACTACTATAGAATAACAGCAGCACTACGCTGGAATAACAGCAGCACTGCTCTGGAGTTACATCAGCACTACAATAGAATAACAGCGGCACTACTCTGGAATAACAGCAGCACTACTATGAAATAATAGCAACACTGCTATGGAATAACAGCTACACTACTATGGAATAACAGCAGCACTACTAGGAAATAACAGCAGCATTACTATTGAATTACAGCAGCACTACTCTGGAATAATAGCAGCACTTCTATGGAAAAACAGCAGCACTACTGTGGAATAACAGCATCAATTCTGTGGAGTAACAGCAGCACTACTCTGGAATAACTCCAGCACTGCTCTTGAGTTACATCAACACTACTATAGAATAACAGCAGCAATACTATAGAATAATAGCAACACCACTCTGTAATAACAGCAGCATTACTATGGAATAACAGCAGCACTACTCTGGAATAACAGCAACACTACTATGGAATAACAGCAGCACTACTATGGAAAAACAGCAGCATTACTATTGAATAACAGCAGCACTACTCTGGAATAATAGCAGCACTTCTATGGTAAAACAGCAGCACTACTGTGCAATAACAGCATCAATTCTGTGGAATAACAGCAGCACTACTCTGGAATAACACCACCACTTTTCTGGAAAAACATCAGCATTACTATAGAATAACAGCAGCACTTGTATGGAATAACTGCAGTATTGCTCTGGAATAACAGCAACACTACTCTGGAATAACAGCAGCTCTACTCTGGAATAACCACAGCACTACAATGAAATAACAGCAGCACTACTATGGAATAACAGCTACACTACTATAGTATAACAGCAGCACTACTCTGGAATAAAAGCAGCATTACTAATGCATAACAGCAGCACTACTATGGAATAATAGCAGCATTACTGCTGAATAACAGCAGCACTACTCTGTAATAATATCAGCACTACTCTGGAATAACAGCAGCACTACTATGGAATAACAGCAGAACTACTATGGAATAACAGCAGAACTTCTCTGGAATAACAGCAACACTACTCTGGAATAACAGCAGCACTGCTCTGGAATTACATCAGCACTAGTATAGAATAACAGCAGCAATACTCTGGAATAATAGCAGCACTGCTATGAAATAATAGCAACACTGCTATGGAATAACAGCTACACTACAATGGAATAACAGTAGCACTATTATGGAATAACAGCAGCACTAATCTAGAATAACAGTAGCTCTGCTCTGGAGTTACATCAGCACTACTATAGAATAACAGCAGCACTACTCTGGAATAACAGCAGCATTTCTATGGAATAACATCAGTACTACTCTGGAATAACATCAACACTACTGTGGAATAACTATGGAATAACAGCTACACTACTATGGAATAACAGCAGCACTACTCTTTAATAATAGCAGCATTACTATTGAATAACAGCAGCACTAATCTGGAATAACATTAGCACTGCTCTGGAGTTACATCAGCACTGCTATAGAATAACAGCCGCACTACTCTGGAATAACAGCAGCACTATTATGAAATAATAGCAACACTACTATGGAATAACAACTACACTACTATGGAATAACTGCAGCACTGCTCTGGAGTTACATCAGCACTACTACAGAATAACAGCAGCACTACTCTGGAATAACATCAGCACTATTATGAAATAATAGCAACACTACTATGGAATAACAACTACATTAGTATGGAATAACTGCAGCACTGCTCTGGAATTACATCAGCACTACTATAGAATAACAGCAGCACTACTCTGGAATAACAGCAGCACCATTATGAAATAATAGCAACAATACTATGGAACACTACTGTGGAATAACTGCAGCACTACTATGGAATAACAACAGCACTACTATGTAACAACAGCCGTATTTCTCTTGAAAAACAGCAGCACTACTATGGAATTCCAGCAGTACTACTATGGAATAACAGCACAGCAACACTACTATAGAATAACAGCAGCACTACTCTGGAATAACAGCAGCATTACTATGGAATAACAGCAGCACAACTCTGGAATAACAGAAACACTACTATGGAATAACCGCAGCACTAATCTGGAATAACAGCAGCATTACTAGTGAACAACAGCAGCACTACTCTGGAATAACAGCAGCACTACTCTGGAATAACATCAGCACTACTATGGAATAACAGCAACACTACTCTGGAATAACAGCAGCACTAATATGAAATAATAGCAACACTACCATGGAATAACAGCTACACTACTATGGAATAACTGCAGCACTACTATGGAATAACAGCAGCAATACTATGGAATAACAACAGCGCTAATATGGAACACAAGCAGTATTACTCTGGAAAAACAGCAGCACTACTATGGAATTCCAGCAGTACTACTCTGGAATAACAGCACATCAACACTACTATAGAATAACAGCAGCAATACTATAGAATAACAGCACCACTACTCTGGAATAACAGCAGCATTACTATGGAATAACAGCAGTACTACTCTGGAATAACAGCAACACTTCTATTGAATAACAGCAGCACTACTATGAAATAATAGCAGCACTACTATAGAATAACAGCAGGACAACTCTGGAAAAACTGCAGCACTACTGTGGAAAAACAGCAGCAATTCTGTGAATAACAGCAGCACTTTTCTGTAATTACATCAGCATTACTATGGAATAACATAGAAGTATGGAATAACAGCAGTATTACTAAGGAATAACAGCAGAACTACTATGGAATAACAGCAACACTACACTGGAATAACAGCAGCACTTCTCTGGAATAACAGCAGCACTACTCTGGAATAACCGCAGCACTACTATGAAATAACACCAGCAGTACTATGGAATAACAGCTGCACTACTATTGAATAACAGCAGCACTACTCTGGAATAATAACTGCACTACTCTGGAATAACAGCAGCTCTACTCTGGAATAACAGCAGCACTACTATGGAATAACAGCAGCACTACTCTGGAATAACAGCAACACTACTCTGGAATAACATCAGCACTACTATAGAATAACAGCAGCACTACTCTGGAATAATAGCAGCACTGCTCTGGAATTACATCAGAATTACAATGGAATAACAGCAGCACTTGTATTGGAATAACAGCAGCACTACTCTGGAATAACAACAGCACTACTATGAAATAACACCAGCAGTACTATGGAATAACAGTAGCACTACTCTGGAATATTAGCAGCATTACTATTGAATAACAGCAGCACTACTCTGGAATAACAGCAGCACTACTATGAAATAACACCAGCAGTACTATGGAATAACAGCAGCACTACTCTGGAATAACAGCAACACTACTCTGGAATAACATCAGCACTGCTTTAGAATAACAACAGCACTACTCTGGAATAAAAGCAGCACTGCACTGGAATTACATCAGCACTACTATAGAATAACAGCAGCACTACTCTGGAATAATAGTAGCACTGCTATGAAATAATAGCAACACTGCTATGGAATAACAACAGCAAAACTCTGGCATAACAGCAGCATTACTCTGGAATAGCAGCAGCACTATTCTGGAATAAATGCAGCATTACTGTAGAATAACAGCAGCACTACTCTGGAATAACAACAGCATTACTATGGAATAACAGCAGCAATACTATAGAAAAAAAGCACCACTACTCTGGAATAACAGCAGCATTACTATGGAATAACAGCAGCAATACTATAGAATAACAGCAGCACTATTCTGGAATAATAGCAGCACTGCTATGAAATAATAGCTACACTGCTATGGAATAACAGCTACACTACTATGGAATAACAGTAGCACTATTATGGAATAACAGCAGCACTACTCTGGAATAACAGCAGCACTACTATAGAATAACAGCAGCATTACTATTGAATAACAGCAGCACTACTCTGGAATAACAGCAGCACTACTATGGAATAACAGCAGCATTACTATTGAATAACAGCAGCACTACTCTGGAATAATAGCAGCAGTTCTATGGAAAAACAGCAGCACTACTGTGGAATAGCAGCAGCAATTCTGTGGAATAACAGCAGCACTTTTCTGGAATAACATCAGCGTTACTATGGAATAACAGCAGCACTTGTATGGAATAACAGCAGTATTACTATGGAATAACAGCAACACTACTCTGGAATAACGGCAGCAATACTCTGGAATAACTGCAGCACTACTATGAAATAACACCAGCAGTACTATAGAATAACAGCAGCACTACTCTGGAATAATAGCAGCATTACTATTGAATAACAGCAGCACTACTCGGGAATAACAGCAGCACTACTATGGAATAACAGCAGCATTACTATTGAATAACAGCAGCACTACTCTGGAATAATAGCAGCACTTCTATGGAAAAACAGCAGCACTACTGTGGAATAACAGCATCAATTCTGTAGAGTAACAGCAGCACTACTCTGGAATAACTCCAGCACTGCTCTGGAGTTACATCAACACTACTATAGAATAACAGCAGCAATACTATAGAATAACAGCAACACTACTCTGGAATAACAGCAGCATTACTATGGAATAACAGCAGCACTACTCTGGAATAACAGCAACACTACTATGGAATAACAGCAGCACTACTATGGAAAAACAGCAGCATTACTATTGAATAACAGTAGCACTACTCTGGAATAATAGCAGCACTTCTTTGGAAAAACAGCAGCACTACTGTGGAATAACACCAGCACTTTTCTGGAAAAACATCAGCATTACTGTGGAATAACAGAAGGACTTGTATGGAATAACTGCAGTATTACTCTGGAATAACAGCTACACTACTATAGTATAACAGCAGCACTACTCTGGAATAATAGCAGCATTACTAATAAATAACAGCAGCACTACACTGGAATAACAGCAGCACTACTATGGAATAACAGCAGCATTACTACTGAATAACAGCAGCACTACTCTGGAATAACATCAGCACTACTATGGAATAACAGCAGAACTACTATGGAATAACAGCAGCACTACTCTGGAATAACAGCAACACTACTCTGGAATAACAGTAGCACTATTATGGAATAACAGCAGCACTGCTCTCGAATTACATCAGCACTACTATAGAATAACAGCAGCACTACTCTGGAATAATAGCAGCACTGATATGAAATAATAGCAACACTGCTATGGAATAACAGCTACACTACAATGGAATAACAGTTGCACTATTATGGAATAACAGCAGCACTACTATGGAAAAACAGCAGCACTACTATAGAATAACAGCAGAACTACTATGGAATAACAGCAGCACTACTATGGAATAACAGCAGCACTACTAAGGATTAACAGCAGTATTTCTATGGAATAACAGCAGCACTACTATGGAATAACAGCATCGCTAATTTAGAATAATAGCAGCATTACTTTTGAATAACAGCAGCACTACTCTGGAATAACAGCAGCACTACTCTCAAACAACTTCAGCACTACTATAGAATAACAGCAGCACTACTCTGGAATAACAGTAGCACTGCTCTGGAGTTACATCAGCACAACTATAGAATAACAACAGCACTACTCTGGAATAACAGCAGCACTATTATGAAATAATAGCAACACTACTAGGGAATACCAGCTACACTACTATGTAATAACTGCAGCACTACTATGGAATAACAGCAGCAATACTATGGAATAACAGCAGCACTACTCTGGAATAACATCAGCACTACTATAGAATAACAGTAGCACTACTCTGGAATAACAGCAGCACTAATATGAAATAACAGCAGCACTACTATGGAATAACAGCAGTACTAATATGGAATAACAGCAGCACAACTATGGAATGACAGCAGCACTACTATGGAATAACAACAGCACTACTATGGAATAAACGCAGCTCTACTATAGAATAACAGCAGCACTACTATGGAATAACAGCAGTATTACTATGGTATAGCAGCAGCACTACTATGGAATAACAGCAGCACTACTATGGATTAACAGCAGTATTACTATGGAATAACAGCAGCACTACTATGGAATAACAGCAGCACTAATATAGAATAATAGCAGCACTACTCTGGAATAACATCAGCACTACTCTGGAATAACAGCAGCACTACTCTGGAATAACAGCAGAACTACTATGGTATAACAGCAGCACTACTCTGGAATAACAGCAACACTACTCTGGAATAACATCAGCACAACTATAGAATAACAGCAGCACTACTCTGTAATAATAGCAGCACTGCTCTGGAATTACATAAGCACTACTACGGAATAACAGCAGCACTACTCTGGAATAATAGCAGCACTGCTATGAAATAATAGCAACACTGCTATGGAATAACAGCTACACTACTATGGAATAACAGGAGCACTATTATGGAATAACAGCAGCACTACTATGGAATAACAGCAGCACTACTATAGAATAACAGCAGCACTACTATGGAATAACAGCAGCACTACTATGGATTAACAGCAGTATTTCTATGGAATAACAGCAGCACTACTATGGAATAACAGCATCGCTAATATAGAATAATAGCAGCAATACTATTGAATAACAGCAACACTACTCTGGAATAACAGCAGCACTACTCTCGAACAACATCAGCACTACTATAGAATAACAGCAGCACTACTCTGGAATAACAGTAGAACTGCTCTGGAGTTACATCAGCACTACTATAGAATAACAGCAGCACTACTCTGGAATAACAGCAGCACTATTATGAAATAATAGCAACACTACTATGGAATACCAGCTTCACTACTATGGATTAACAGCAGTATTTCTATGGAATACCTGCAGCACTACTATGGAATAACAGCAGCAATACTATGGAATAACAACAGCGCTACTATGGAACAACAGCAGTATTACACTGGAAAAACAGCAGCACTACTATGGAATTCCAGCAGTACTACTATGGAATAACAGCAACACTACTATGGAATAACAGCAGCACTACTATTGAATAACAGCAGCATTACTATTGAATAACAGCAGCACTACTCTGGAATAATAGCAGCACTTCTATGGAAAAACAGCAGCACTACTTTGGAATAACAGCATCAATTCTGTGGAATAACAGCAGCACTACTCTGGACTAACACCAGCACTGCTGTGGAGTTACATCAACACTACTATAGCATAACAGCAGCAATACTATAGAATAATAGCAGCACTACTCTGGAATAACAGCAGCATTACTATGGAATAACAGCAGCACTACTCTGGAATAACAGCAACACTACTATGGAATAACAGCAGCACTACTATAGAATAACAGCAGCACTATTCTGGAATAATAGCAGCACTGCAATGAAATAATAGCTACACTGCTATGGAATAACAGCTACACTACTATGGAATAACAGTAGCACTATTATGGAATAACAGCAGCACTGCTATGGAATAACAGCAGCACTACTATAGAATAACAGCAGCACTACTATGGAATAACAGCAGCACTACTATGGATTAACAGCAGTATTTCTATGGAATAACAGCAGCACTATTATGGAATAACAGCATCGCTAATATAGAATAATAGCAGCAATACTATGTAATAACAGCAGCAATACTATAGAATAACAGCAGCATTACTAAGTTATAACAGCAGCACTACTCTGGAATAACAGCAACACTACTCTGGAATAACAGCAGCACTACTCTGGAATAACCGCAGCACTACTATGAAATAACACCAGCAGTACTATAGAATAATAGCAGCACTACTCTGGAATAATAGCAGCATTACTATTGAATAACAGCAGCACTACTCTGGAATAACAGCAGCACTACTATGGAATAACAGCAGCATTACTATCGAATAACAGCAGCACTACTGTGGAATAGCAGCAGCAATTCTGTGGAATAACAGCAGCACTTTTCTGGAATAACATCAGCTATACTATGGAATAACAGCAGCACTTGTATGGAATAACAGCAGTATTACTATGGAATAACAGCAACACTACTCTGGAATAACAGCCGCAATACTCTGGAATAACTGCAGCACTACTATGAAATAACACCAGCAGTACTATAGAATAACAGCAGCACTACTCTGGAATAATAGCAGCATTACTATTGAATCACAGCAGCACTACTCTGGAATAACAGCAGCACTACTATGGAATAACAGCAGCATTTCTATTGAATAACAGCAGCACTACTATTGAATAACAGCAGCACTACTCTGAAATAACAACAGCACTACTCTGGAATAACAGCAGCACTACTCTGGAATAACAGCAGCACTACTATGGAATAACAGCAGCACTACTCTGGAATAACAGCAACAATACTCTGGAAAAACAGCAGCCCTACTATAGAATAACAGCAGCACTACTATAGAATAACAGCAGCACTACTATGGAATAACAGCAGCACTACTATGGAATACCAGCAGTATTTCTATGGAATAACAGCAGCACTATTATGGAATAACAGCATTGCTAATATAGATTAGTAGCAGCAATACAATAGAAAAACAGCAGCATTACTATGTTATAACAGCAGCACTACTCTGGAATAACAGCAACACTACTCTGGAATAACCGCAGCACTACTATGAAATAACACCAGCAGTACTATAGAATAACAGCAGCACTACTCTTTAATAATAGCAGCATTACTATTGAATAACAGCAGCACTACTCTGGAATAACAGCAGCACTACTATGGAATAACAGCAGCATTACTATTGAATAACAGCAGCACTACTCTGGAATAATAGCAGCAGTTCTATGGAAAAACAGCAGCACTACTGTGGAATAGCAGCAGCAATTCTGTGGAATAACAGCAGCACTTTTCTGGAATAACATCAGCATTACAATGGAATAACAGCAGCACTTGTATGGAATAACAGCAGTATTACTATGGAATAACAGCAAAACTACTCTGGAATAACATAAGCAATACTCTGGAATAACTGCAGAACTACTATGAAATAAAACCAGCAGTACTATAGAATAACAGCAGCACTACTCTGGAATAATAGCAGCATTACTATTGAATAACAGCAGCACTACTCTGGAATAACAGCAGCACTCTTATGGAATAACAGCAGCATTACTATTGAATAACAGCAGCACTACTATTGAATTACAGCAGCACTACTCTGAAATAACAACAGCACTACTCTGGAATAACAGCAGCACTACTCTGGAATAACAGCAGCACTACTATGGAATAACAGCAGCACTACTCTGGAATAACAGCAACACTACTCTGGAATAACAGCAGCACTACTATAGAATAACAGCAGCACTACTCTGGAATAATAGCAGCACTGCTCTGGAATTACATCAGCACTACCATAGAATAACAGCAGCACTACTCTGGAATAATAGCAGCACTGCTATGAAATAATAGCAACACTGCAATGGAATAACAACAGCAATACTGTGGCATAACAGCAGCACTTCTCTGGAATAGCAGCAGCACTATTCCGGAATAAAAGCAGCGTTACTATGGAATAACAGCAACACTTCTATGGAATAACAGCAGCACTACTCTGGAATAACCGCAGTACTGCTATGAAATAACAGCAGCACTACTATGGAATAACAGCAACACTACTATGGAATAACAGCAGCACTACTCTGGAATAATACCAGCATTATTATTGAATAACAGCAGCACTACTCTGGAATAACAGCAGCACTCCTCTGGAATAACAGCAGCATTACTATTGAATAACAGCAGCACTACTCTGGAATAACAGCAGCACTACTCTGGAATAACATCAGCACTACTATAGAATAACAGCAGCACTACGCTGGAATAACAGCAGCACTGATCTGGAGTTACATCAGCACTACAATAGAATAACAGCAGCACTACTCTAGAATAACAGCAGCACTATTATGAAATAATAGCAACACTACTATGGAATACCAGCTACACTACTATGGAATAACTGCAGCACTACTATGGAATAACAGCAGCAATACTATGGAAAAACAGCAGAACTTCTATGGAATTCCAACAGTACTACTATGGAATAACAGCAACACTACTATGGAAAAACAGCAGCACTACTATGGAATAACAGCAGCATTACTATTGAATAACAGCAGCACTACTCTGGAGTTATAGCAGCACTTCTATGGAAAAACAGCAGCACTACTGTGGAATAACAGCATCAATTCTGTGGAGTAACAGCAGCACTACTCTGGAATAACACCAGCACTGCTCTGGAGTTACATCAACACTACTATAGAATAACAGCAGCAATACTATAAAATAATAGCAGCACTACTCTGGAATAACAGCAGCATTACTATGGACTAACAGCAGCACTACTCTGGAATAACAGCAACATTGCTATGGAATAACAGCAGCACTACTATGGAAAAACAGCAGCATTACTATTGAATAACAGCAGCACTACTCTGGAATAATAGCAGCACTTCTATGGAAAAACAGCAGCACTACTGTGGAATAACAGCATCAATTCTGTGGAAAAACAGCAGCATTACTCTGGAATAACACCAGCACTTTTCTGAAAAAACATCAGCATTACTATGGAATAACAGCAGCACTTGTATGGAATAACTGCAGTATTACTCTGGAATAACAGCAACACTACTCTGGAATAACAGCAGCACTACTCTGGAATAACCGCAGCACTACTATGAAATAACAGCAGCACTACTATGGAATAACAGCAGCACTACACTGGTATAACAGCAGCACTACTCTGGAATAATAGCAGCATTACTAATGAATAACAGCAGCACTACTCTGGAATAACAGCAGCACTACTATGGAATAACAGCAGCATTACTACTGAATAACAGCAGCACTACTCTGGAATAACATCAGCACTACTCTGGAATAACAGCAGCACTACTCTGGAATAACAGCAGAACTACTATGGAATAACAGCTGCACTACTCTGGAATAACAGCAACACTACTCTGGAATAACAGTAGCACTATTATGGAATAACAGCAGCACTGCTCTGGAATTACATCAGCACTACTATAGAATAACAGCAGCACTACTCTGGAATAATAGCAGCACTGCTTTGGAATTACATCAGCACTACTATAAAATAACAGCAGCACTACTCTGGAATAATAGCAGCACTGCTATGAAATAATAGCAACACTGCTATGGAATAACAGCTACACTACAATGGAATAACAGTAGCTCTATTATGGAATAACAGCAGCACTACTATGGAAAAACAGCAGCACTACTATAGAATAACAGCAGCACTACTATGGAATAACAGCAACACTACTCTGGAATAACAGCAGCACTACTATGAAATAACAGCAGCACTACTATGGAATAACAGCTAAACTACTATAGTATAACAGCAGCACTACTCTGGAATAACATCAGCACTACTCTGGAATAACAGCAGCACTACTCTGGAATAACAGCAGAACTACTCTGGAATAACAGCAGCACTACTCTGGAACAACATCAGCACTACTATAGAAAAACAGCAGCACTACTCTGGAATAACAGTAGAACTGCTCTGGAGTTACATCAGCACTACTATAGAATAACAGCAGCTCTACTCTGGAATAACAGCAGCACTATTATGAAATAATAGCAACACTACTATGGAATACCAGCTACACTACTATGGATTAACAGCAGTATTTCTATGGAATAACTGCAGCACTACTATGGAATAACAGCAGCAATACTATGGAATAACAACAGCGCTACTATGGAACAACAGCAGTGTTACTCTGGAAAAACAGCAGCACTACTATGGAATTCCAGCAGTACTACTATGGAATAACAGCAACACTACTATTGAATAACAGCAGCATTACTATTGAATAACAACAGCACTACTCTGGAATAATAGCAGCACTTCTATGGAAAAACAGCAGCACTACTGTGGAAGAACAGCATCAATTCTGTGGAATAACAGCAGCACTACTCTGCAATAACACCAGCACTGCTCTGGAGTTACATCAACACTACTATAGCATAACAGCAGCAATACTATAGAATAATAGCAGCACTACTCTGGAATAACAGCAGCATTACTATGGAATAACAGCAGCACTACTCTGGAATAACAGCAACACTACTATGGAATAACAGCAGCACTGCTCTGGAATTACATCAGCACTACTATAGAATAATAGCAGCACTATTCTGGAATAATAGCAGCACTGCTATGAAATAATAGCAACACTGCTATGGAATAACAGCTTCACTACTATGGAATAACAGTAGCACTATTATGGAATAACCGCAGCACTACTATGGAATAACAGCAGCACTACTATAGAATAACAGCAGCACTACTATGGAATAACAGCAGCACTACTATGGATTAACAGCAGTATTTCTATGGAATAACAGCAGCACTATTATAGAATAACAGCATCGCTAATATAGAATAATAGCAGCAATACTATTTAATAACAGCAGCAATACTATATAATAACAGCAGCATTACTATGTTATAACAGCAGCACTACTCTGGAATAACAGCAACACTACTCTGGAATAACATCAGCACTACTATAGAATAACAGCAGCACTAGTCTGGAATAACATCAGCACTACTCTGGAATAACATCAGCACTACTATGGAATAACAACAGCACTACTTTGGAATAACAGCAGTACTACTATGGATTAACAGCAGCTCTACTATGGAATAACAGAAGCACTGCTATGGAATAACAACAGCACTACTATGGCATAACAGCAGCACTACTATAGAATAACAGCAGCACTACTATGGAATAACAGCAGAACTATTATGGAATAACAGCAGAACTATTATGGAATAACAGCAGCACTACTATGGAATAACAGCATCACCAATTTGAAATAACAGCAGCACTACTCTGGAATAACAGCAGCACTAGTATGGAATAACAGCAGCAATACTATAGAATAACAGCAGCACTACTCTGGAATAACAGCAGCACTACTATAGAATAACAGCAGCACTACTCTGGAATTACAGCAGCACTGCTCTGGAATAACATCAGCACTACTATGGAATAACAGTAGCACTACTCTGGAATAACACCAGCACTACTATGAAATAACAGCAGCACTACTATGGAATAACAGCAGCACTACTATGGAATAACAACAGCACTACTATGGAATAACAGCAGCATTACTATGGTATAGCAGCAGCACTACTATGGAATAACAGCAGCACTACTATGGATTAACAGCAGTATTACTATGGAATAACAGCAGCACTACTATCGAATAACAGCAGCACTAATATAGAATAATAGCAGCACTACTATGGAATAACAGCAGCATTACTATGGAATAACAGCAGCACTACTATGGAATAACAGCAGCAATACTATGGAATAACAGCATCACCACTATGAAATAACAGCAGCTCCACTATGGAATAACAGCAGCACCACTATGGAATAACAGCAGCACCACTATGGAATAACAGCAGCACTACTATGGAAAAACAGCAGCACTACTATGGAAAAACAGCAGCACTACTATCGCATAACAGCAGCACTACTATGTAATTACAGCATCACCACTATGAAATAACAGCAGCACTACTATGGAATAACAGTAGCACTACTATAGAATAACAGCAGCAGTATTCTGGAATAACTGCAGCACTACTATGGAATAACAGAAGCACTACTATGGAATAACAGCAGCACTACTATGGAATAACAGCAGCACTACTATGGAATAACAGTAGCACTACTATAGAATAACAGCAGCAGTATTCTGGAATAACTGCAGCACTACTATAGAATAACAGAAGCACTACTATGGAAGAACAGCAGCACTACTATGGAATAACAGCAGCACTACTATGGAATAACAGCAGCACTACTATGGAATAACAGTAGCACTACTATAGAATAACAGCAGCACTACTCTGGAATAACTGCAGCACTTCTATGGAATAACAGCAGCACTACTATGGAATAACAGCAGATGACCGTGCTTAGTCCTGGTTTCCCAGCACAATGGTGGCTTTCAATGACTAGAAACAATTATGTTAGTAATACGTCTTATTAGCTCCACAGTTCTATCCCCGTCCATCCATTTTCTTTGTATTTAGTGATCCCCTGAAAGTGTGACGTACATTGCCGCAGCAGCCCGCAGAGTCCGCAGAAAATACAGCCATGACACATGGCTTAGACTTATATGATACAAACATAGCACAAGTTCTGAGCATGTTTATTTTATAACTATAAATGAGTTTGGAAATTCTGCTTACAAACATGTAGATATCTCTACACTACATCATCACAGGTAAATCTCTGACACTGTCCATGTAATGCCTCAGAAGTGCTGTATGGCTACGTTTATATACAGAGCTCAAGTTACATGTATTGGGCCTTATTCTGAGTCACATGTGTCTACGGCTGCCCGCGTCTGTATGCAGAAAGCCGGCCCACCGCTGTTTTGTGTCTGCAGCGGTCATCATTAATGTATAGCCATGGGCAAAAGTTCTGAGAACGGAAAATTGCTATTACATAATTGATACCAACATCATGGTTCATCACAATCAAAAAATTTTTTGGATGACTTTTAGTTGGTGGTGCTCCCTAAAGGTTTGTGCTAAACACATATAAAAGTACTTTCTGCAAGAAGCAGAGGAAAAGGACAAATATGCCTTTGTAGGGGCACTCTTATGACAGATAATTGTTTATATATGGATGATGATGGAATGATTAGTGTGAATAAAACTTAAGGGTGATCAGGTGAACAGGCCTCCCGGTGAAACACGTGTCCTGTCTTTGTCTATGCTCATTTAGCATGCTGATCTCTGAATAACCAAACCAGCAGCTCTGACCCACAGACTTTCCCTGTCAGGTATCTTTCTATTGCTCTCCTGCGCTCTCTCATCTGAGTTCTAGTCTGTGACTCCCCCTGCAATGCCTGAGAGTAACAGGGGTGAGACTTTGGGCCTCTTTCAGAGGCGGTCGGAGGATGCAAGCGGTCGCTCAGAAACTGGGCAGCCCCTTGCATCCTGACCGCCCTCCTCTGTTTCGGTCATTAGGCTGTGAGTTAACACCCACAGCTCTAACGACTGCTCGGGTGATGGTCATAGACCATCGCGACCATCGGGGCTTACGACGAGACCCTAGGGAAGGGTCTCCCTTGTCGTAAACGCCCCGGAGAGCTTCTGGCTCTGTCAGAGCCGGAAGCTCTCCACTGACATCACATGTCATGTCCCATGGGAACGCCTCCGTTTGGGCTGCCACCCCCTCGGCCCGCCTTCCAAACGGGGCAAGCTGTCAATCAACATCGACAGCTCGCCCCCTTTGGATCGAGACCCACTACGACCGGCGCTCTCGGTCGTAGCGGGTCTCACGCATGCGCACGACGGCGCTGGCGCTGTCGTGCGCATGCTCTGTGGGGGGCCATTGACCCGGTCCGAGCGCATCGGCGCTAACGACCGGGTCTGAATGACCCCCTTAGTTCTATTCTCAGACAGCAGAAGCACTGTCTGTTGTTTCCCCTGGAATAAACACTGTAGTCACTCTCTCATCCCATTTGATGTAGACAGGGGAAAGTAGAAGTGACTCCACGTTACTTTATTCCAGGTCTTACTTCCTTCAGCTTCAACCCTTTCATATATATCTATTTATGCTATATAATTGTCAAATTCTATGTTTTCATTTAGTATATGTGCAAAAAAAAAAAAATTTTCTACTGACGAGAGTGTCACTACTCAGTATATATACTATTGCTTCTCTTTGTTCATGAACATTTTTTTAATTATTATCAATGATTTTTTCTTTATATATTGTAATTCACCTTATGCATTGTGTTGCTTGTGTTGTGACACATAACCCTGTTTTTTTCAGGGCACATCCTTATTACATATGTACACAAATATGTTGTATTTGTAAATGGTTTAGGTTGATATTCAGTACAAGTATAATTTTTCTGTTATTATTATTCTTTATTGCACTGAAGACAGTGTCATTATTCAGTACATGTAACACTGTCATTGTGTAATTACCATTATTGTTTGGATTTTTTTTTTTTGCTTTCTTTTTCATACATATTTTCTGGTTTGGGATATAACTTTGTTTCTCATAGTGCAAACTGCTGATATTATATGGCAATTTAATATATGCATTTATCACTACTCCAAGGTGTACTATTCTTTACCTAGCATATCTGCTAAAACCAATATGCGTTAACATACTTGGGATAAAAGTCCTCCCACACACAATCCTCTTAGTTATATGGGGACACAGAGTTTATCACTGTCAGCAATGTCTATATATATGTACTGATATTTAATGACAATATATATCCCTCACTCATCTACAGGGGACACAGATTTCAAAGATGCTGGATTATCCTAATAAATCATCTTTCTTAGTGATCACAGTATGGTTTCTTACAATATACAATTGTTTCTGACGGACTATCATTTATGTATATGTCGATCACAACAGAGATCTAATTAAAAACGACTATAGTTCGCCTGATATGTACTGTATGAAGTAATCATATGTGCCTCCCTGTAGATTGAATTAGGGTTAATTAGAATATTCATTACCCTTAACAGGAGCTGATTACTCATTTATACTTCAAAGGACGTTTATATTGTTCTTTTCTGTCCTTAGATAAACAAAATGACTGTATAGGAGTGGAGAGGATTAAACCTCCTAGGATGGGGGCGGACCAGTGTGGGGAATCATGTGATAATTAGGGCCTATGGGATCTTAGGATTGTAGGTGGTAGCAGGGATATTAGAGTTTGTTGGAGGCGGAGTCAGCCTCTTTTGTTCCTGTCTTCAGAGTTACTAAGTGTTATTACTGAGCTCTGTGTTGCTGGGCGATTTATATCATAGTCCTACTTCTGTAACCTCCCCCCATTTGCCTGTGTTTCTTTCTTTCTTTAATTCCACATCCTATCTCTATTGTGTTAAAAGAATATCCTGTGCTCCCTATTTTTGTGACCCTGATTTCTTTGCCCCAAAATTACAACCCCCCCCATTTGTGTCATGCCCCGCCCCAGGCACACAGCGCGGACCCCTGCCCGTTACCGGGTACGCTGGCACCATAGTGGAAGCTCTTGATTGGCAGGATGGTACTGAGGTGGCCAGTGGGGAGTCCCCGGTGCCACAGTGGCGGCAAAGCTTAGGTGCGGCTGTGCTGTGCAGCAGTGAGCGGGGGTCAGGTGCGGCGGCTCAGAGCCGCCGCGAGCAGCCTGAAGAGACCCCGTGGGCGGGCAGAGCTGCCACAATGAGGCCGGCGACTGCTCGTCCCCAGAGGTTAGGTGCGGTGGCTCAGAGCCGCCGCGAGCAGCAGTTAGTGAGCCCGCGGGCGGGCAGAGCCACCGCAGGGAGGTCAGCAGATGCACGTCCCCGGCGGGTGCAGAGCCCACAGGGGTGAGCACGCTCCTATAGGGGAGGTGTAGGGAGTAGGGCTAGTGCCCGGATGGGCAGCGGGGATCATCCCCGCAGTTCAGGTAGTGAGGGAGGAGAGAGACCTGGCCCTGTCAGTAGTGTAAGGGCTAGGTCAGGCAGGGAGGCTGGTGGCCATTACAGGGCAGTAGGAGCAGGCGTAGAAGGGGAGGGGCTAGGAGACAATATGGAGGATGATTGGCAGGCTGTGCACAGCTCTGATGGCAGCAGCCTGTCAGGTCCTGTTGTACAGCCAGAATCCAGTGCTGCTGGTCAGCGCTCAGCGTGTAGGGGCGGGAGAAGCATTCCTGCAGTTGCAGTTTCCAGCTCAGTGGATATGCAGATCAGTAGTGGGCTTCCTAGTCAGGCTTTCGACCCTGCAGCATTCGCGGCCATGATGTCAACTATGGCATCTGCATTTGCTCCCATGGTGGCGGCATTGGGTCCTAACTATGCAGCTAATGCGGGGGTAGATCAAGGGCAGCGTTCCGTTCCTGCTAATCTGGGGCCTTCTGTAAATCAGTTCATGCAGGCTTGCAGGGCTATGGGTGCCGCTGCTGCTCAGTTGGCAGATGTTCCGGGGATGTCTGCTGCACCTACTGCTGTGTCTTCTCCTGCCGTGTTGGCTGGGTCCGGGGTTTCGGCCCTGGGGCCAGCTTTACTGTCTTTTTCAGATGCTGTTGATGGTGGGACTATGGAGCAGGATTACAGCGTCGAGGAGGCGTCATCATTGGCAGCTTCCGGTGGTGACAAGGCTGGGTCGTCAGGTGTGACCTCAGAGGTTTTTTGATGATGATATTTCTGATTCTGCCTCCTCTTTCTCCTCTGTTCCGCACTTGTCGTCGTCCTCTTCCTCTTTGGCTTCTTCAGCCAGCAGCGCGATGAAGGCGCGGAAGAGGGCTGCTAGATATGCATGACGAGAGGCAGCAAGGCGCGATAAGAGGGCAAAACGGTGGCGTAAGGGGAATAGTTTGCGTAAGTCCAGGTAGCGCCAGGGTCAGCCAGGTGTGGTGTATTGCGACAATACAGCGGTTTTGCGGGGTTTGCGTGCTTGTTGCAAGAAGAAAATTAGGAAGGGCGATTATGTGGACATGTTTATCTTAACTGAGCAAGCCAAAAAAGATTTTAAAGCAGCTAAGCTTAAAGGCGGTGTGGGGGTGGAAGCATCCGCTCTTATGATAACTGGCTTGCTGGGTTTTGCGTATTCGCAGCATGCTACCTGAAAGGCCGCCCAGGGGAGCACCTGAACGTAATGCGGTATATCCACCTGATTCATGGGATGCAGCATAAATCCAGGGGCAACGCCTGGAGATCCTATGATGAGGAGTTTAGGCGCAAGCAGGACGGATCCAAACGCTTAGATTTCGGGTGCAAGGATGTGGAAGTGTGGCTTGACGTCACTCAACCACCTAAAGGTGGAGCGGAGGAGTCTCGGGCAGGCGGGGGTACTAATAAGGGGGGGTCTGGTGCGTGGCGGCCAAATTCTGATCCCTTCCCTGGGCGCCAGCAGACGGGCCCCGGGCGGCTTTCCGGGCAGACACCTTTTAAGGGTAAATGTTTTGCCTTTAATAATGCCACCTGTCCCCAGGGCCAACGGTGTCGTTTTCGACACCTTTGCTTGCGTTGTAATGGATTGCACCCCGCCTCTAATTGCTTCCGGTTGTCGGCCCAACAGTGATCCAAGTCGGGAGGAGGAGCTATTCCCAAAGCCGGAGGTAGCGCAGGCGCTAAATAGGGCCCCAACACCTATCCGTTTGGATGCTATGTCCAGGTGGCTAGGGTGGTACCCTAATAGACAGGACGCTGAATTTTCGTTTTTTCGGGTTCGAGTTGGGTTTTTGTTTACCCGTTATAGGCAAAGTTCGAGTCTGTTCCCCTAGGAATTTACAATCCGCTCAAGTTTTTCCTGAAGTTCTTCAGGCAAAGATCGAGAAAGAAGTTCAGTTAGGACGGATGGCGGGTCCCTTTGCACATCCTCCCGTGGGGAATTTGATTCTTTCCCCGGTGGGGGTGGTGCCCAAGAATACTCCAGGAAAATTTCGGCTGATCCGGCATCTGTCTTATACATCGGGGTCCTCGGTTAATGACGCTATACCTCCTGAATACTGTTCAGTGAGGTATCAGTCTTTTGATGATGCTTTCAGTATCGTTAGGGCATATGGATGCGGGGCCCTCATGGCTGAGATGGATGTTGAATCAGCCTTTCGTTTGCTCCCTTTGCGACCTGAATCATTTAGGTTCAGGGGTTTTCGCATTCGGGGGGAATACTTCATAGACAAGTGCTTGCCTATGGGGTGTTCGATTTCCTGCGCATTTTTTGAAAATTTAGCACCTTCCTTCATTGGTGCGTGGATTTTTCTTGTGGGGATCATGGGATAGCGATGACTTCCTCTGCGTGGAGCCCGCTGGTTCAGAGCGTTGTAACGAGCTACTTGGTTCCATGAGAGCGCTGTTTTTTCTTTTTTCTTGTACCAATGGCAGATGAGAAGACAGAGGGTCCCCTCTCATGTTTGTCATTTTTTAGGTATCAGGATTGATACCTTGTCCGGCTCCTGTCGCCTTCCGCGCGATAAAGTTGACAAATTGCGAAAATCCATTTCAGAGTGTTTGGTTGCGCGTAAAATTTGTCTTCGGCAGGCCCAATCGCTTTTGGGTTGTATTAACTTTGCCTGTAGAGTTATACCAATGGGTATGGCATTTTGCCGAAAGCTAGAGAGGGCCACGGCGGGGGTTTCCAGACTGCACCATTTGATCGGTTTATCAACAAAAATAAAAAGAGACCTGAAAGTTTGGGTTTCCTTTCTGGCGAATTTTACTGGGGTCAGGGTCTGGTATCCCCTCTTGTGGACAATGTGGATTTGCAGCTTTTTACTGACGTAGCAGGATCTTCGGGGTTCGGTTGCTACCTGAAGGGATCCTGGTGCATCGCAACTTGGCCGGAGGAGTGGGTTTGTACAGGTTTGACAAGGGATATGCTGCTCTTAGAGTTGTTCCCAATAATGGTGGCCTTGGAGGTCTGGGGCAAGCGCATCTGCAATCGCAGCATTTTGTTCAGATGTGACAATCTGGGCATGGTGCATGCGATAAATGGTCAGAGAGCAAAGTTTATGCGGGTTTTGCGTGTGAGAGTGGGAAGTTTTTTCCCGTGGACAAGGCCTCGGTGGTAAGGGTAAGCATCAATTGATGCTTTCTTTTATTTGGCAGCTGTACGTATCTGGCAGGTCAAGAGCAGTAGTCTCACAGTATCTGGCAGGTATTTTGTTTTCTCCAAATTGAAGGGAATCCCTGACCTTACAAGGAATTTTGTCATCACAAAGGCCTTGAAAGGATGGGCATGCGCTGACCCAGTTACCCCCGATAAAAGACGGCCCATAGACATTTCCTTGTCACCGTCCATCCTAGGAGCAGTTGAGAACGTGGCGGTTTCCGGTTTCGAAACGCTTTTGTTTGAGTTAGCTTTCTCCATGGCTTTTCATGGTGCTTTCCGGGTGTCAGAATTAGTTGCTCCCTCCAAATGGAGGGATTCAACTATGCTTCGTTCGGATGTGAAGGTGGGTGAGAGGTCCTTGCTGTGCAGATTGCGTCGTTCTAAGACCAATCAGTTAGGCAGGGGTCGCTGGATAACATTGGTCCCCTCGGCGGATGGTCAAATTTGTCCGGTCGGCTTGGCCACTCGTTATGCATCGGTTAGACCTTCAGCGGAGGGCTCATGACTGATGCATTGCGATGGGCTTCCACTGACAAAATTTCAGTTTAGCTGGATGCTGCGGCGATGTCTTTACAGCGTGGGCCTCTCACCAGGGGAATTCGGCACGCAGTCATTTCGAATCGGTGCTGCCGCTTCCGCCGCCGCTGCGGGATTTTCCCGAGTCAGAGATTCAGGCTTTGGGCAGGTGGAAATCAGCCAGTGATAAGCGTTACATTCGGCCAAATCGTTGAGGTTTAATGTCGGGCATGCATGTTACTTATGGTTTGTTATGTGTTTACGAAATGTAATTGGTCCTGGTCTTGTCTGTTCTTACCTTGTCTTTCCTACTCGGGGATTAGCTACTCACCATTGATTTCAGTGGGAGTCTGGAGAGTTTTGACGATTTTT
Organism: Taudactylus pleione; assembly: GCA_031769625.1. Taxonomy (NCBI): domain Eukaryota; kingdom Metazoa; phylum Chordata; class Amphibia; order Anura; family Myobatrachidae; genus Taudactylus; species Taudactylus pleione. Next base: position 189,240 of record JAUIMM010000964.1, on the reverse strand, counting down.
TTTACCTGATCTGACGGACTTAATTCGGCTATTTGATTCACTATGATAATTATATGTCCCTCAGCAGGTTTTATGTTTTCTCTCCGGTCGAGTTCATTTGTGTTATCCCTAAACCCCCGACCCCTGCCTTTTTATTGTTTTAACCAATCCTCTTGTGTCTTCATGTCGCTTCAGATTGGCACAGAAGCTTGTTGATCTTTAAAGATTCAGAACAAAATTTTTCTTTTTGGCAGATCCTCACTAATATGTTCCCCGTTAGATATACATTATTAAATATGCTAAGATTTTTACAATAACTTTAATCTTTTCATTGTTTTTCCTTCATTTATAGGAATGGCTAGTGATGATTGTACTGTATGGATAGTTGGCCATTCATTTGTTTTTGGGCAGCTCAGTTCATGACCGCGCAGGAGGCGCCGTTGTTTTCTGGGATCTAGTGGAGTTAGATGGATAGGGATCAGAGGTATGTTGAGGGAGAGCCTTAAGCCTACACTCTTGCAGCAGGTTCAGCGGTATGGCTTGCCGAGAGTCTTGGTGATACATCTAGGCGGGAATGTTCAGGGCAAGGGACATCTCTGGAGTTAAGGCATGCGGTGGTGGATGATTTGGGTCAGATTATGATGGCTTGGCCATCTTGCAAAATAGTCTGGGTTTTCATGTTCCCTAGATTGTTGGCGTGGTATGGTTGATGGCAGAGCCATGGATAAAGCTCGGAAAAAAGTGAACTTGGCTGTTTCAAAATATGTGTTGAGAAATGGCGGGGCGGTGGTCAGACATCCTAGGATTAAATTTAGGTATACTTACCTTTTTCGGTCTGATGGGGTACACTTAGCTAAGGAAGGTTAGGTTCTTTTTTTTTTTGAGGATCTGTTTGAGGTTGTGGTTTCTGTGCATTAGTTCTATGGTGGCGGTGCTAGGTTTCCTTTGGCAGAACCTTGCTTTTGGCGGGAAAGAATGGCAGGTTACCTATTAGCACTGTGAATATTGGTTTACTTTTTGTTACGCTCACCTTCGTTGACTGTTAAAGTCTGCTGGACCACCCCGCCGGGGGCAGCATCATCATCTTTCCGGGTGGGTAGTCAAGGTAGAAGGCTTGAGTGTATGTGTTGTGGTTGGAGTGTTTATAGTGTTAGGTTTGGGCTGTTGTTAGCCGTTCTTTCTTTGCCACCACATTTAAATTAATTTAATTCATTTTAGTAATTAATTCATTATCTGTTAATTCAATAAAATAGCTAACAATGCTGCCAAATACAAGTCTCTGTGTCTTTATTTCAATTGAGTATGTTTTATTGTCAATGATTCCCACACTGGTCAATCCTCAGACGATGGGAGGTTTAGATAAACAAAATGACTGTATAGGAGTGGAGAGGATTAAACCTCCTAGGATGGGGGCAGACCAGTGTGGGGAATCATGTGATAATTAGGGCCTATGGGTTCTTAGGATTGTAGGTGGTAGCAGGGATATCAGAGTTTGTTGGAGGCAGAGTCAGCCTCTTTTGTTCCTGTCTTCCCACCCTCCCTCCCTAAATTTTACGTTATGTGCTCTCTTTGATTTGGGTTTGGTGATTTCTTCGTTGGCTATTTTAGGCGGGAAAGAACGGCAGGTTACCTATTAGCACTGTGAATATTGGTTTACTTTTTGTTTCGCTCACCTTCATTGACTGTTAAAGTCTGCTGGACCACCCCACCGGGGGCAGCATCATCACCTTTCCGGGTGGGTAGTCAAGGTAGAAGGCTTGAGTGTATGTGTTGTGGTTGGAGTGTTTATAGTGTTAGGCTTGGGCTGTTGTTAGCCGTTCTTTCTTTGCCACCATATTTAAATTAATTTAATTCATTTTAGTAATTAATTCATTATCTGTTCATTAAATAAAATAGCTAACAATTCTGCCAAATACAAGTCTCTGTGTCTTTATTTCAATTGAGTATGTTTTATTGTCAATGATTCCCGCACTGGTCAATCCTCAGACGATGGGAGGTTTAGTAGATTTCTATGTTATATCTACACATCACTCTCTGGGGAGAACTTCCTTTTAAAGGTGTATATTAAACGATAAGTTTTATTCACACTAATCATTCCATCATCATCCATATATAAACAATTATCTGTCATAAGAGTGCCCCTACAAAGGCATATGTGTCCTTTTCCTCTGCTTCTTGCAGAAAGTATTTTTATAAGCATTACATAAGTGTCAGATGTTACTATGGTATACTGAAGTAATATTTCAGCATTTCATAAGTGTCAGAGGATTTTATTGACAATTACAATAAGTTTATGCAGAGAGTGAATATTTGCGGTGCTGACCCTTCTTTTGAAAGACCTCTGCAATTCGCCCTGGCATGCTGTCACTCACCTTCTGAGCCACATCCTGACTGATGGCCGCACATTCTTGCCTAATCAATGCTTGGAGTTTGTCAGAATTTATGGGGTTTTTGTTTGTCCACCAGCCTCTTGAGGATTGACCACAAGTTCTCAATGGGATTAAGGTCTGGGGAGTTTCCTGGCCATGGACCTAAAATGTGGATGTTTTGTTCCCCGAGCCACTTAGTTATCACTTTTGCCTTATGGCAAGGTGCTCCATCATGCTGGAAAAGGCATTGTTCCTCACCAAACTGTTCTTGGATGGTTGGGAGAAGTTGCTCTTGGAGGACGTTTTGGTACCATTCTTTATTCATGGCTGTGTTCTTAGCAAAATTGTGAGTGAGCCCACTCCCTTGGCTGAGAATTAACCCCACACATGAATGGTCTCAGGCTACGTTACTGTTGGCATGACACAGGACTGATGGTAGCGCTCACCTTTCCTTCTCCAGAGAAGTGTTTTTCTAGAGGCCCCAAACAATCTGAAAGGTCATTCATCAGAGAAAATAACTTTACCCCAGTCCTCAGCAGTCCAATCCCTGTACCTATTGCAGAATATCAGTCTGTCCCTGATGTTTTTCCTAGAGAGAAGTGGCTGCTTTGCTGCTCTTCTTGACACCAGGCCATCCTCCAAGTGTCTTTGCCTCACTGTGCGTGAAGATGCACTCACACGTAGATAACAATAAATGAACCTGCACTTAACACTTAATTGGTATGGTTAGCTGTGGACACAAGGAGAGATTCCCACTCTCCTAATTCTGATTTGAATAAATACAATAGAGTCTGCGCTCAACCAGTAGATGTTGGATGATAGTGCTATAATGAAAAAATAGTAAACTAATGAGAGTGAAATAATGCTGGTGGGCAGGAGTGATGTGTAAAGGGTTTATTGTGCCATAAAAATGCGGGGCAGAGGGATGATTGATAAGGAGACACAGTGATTCCTGGTGATGTGGGAAGGGAATTAGGATATGATGGGGCTGAAGCTGGTGATGAGGAAAGGAAAGGGGTAAACAAATAAAAAATAAAATAGAAAATACTGAATCAAAATGTCCACTTTTAAATGTCCTGGAGAACACTGTCCTAGTGGGTGTTGTGCTCTGGAGGGGCGGCGTCCTGAGACCTCCGGTCCAACAACTTACCCGGTCTTCTGTGTCTTCTTTAAGGTGAAATCTGTGGGTTCCTACTTCTCTGCTGGAATGTGCGCCCAGTTGCACGCTCAACTAGATGTCCGTGTAATCACCGAGAGCGGCGAGACTGCCAGGTGCCGCGATCACGTGAGATGACGCGGCATCCAGCTATCTGCTGGCCGGCGGGGAGACTGGATGCTGCAGAGGAGGGTAGGTGTCTGGTGTACTAGCTCTATCTAGAGCACTGCTGCACTTCCTGGTGGCTGCGATCGCACATGGGATCTCGTGGGCACTGAGATGGAGTCAGCTGTTGGTATTATGTTCAGTGAGAATGAGATAGTGGTGGGTCCAACGCATAGCGGCTCTCAAGCCTTCATCAGGGACTGAATGTAAGTGTGTAATGGATCTCTCATATATAGGCAGATCCCACCTGACATCACTCCCAGATGCGAACTCTGGGGTTGCGTTGGAGATGTGGCTTAATCTTGCAGGGATGGGTGTGCCCACACACGGGGGTTGGGTAAAGAGGGAATAGGTAATAACACAAAGGCAGTATTTTGCACAAAACAGAGATGTACTCATATTGGAATAAACTTAATGAGTAAAAGGTTATGCCTGAAAGTTCTTCTGGGAAAATCAATAGATATTAAAATTAGGTGGAGTAGCCATATCTGCACAGTATTATCATAGAATATAAGATCAAATCACTAAATAGTGATTCAACAATACAGGTGTATAGAATTAGTTTGTGATAATGGATTTTACCCCATTGTCAATGTTCAGGCCCCTTGGAATTTGTGTTTTGAGAGTAAATATCCATTTAAGTTCCTCTCTGTCTAATTTGTTAAGAAAATTACCCCCCCCTCCAGGTCTTGTGGACTAATTTGATGCCTATTACCCTCAATGACTCAGGATTGCTATTGTGAAATAGTGGAAGGTGATTGGATAAGCTGTGGGTTTCCAGTCCCTTATGAATATTTCTGACATGTTCAGCTGTTCTCACTTTGAGTTTTCTCATGGTCCTGCCCATGTATTGTAGCCCACAGGGACATTGGGCCAAGTATATCACTCCTGCGCTGTCACATGTCATGTGTTCCCTAATATTGTATTCAATCTGGGTTTGATCTGATTTGAACATGGTAATCCTTTTGGTCGTTATGTTACATGTTTTGCAGCTTAAGCATGTACCACAGTGAAAAAAGCCTCCTTTCAGTGGTGTATTCATAAGAGTTTGTTGGATGTGGGTTGGTGGTGCAATATGTTTTTTTTTAATTTTGTGATGACCCACCCCCTATGTAGCTGGTCCCTACTTCACACAACAAGTTATTCCTCCTAACGAGGTATCTGCATGGGACAGTGCCCATTCAAGACCATATAGGTGATGAGTTCCTCAGTTTCTATAGTCCTGTATCTTCTTTTTATCTGTATTCTTGTAAAAGCCTTCAATTATTTCCATACATTGTTCACATAAGTCTCTGCCAAGCAATGGTTCTCTTGTCTTTCAACTTGCACAAAAGTTCTGGGTATGTCCATGTAGCAGGATCATAGTTGTCTTTGATATTCTTTAGACGCTTTAAACCTAGAACAGTAATCTAGTGTAAGTATTTTCCTGATTAGCCATATATCTATCCTGACAATCAGGTAAATGATTACTAGTAATGTCAATCCTTTAGCTATTTACATGAAAATACCTGAAAACCATCCTCTTGTTCCCTTGAACCAATTTGACATATTCAACCATGTAAACTATCAATTACTATCAATATTATACTCTGGATCATTATGTAGCTTCCTAAACTTGTCATTCAATTTCTTAACTTTCTCCAAGTGTACATACTGTATATCGGGTCAGATAAATTATCAGCTATATAATTACAACAAACAGGTAAATTATTTTACACATACTTCCCTGTGTAGCTGTGAGATACTCAAGGATCAGCCTAAACTGTCCCAAACCTTCACCTGGAATTTCAATTCATTAGTAATTATTTCAAACACATCAAATATTTTATCTGTAACAGTATCAAATAGTCTGGCTAAAACTTCTATATTGTGACGATTCTTTACACTAGGTCTGGATATTGATAAAACTAAAAACAAAACTATAACAAGAACGAATCATAGTATACAGTATATCCTCAGGAAGCCTTTGTCTGGCTTAGGGCCTAGCAATATATATATATATATATATTCATAACTTCAAATTGCTCCAACTCCCCTTATATAAAAATCTCGCAGTGTGAGGCGAATCCAAATTTTCTTTTCTGCTGCCTTTACTGCCATCGGAGTAGTTAGGAGAACTTGATAAGGGACCTTGTATCTGGGTCTTAGAACTTTTCCTTAGATGCTTCTTTGTCACGACCCAATCACCTGGTTGCAGTTTCTAGGTGCTGCAATTGAATTGGGATCTAGAACATAAGAGAACACCTAGTGGTGGACTTTGGTTAGTTTCTATTATATATACATCACATATTGAATCAAGTCACCATGATCATATTGTAACTGTTGTAGGAAATCACATCTTGTTCTAACAGCTATACTAAATAGTATTCCATAAGCTATCATCCTATGTGTCCCACTGGGACTGTTCATGACTATCAATCATATTAAAAATAAACATTCTAACAAACTATTCATAGTTCAATTTGACTGTATAATTCAGTCTTTATACTCTATCATTGCTTTGGGTCCTATTTATTCTCAGATTACATTCTAAAAATGTTTTTAATAAAATGTGTACCTTTGTCACTCTCTATGACCTCAAGTACTTCACATGTATGAATTATTTCTGTCATTTATTTTCCTTTTTTCTATTGTTCATATTGTTTCTATTGTGTTTTTGTGTTTGCTTCCTTGCAAGACCATAGTCAATTTGACAACAGGTCTGAGCACAGAACATACCCAACACTTAACCAACTATATAAAATCAATCTTTAGTTTCTGGAAGGAATAACATCTGTGAGGTACTCCTTTCATTCTTCTTCTAGTACCGTGATCACTTTTCCTGGGCTGTGCAATGATTAGGGGTAGGCTTATGTGGCCTAACTGATGCCTGGGGCTATCCAGTGCTTCTTGGCTATTTTTACCATAGCATCTCTAAGCTGATGAGTGCTTCCATGAAGTATTTGGGCTCAGCTTAACCATCCATCCATCACCTGAAGTCGTGCACATAGTCATTTCCAAGTTATTACTTCTCTCTCTTAGGAACCTGTAACTGCAACTTTTACTAACATCAGGTTCAATGTTTCTGCCAATATCAGATAATTATATTACAGTAGCCTGTTTTGCCAACTTGGTTTGCTGGAGCAGTTCCTCTTCTGGGGTATGTGCTTTTGCCTTTACTTAAAACTAAATTTGTCGGCATTTGAAAAGCAGCAAACAAAAAATCTAAACAAATGCCGACAAACTATGTATAAACTATCTATAATTTACAATAACATGACTTATCGAAAAATATTTCATTAATTCAAAACAATCATTATCATTACAGAAAAATGAAATATAAAAAAGTAATCATAAGTTTCATCTTCCTGTGTCTCACTAGTCCCCTGTGGTTTCTAGCTGAACTACATATAGTATTTGCATTAGGGATGTGCAGACTCGGACCCTTCCAATTTGCATATGCTGTGCTGCTGGATCTTCTCTCATATGCCAGCATCATCCCCCCCACAGTACTTCTCCTCCCTCCTCTTGAATACATGAGAAATGAAGTGACATCTGGATTCAATCTTAACTAACTGCTGTAATATAGCAGAGCTAACACAAGAACTAAGTTACAGTACTTTTAAATTCCTGCTGTCTATCACCTTTTAAGTACAATACAATATACAATAAGGCCTAAAAATCCTCTCAATTGTTTAAATATCTTTAGTACAGGCACTTTTTGTATGACTTTTTTCCTTCCCCCCCCTTGGGGTCCAGACACACCCTTTTGGTTAGGTTGGGTTGGAGCTTTGAACCAAAAAAATTGTTTCTGTTTATCTTACTTAATCCTAATCTTTAATATTGATCTGAGTATCTTAACCAAATCAGTTAGAAGCATACAAAAAATGTCCAGCATGTTTTAAGTAGTGTCAGTGTAATTCTAGTTACATGCCTGTAAACAAACTTAGTTTCAACATCCTGACATTTCCAAGGGTGATAGTACCTATCAATCCATCAATCCCTTGATCTGTATCTTTTTTTTTTTAACAGTTTCTCATGATATTCTACAACTGAGGATAATTTCTCTTCTATAGCGGGTTATCTCATTCCTTTACACAGCAAAGCCTATAGCATCTGCTTCTACTTATTGGATTTTTCTTTTTTCTCTTTTAAAGCTGACTTGTTACTGCGCAACTGTATTGGCAATATGCATTCCTATGGGTGCTTCTGATTAATTAAGTCCAGTCATATCTAAACAACAGCCCCTATTCTACCTATATTCTTAGATTTGTAAAATTATGTTCTTGTTGGTCGTCTAAAACCATTAACATCTTAATCTGTAAGCATGCATTATTCAACAGTATAAAGAAATCATGAACTGAAAAAACATTTTGTTAGGGAAATTTTACATCACTTTTACTATTAATCCCTTCTGCAGCAATCAAAAATAATTACTGTTTCTTTTAGAATTACAATATGTCTCTGCAATCTTTTGATCTCACAAGTTACAGAAAAATATAGAAAATAACAAACAAAGCATTTTGATACTAATGCATTCAACATCCATCCTTTTTCCAATCTTGCAATGCACATTTTTTATTTATGGGCGTCCCCATGAAAAAATGGCAACTCACTCGCACTAGCACATTAACACTTTCAATTCCTGCACAACTTCTCCACAATTCCCAGTACACCTTCACTACGCACAATCATTCACACACGTCACATCTGATCAACACATTTGTTCCAACCAATTCTACTTTCTCAAGTTCACTCAACTCTCTTTTATCACATACACATGGGCCCATTTCATTCACAAGCAAACATTCAATTTCAGCACGGCAGCCATTTTCTGTGACATCCTGCATTCCATTGTCATCAGCAAAGCACTGCTATCACAGCATGCCTTCACAATACAAAGGAAATATACATTTTGAGAAGAAAAGAAAAACAAATAAAACACTAGTTATATAAAACACAACATTCCTCTGCAGTGATAATTAAGTAAGTGGGCATCTGGGGGTCATTTCTATATTCTTATTCATGTTTATTACATTTCTCAATCAGAACTTTTAGTTTGTCATCTAGGTTATATTTATTAACATAACCTCTGGTTCTTCTCACATCTCATAGCTTATCATTTTGTGATATTTAAACCAGTCAGTCTCTGGAGGTCAGCATTTTTAAACATTCATCAAATATCCTGCTTTATGATTCCCATAAAGCTTCGCTAGAACATTCCCTTGTCTAGCTTAGTCAAAGGGCCTGATTCAGAGCCACTCATAAGCGGCTGCTCGTTCGCTCCGAGCGATGTTTGCCCAACTGCGCATGCGTACGGATCATTATACGCATGCGCGAACCAGTCAGTGCGGTCAAAATTCATGTGCTCGCAAAATAGCGAATGCTTGCTAATTTGAGTGACAGGAGGAGGCGTATGTGGGTGGTAACAGGGGAAGGTGCTTGAAAACGGGGAGTGGAGATCCGAACGCAGGCATGCTTAAAGGTCAAAATGGGCGTTTTATGGGTGTGCATAATTAAAACAGCAGCATCATTGACCACGTCACTGCGTTATTTTATAGCCAGAACTGCTCGCAAGATTGTGGTAGCAAAAACCAACCACAAGAATAGCGAGCAGTTCATACGCTGGTCGATGTACTCGATTAATCTAATAAATAGCGGACATGACGTAGGATGTTAGCGGCCACGGGGCGTATTTTAAAAAAAAAACGACCGCAAGTTTTGTTCGCTCGTTCAGACATAGAGGCGTGAACAGACCGCAAAGAGCAAACGGTTCATTTGAATAGCCACCCCCTTTTCCTGAACGACCGTCCGCAGATTGCGTCCGGCTCTGAATCAGGCCCAAAGTCCCTTATGACTAAAATCAGACCTAATAATGGCCCTCCTCTCTTTAGAGGTTACTATTCTCGTGCACAAGAATATCAAATGTTTATCTATAGGCTGACAGCCATGTACTGACTTTTCCTGCCTCACTTATTAACACTATTGACTGGATGTAACGTTTCTCCTATTTCTGAAAACACTGCCTGACAAGGTTTCTCTTTCTGTTCTTTCAGACACTAATAAATGAAAACACATTTCTGTAAATGTATCCATTCCTTCTCTGAAGTACCTTTCTAAATCTAATGCAATTTCATGGCATTCTATTTCATAAACAAATCACTGTGTGGGGCTCTCTTCTAAAATTAAATCAATGACTATTATCAAAGTTACTCTAAAAACACAATAAGGACAGGTTTGTTATATAACACACAGACAAACAAGATTTTAAACATTTACCTATCATTCACTGAACATATAAAAACAGATTATAACATGTTTAAATAACAACACCTTTAGGGTGACCAATAATTACCCAAGGATTGATCAATGCAGGACAGATCATCAACTGCAATGGGGACACAGCTACCAGTAGAGCAAAACATTTGTGTTTACTCACCCGGGAAATTGTCCTGGCAACTCTGTCCCCAGAGGACGATCTCACATCTATTCAGTGGGCAATACTGCTGGGCATCTCGGTGGGACCTCCATGTTGTCAAATTTGGACAATAACTATGATTACTGAATGAGTCCCTTATTGGTCACCCTCTGACTCTGGTTGCTAAAGGCTACATATGGTCATGTGTGTAAAGAGACACAGGACACAACTGTATGTACCACAAGCATCTCCTCCTCTGCTGCTTTATTTAACAGACACTCATTTATAGGTTCCAAGTAACACATCTGTTGTCAATCATCTACAGTGAGACTATAGTGCTGTTTAAACATTGGAATAGCATACCTTACCATATATGTACATATGATTTTCTGTGCACACATGACAGGGTCTGTACAATGAATTAACTCCATCCTTTCCTGCGCACCCACCCTCCATGCACACATGGCATACAAAATGGATTCTTATTCCAAAATGGCTTCTACAATTCCACAAGTGATTTGGTCTTATATTCTATATTGGCAGAGACTTATGTGAACAATGTATGGAAATAATTGAAGGCTTTTACAAGAATACAGATAAAAAGAAGATACAGGACTATAGGAACTGAGGGACTCATCACCTATATGGTCTTGAATGGGCACTGTCCCATGCAGATACCTCGTGACATGACATGTGACAGCGCAGGAGTGATATACTTGGCCCAATGTCCCTGTGGGCTACAATACATGGGCAGGACCATGAGAAAACTCAAAGTGAGAACAGCTGAACATGTCAGAAATATTCATAAGGGACTGGAAACCCGCAGCTTATCCAATCACCTTCCACTATTTCACAATAGCAATCCTGAGTCATTGAGGGTAATAGGCATCAAATTAGTCTACAAGAACTGGAGGGGGGGGTAACTTTCTTAACAAATTAGACAGAGAGGAACTTAAATGGATATTTACTCTCAAAACACAAATTCCAAGGGGCCTGAACATTGACAATGGGGTAAAATCCATTATCACAAACTAATTCTATACACCTGTATTGTTGAATCACTATTTAGTGATTTGATCTTATATTCTATGATAATACTGTGCAGATATGGCTACTCCACCTAATTTTAATATCTATTGATTTTCCCAGAAGAACTTTCAGGCATAACCTTTTACTCATTAAGTTTATTCCAATATGAGTACATCTCTGTTTTGTGCAAAATACTGCCTTTGTGTTATTACCTATTCCCTCTTTACCCAACCCCCGTGTGTGGGCACACCCATCCCTGCAAGATTAAGCCACATCTCCAACGCAACCCCAGAGTTCCCAGCTGGGAGTGATGTCAGGTGGGATCTGCCTATATATAAGAGATCCATTACACACTTACATTCAGTCCCTGATGAAGGCTTGAAAGCCGCTATGTGTTGGACCCACCACTATCTCATTCTTACTGAACATAATACCAACAGCTGACTCCACGTCAGTGCCCACGAGATCCCATGTGCGATCGCAGGATTTTGCCACCAGGAAGTACAGCAGTGCTCTAGATAGAGCCAGTACACCAGACACCTACCCTCCTATGCAGCATCCAGTCTCCCCGCCGGCCAGCAGATAGCCGGAGGCCGCGTGATCTCACGTGATCGCGGCACCTGGCAGTCTCTCCGCTCTCTGTGATTACACGGACATCTAGTTGAGCGTGCAACTGGGCGCACACTCCAGCAGAGACGTAGGAACCCACAGATTTCACCTTAAAGAAGACACAGAAGACCGGGTAAGTTTTTGGACCGGGGGGCTTGGGATGCCGCCCCTCCAGAGCACAACACCCACTAGAACAGTGTTCTCCAGGACATTTACAAGTGGACATTTTGATGCAGTATTTTCTATTTTATTTTTTTATCCCCTTCATTTCCTCATCACCAGCTTCAGCCCCATCATATCCTTATTCCCTTCCCACATCACCAGGAATCACTGTGTCTCCTTATCAATCATCCCTCTGCCCCGCAGTTTATGGCACAATAAACCCTTTACACATCACTCCTGCCCACAAGCATTATTTCACTCTCATTAGCTTACTATTTTTTCATTATAGCACTATCATCCAACACCTACTGGTTGAGCGCAGACTCTATTGTATTTATGCACTCACACATGGTTGTTGTCATTCCTGAGCAAGCTCTGCACTGGTGGTGCCCCGATCCCACAGCTGAATCAACTTTAGGAGATGTCCTGGTACTTGCTGGACATTCTTGGGCATCCTAAAGCCTTCTTCACAACTATTGAACCTCTCTCCTTGAAGTTCTTGATGATCCGTTAAATGGTTGATTTAGGTGCAATCTTACTAGCAGCAATATCCTTGCCTGTGAAGCCCTTTTTGTGCACAGCAATGATGACTGCACATGTTTCCTTGCAGGTAACCATGAATAACAGGAAGAAAAATGATTTCAAGCACCACCCTCCTTTTAAAGCTTCCAGTCTGTTATGAGACAAAGTAGCAATGCACCTTATAAACATGCCACACAGCTGTATTGTCCTTATATTTAGTATACAGTACATAACACACAGTAATACCCCTTACACATTATTCACTAATACACATTATGTCACACATTAGTGCTGCACTTCCCTAACAGTATACACATTATGGCACACATTAGTGGTGCCTTTCCCTTACAGTATACACATTATGTCACACATTAGTGATGCCCTTCCTTTACAGTGCACACATTATGCCACACGTTAGTGGCGCCCTTCCCTTACAGTATAAACCTTATGCCACACATTAGTAGTGCCCTTCCCTTACAGTATACACATTATGTCACACAATAGTGGTGCCATTCCCTTACAGTATACACATTATGTCAAACATTAATAGTGTCCTTCCCTTACAGTATACAGATTATGCCACACATTAGTAGTGCCCTTCCCTTACAGCATACACATTATGCCACACATTAGTGGTGCCCTTCCCTTACAGTGCACACATTATGCCACACATTAGTGGTGCACTTCCCTTACAGTATACACATTATGTCACACATTAGTGGTGCCCTTCCCTTACAGTATAAACCTTATGCCACACATTAGTAGTGCCCTTCCCATACAGTATATACATTATGTCACACATTAGTGGTGCCCTTCCTTTACAGTATACACATTATGTTACACATTAGTAGTGTCCTTCCCTTACAGTATACAGATTATGCCACACATTAGTGGTGCCCATCCCATACAGAATACACATTATGCCACACATTAGTGGTGCCCTTCCCTTACAGTATACAGATTATGCCACACATTAGTGGTGCCCATCCCATACAGAATACACATTATGCCACACAGTAGTGCCCTTCCCTTACAGTATACACATAATGCCACACATTAGTGGTGCCCTTCCCTTACAGTATACACATTATGTAACACATTAGTGGTGCCCTTCCCTTACAGTATATACATTATGTCACACAGTAGTGCCCTTCCTTTACAGTATACAGATTATGCCATGCATTAGTGGTACCCTTCCCTTACAGTATACACATTATGCCACACAGTAGTTAATGCCTCCCAAAACTTTCACCTCTCTTACATTATGATGTTAGAGTATTCATAACAGATGATGAAGCACTTACCTCATGGACAATCTGTGGCAGGGCAGGGAAGCTGATGGCTCTCTGACTCTACACAGTCATGTCCCTTATTCATGTTACGTCACAGTAGTGCATCTTATCCACATCTTGCCCGTAAATACAGTAGGTATGCCCAAGCGGTGCCACCCCATGCAGAGGTGCTGTGGGTAGCACCATCGCCACCCCATGGCCTGTGCTTCTGGCTTGGAGAGTGCCAGGAGTGGAATCCTGCAGCCAGAATTGCTGCAGTAGTGCCGCCCTCAGTATACTTTGGACACTATAGGCTCACCCTGCCATTACAGCTTGCTGTACAATTTTTAAGACTCCCTGGGCACTGCAGTAATTTCGAGGGAAGGTAAACCCGCCACCTATGCATGACATCATAATGTCACACATAAAGGGGGCACGGCCAGCACAGGGCACTGATTCACATTACTGTACGTCACACAGTAGTGTCTCTTATTCAGGTTACTGTATAGCTTATCCATGTCATGTCACAAGGTACTGTAGTGCACCTTATTCATGTTACAGTACTGTGATCGCGTGGAGCAAAGAAAGTTGTGGGTCTCAGGGACCCCTCACTTTAAAAAATAGTGGTTCTACACCACTATTAGTGGGTCCCATTACATATTATGGGGTATAAGGGCAGGCAGCTGTCCCTCACTGCCTGTATTGTGTAAATATGTGCTATAGCGCATATTTTGTGATGACTGTACCATACTTTGCTATTGTTTTATACAAATATACTAACACAAATATAGACATTAACTTGAAATACACAATCATTAAAAACACAAGACTGCAGGGGCGGATTGGGATGGAAAACCAGCCCGGGAAATTTCTGGAAGCAGCTCTGAAGGGGGCGGGTGTGTTGAGAAGGCGGGTCTGTTGAAAGGGCAGAGTCTGAGGAGGGCAGAATAGTCCCTTGTTTTAGGGCATGTAGCTGCTTTTGCAAGCCACTGAGGAGAGCAGGGGCGGCAACAGAAATCTGGGTGAATGACACCCTTTTATTTGGGGACCCCCATCCCTCTGCACCAGGTACAGGCCAGTCAGTTTGAAAGTCTTTTCTTACCTATATGGTGGTTTCTCTACAACAGGGAACCTCTGAAGAATTTCAGCCTCACTGGGCAGCGTCTTCAGCCAGTATTCACTACTCATGTAGAAGATCACATTGTCTGGAAGATGCCTGTTTATGTAGAAATATAACTAATATCATCATCATAACCTACAGTAGCAGAAGTTTTTGTGCAGGGCAAAATTAATTTCCCTGATCAAACAATTTGTGTCTCCTGATGCCCATATGTCTCTCCATCCCCAGGCTCCCCTGTGGTTCTCCAGGCTTCCTCTGTCTCTCCATTTCCAGAACCCATTGTCTCTCTCCAGAACCCCCTATGTGTTTCTCCATCCCCAGGACCCCCGTGTCTCTCCATCCCCAGGCCCACCTGTGGCTCTCATCCTCATTCCCCAGGCCCCAGTGTGTCTCAGCCTCATTTTCCCAGCACCAGCGTGTCTCAGCCTCATTTTCCCAGCACCAGTGTGTCTCAGCCTCATTTCCCCAGCACCAGCGTGTCTCAGCCTTATTTCCCCAGCACCAGCGTGTCTCAGCCTCATTTCCCCAGCACCAGCGTGTCTCAGCCTCATTTCCCCAGCACCAGCGTGTCTCAGCCTCATTTCCCCAGCACCAGCGTGTCTCAGCCTCATTTCCCCAGCACCAGCGTGTCTCAGCCTCATTTCCCCAGCACCAGCGTGTCTCAGCCTCATTTCCCCAGCACCAGCGTGTCTCAGCCTCATTTCCCCAGCACCAGCGTGTCTCAGCCTCATTTCCCCAGCACCAGTGTCTCAGCCTCATTTCCCCAGCACCAGCGTGTCTCAGCCTCATTTCCCCAGCACCAGCGTGTCTCAGCCTCATTTCCCCAGCACCAGCGTGTCTCAGCCTCATTTCCCCAGCACCAGCGTGTCTCAGCCTCATTTCCCCAGCACCAGCGTGTCTCAGCCTCATTTCCCCAGCACCAGCGTGTCTCAGCCTCATTTACCCAGCCCCAGTGTGTCTCAGCCTCATTTACCCAGCCCCAGTGTCTCTCAGTCCTATTCCCCCAGCCCCAGTGTGTCTCTCAGTCCCATTCCCCCAGCATGTGAGAAAGGATCTCTGTGACGTTGCAGTCACGTGACCGCTGCAGGAGGGCCAGAATGCTCCTGTGTTACCCTGCACATGGGCATAGAGGGGACACTTTTGGCCCCCCTTTATCATCCTGGCCCCTCCCCCTTTGATGACGGGTCATGTGGGTGTGATGTCACAGGTCCCTTGGAGCAACTGTATTATAGACCAAACCATTTCCCCAGTCTCAGTGTCTCTCTCAGCCCATTCCCCAGTGTGTATCTCTTGGCCCCATTCACCCAGCCCCAGCATGTGTCAGCCTCATTCCCCAAGCCAGAGTGTCTCTCTCGGCCTTATTCTCCAGCACCAGTTTGTCCCCAGCTCTTGTGTATCTCATCCTAATTCCCCCCCACCCATCCCTGCATCATTAGCTCCCCCTCCCCTCCCCTCCCATCTTTCCCAGACTCCCCCCGCAGCCAACACTTACTGTACCTGATGATGCTTTGGCTGTCCGCTGCTTGTCCATGTGGCCAGCCGCCGGCGTCACCTGCGGCTCCTCTGGCTGCTCGCTGCTTGTTTCTTTGGCCGGCCGACAGCGTCACCGTGTAGGCTGTCAGTGCTTGCTGCAGAATGCATGGAGTGGGGCCGGGCTGCGCGGAGGGGCTGGAGGCGGAGCTATCAGCTGTGACCGACAGGCTCCAGAAAGGATTATGGGAGGAGCTCCTGCCAGGCACGCGCAGCAGCTCCCCCATCGGCCATTTTTTTTTTCATTAGTAAGCTTCGGCACATTCGCAGAAGCTGGACTACTGTAAAGCTGCCCTATCGGATCTGAGCTCCGATCATGGCAGTGGGTGGCTGGCCATAGAAGGGACCGGCCCAGCAGGAACCAGCCCGGCATCCCGGCGGCCCAAACCGCCCCTGCCAGACTGTAGCCCAGGATAGTTAATAAAACATAAACAAATGGCATCATCCATATAGGACACATTCTGTATCCCGACAAAGGGGCAGCTGGCGATCAGAATACCAATGCTGGAATCCGAACACTTGTCAGAATCCTGGTGCCGGCATCTGGACAGTGAGCAGCGGGGTTAGGATTAGGCACTAGGGGGAGGAGGTTAGGATTAGGCACTAGGGGGAGGGTTAGGGTTATTCACTAGGGGGAGGGTTAGGATTAGGCACTGGGGGAGGATTAGGATTAGGCACTAGGGGGAGGATTAGGATTAGGCACTAGGGGGATGAGGTTAGGTTTAGGCACTAGGGGGAGGTTAGGGTTATTCACTAGGGGAAGGGTTAGGATTAGGCACTAGGGGGAGGATTAGGATTAGGCTCTAGGGGGAGGAGGTTAGGGTTAGGCACTAGGGGGAGGAATAGGATTAGGCACTAGGGGAAGGTTTAGGATTAGGAACTAGGGGGAGGGTTAGGATTAGGCACTAGGGGGAGGGTTAAGATTAGGCACTAGGGGGAGGGTTAGGATTAGGCACTAGGGGGAAGGTTAGGATTAGGCACTAGAGGGAGGGTTAGGATTAGGCACTAGGGGGAGGGTTAGGATTAGGCACTAGAGGGAAGGTTAGGATTAGGCACTAGGGGGAGGATTAGGATTAGGCTCTAGGGGGGGGATTAGGATTAGGCTCTAGGGGGAGGAGGTTAGGGTTAGGCACTAGGGGGAGGGTTAGGTTTAGGCACTAGGGGGAAGGAAAGGATTAGGCACTAGAGGGAGGGCTAGGCACAAGAGTGTGGGTTAGGATTAGGCACTAGGGGAGGAATAACCCTGCCAGGATTAGAGTGTCTGGATTTTGACTGCCGGCATCCTGTACCTATTCCCATCTATATAAATACAAAAAGGCACAACCACCATGTTACCAACCTGCAGACAGAGAAAACTACTCCGGCGCTTAATAAAAAATAGATATATGAATTTAAATTTAAATAAATCTCAGCTGCAGAGAGTTTGGATGGGTCTGTGAAAAAGAGAAACCGAAAGATTGCATAAGAAAAGAGGTGTTTTAAACCTCTAGGATGGGGGCAGGCATGTATGCAAATTACTTGTGGGAGTTAGCCTATGGCAAGCAGGGGCGGGTTTGTAACAGGAACATTATATAGTGGGATAAAAGTGTGGGCCAAAGCCTCTTTGTTCCAGATTCCTCCAGGACAGGGAAGTGCATTTTGTCAGTTGTCATTTTCCTTAATAAAACTCTCTTAGTGCTTCTCCTTCTTCTCTTCTTCTCTCCTCCTTTTCCTTATTGTATTTAGTCTCTTTTCATTTACTTCATATCATTGCTTTTACTTTTCCTTTCTGTCCTCAGTCAGTGTCTTTTCTGATTTCTTGTTCTGCTGGGGGTGGGTGTAGCTATGTCCTGCCTAGTAATGAGCCTCCCCAGACCCTGGTCCCTGGCTCCACAGTGCCCCCATGTTATTAGGAGCTGCAGGTGTGGTTCCCCTATTGATAGTTCTATCCCCCCTCAGGCTGCAGCAGCTTTGTGGAAGGTGTGCCAGTGCGGGGGAGGGGTGCTTCCCTTTAGTCCTTAATGCCCCTGGTCAATATTATCTTTGTGGCTGCAATGGCCAGCACCATAGGCAAATGCAGGAGGGGTTTATGAGTGCCTTACCTGAACCCCCCCTCAGCCCACACCATGATGACTACAATAGAAATAGCATATAATACTAAAGTTGCATGTTTTTTAGGATCCCCTCAGTGTCACAAATGAAATAACTAGCACTACAGTCCCTGTTGATCTTTTAAATGTGTCAGCCAGTAGAAAAAGTTAAAAAGCCAGTAATGAATATTGTTGTGCACCAACTAGATCTGGAAAACATGCACTGTACGGGGTGCACTGATATGGATCACCTATTGGATCAATTATTAATACTGGATAATACACCATCCAGTGCATAAGGGGACCAATCTGTGCATCTATGTCCAGGACAGAGCATGGTTTCTTTTTCTGCCCTCTCCCAGATTCCCCAACTTGCTCATATGATCTGTAAAGGAGCCGGGACATGAAATAAAAAGATTCAGCTCAGACAGGATGGCTCTACTTCTACATATAATTACTTACTGCGTCTGCTGGTCCTGTATATGCCAGAATTATATCATTCAGTACATTCGTATGATGTATTTTATAGCTGGTCTAAGTGCTGATTATGGCTCTTAATGGTAGAAAACAGTTGCAGCAAACAGTGTCAGTATTATGCTGGGCATTGAGGTATCATTGGGGGAATAGAATGCTTTAGTGATGCATTATATGATAGTAAGGGGTAATGGCTTTGACTCTGCTTTATTTATCTATAGCACCTAAGATCTAGCTTTTATCTCCTTTGAATCATTATTATCAGCCAATAGAGGAGATTGTATTATATACTGTATTCTGAGCATTTAACTTACAAAATAGACAGAATACATGTGCTACAGTGAATTTCTACAGGGTGCACAGCTTATTATTGCAATCACTGCCCCAAGCAGCTATCACCGGGAAGCTCCATTCTCAGCTATGCTCCTACTTCGACAAATATACATTGCTGGAGGTCACGCAGCCTTCGCGTCCTGCCTATGAGGGGTACAACGCGAGCAAAGCAGCTAGTTCAGTTCGTCAGGGCTAACAGCAGGCGTCTGGGGAAAATGCTTCGCCTTTAATAATTCCACATTAAAATGTCGTTTTCGTCACCTCTGCTTGCGATGTGGTGGCAATCACCCAGTTGCCAAGTGTTTCAAGGGGGGTGCCCAGCAGCAGCCTGCACAGCCAGCAAAAGGCACAAGTGCTAAGTAAAGTTCCATCCCCTGTCCGTGTCACAGCGATAGCAAAATGGTTGAGTTGGTACCCGGTTCTGCAGGACGCAGAATTTTCGTTAAAAGGCTTCAGTTTTGGTTTTCGTTTACCTATTTGCAGGGATGTCGACACATATCCGCCTAGAAATTTGAAGTCTGCCTTTGAATTGCCTCACATTCTTAGGGAAAAAGTGGCTGGCGAGGTTAGCGCAGGCGCATTGCTGGGCCTTTTGCAGAACCCCCATTAGGGATCTTGTGAATTCCCCGGTGGGAGTGGTTCCCAAGAAAATTCCAGGAAAATAAGGGCTCATGCAACATCTGTGTTATCCGCCAGGCTCATCAGTAAATTATGCCATACCAGTTGAGGTTTCCTCGGTGGTGTACCAGTCTTTTGACGATGCTTTGGACGTCATTAGGTGTTATGGTCCGGGCGCACTGATGGCTAAGATAGATGTTGAGTCAGCTTTTCGTCTACTTCCTTTGCACCCAGAGTCATTCCAGTTTATGGGTTTTTAGCTTGGACAACGGATATTGCATAGACAAATGCTTGCCTATGGGGTGTTCTGTGTCCTGTGCGTTTTTCGAGCATTTTAGCACCTTCCTACACTGGTGCGCGGAATTTATTTATTTAATTTTTGCGGTAGTCATGGAATAGCCCACTATCTCGATGACTTTCTGTGTGTCGGCCCTTCCGGTTCAGGCAGATGCAGCTATCTTTTGTTTTCTTTACGAGCGCTGTTTTTTCATTTGGAGTTCCCGTTGCTGTGGACAAAACGGAGGGCCCTTCCCCTTGTCATTCCTGGGTATCGAGATCTGTACCTCGGTGGGTTCTTGTCGCATTCCTCTCGATAAGCCTGTCAAGTAATGCCATAGCGGAATGCACGGCTTCCAGTAGAATTACCCTGCGGCAGGCGCAATCCCTCCCTGGCCTGTAAAGTAATTCCAATGGGCAGAGCTTTTTCACGTAAATTGGAAAGGGCCACGGCTGGTGTCACTAACCGAGACATTTGCTACGTTTATCCTCAGAGATTAAGCAGGACCTCTCTGTCTGGGTCTCGTTTCTTCGGGATTTTAATGGCGTTCGGTTGTGGATGTCTCCAGCCACTGACAATTTGCAGCTGCAGCTGTTCACCGACGCAGCAGGCACCACGGGGTTCGGATGTTACCTTGATGGCTCCTGGTGCGTTGGCCGTTGGCTGGAAGAATGGGTGGGAAAGGGTTTGACTAAGGACTTACTCCTTCTCAAACTCTTTCCCATAATGGTTTCCTTGGAAATCTGGGGGGAATGGTTACGCAATCGCAGCATCATTATCAGGTGTGACAACCTGGGCATGGTCCATGCGATACAATCAGCAACATGCGGCTTCCCTGCTGGTTTTGCGCTTGCTAGCGCAGCTGTGCTCACATGTTTGCGCTGTAACATCATGTTTAAGGCAAGACACATTCCTGGGGTGGAGAATGAGATAGACGATGCGTTATCACGTTTCCAGTGGGCTAGGTCCCGATCTGTGGCCCCTGGTGCTGACGTTGTGCTTTGCCCCTCTTATGTTTGGCAGGTGATCGAGCCGGCATGGAGGGCTAAGCAGAACAGTCTTTAGCCCCCTCCACGTTGCGAGCATATCGGCAGGCATGGAATGAATGGGAAGATTATTCCCGTAGCAGCAAACAGGCAGGTAAGAGTCAGCATCGTTCGATGCTTTCTTTTATTTGGAGTCTCCGTTTGGCTGGCAGATCCAGGGCTTCTGTTGCGCGCTCTTTGGGGGGCATTGCATTTTATTGTAAATTGAAGGGCCAACCTGACTTTACTAAAAGTTTTCTGATAGTGAAGGCTTTAAAGGGTTTGGCACGGGTCTCCCGGCCAGTAGCTGACCGTAGGAGACCTGTGGACGCTCATCTGCTTCCGGCAGTATTAGGGGCGGTTCTCGGAGTGGCTCTTACTGCGTATGAGGCGGTCCTGATTCAAGTGGTGTTTTCGGAGGCTTTTCACGGCACCTTGAGGGTATCGGAGCTGGTGGCATCATCCAAATGGGTTGATGCCGCCTTGCTCCTCTCGGATATCCTGGTCAGTGAGAGGTCTGTTCTCTGTAGGATTCGGCAGTCGAAGACCGACCAGACTGGTAGGGGTAGGTGGATCTCGTTGGGTCCATCTAGGGACAAACAGATCTGCCCCGTGGCACTAGCTATGCGGTATGAGTTATTGCGGCCGGATGTTCCTAGTTCATGACTCATGCATATGGACAGGACTCCGCTTACCAAATACCAGTTTGGTTGGTTTTTGAAGAGGTGTGTATCAGTTTTAGGCCTCCCGCCTCAAGATTTTGGTACACACTCGTTTCTGATCGGAGCCGCAACTTCGGCGGCAGCTGCGGGTTTCTCGGCATCAGAAATTAAGGCCCTAGGACATTGGAAATCGGATAGTTATAAAGGTTACATTCGACCTAGGCATGAAGGCCCTTTGTTTAAAGTCATTTCACAGTCTGTTCCGGTTACGTTTATATTTTATGCTTGCCTGGTTTTTGTCTTGTCTCATGTACCGTCCTGTCTTGTCTGTTACCCCTGTCCGTCCTACTCGGGATTAGCTACTCGCCATTGCTGGCAATGGGAGTCTTGAGGGATTTTACAATTTTTACCTGAACTGACGGATTCAATTCGGCTATTCTCAATCATTTAATTAGGCCATAGTCCATCCCTCAGCAGGTTTTTATTTTACCTCTTGCCGAGTTCACCTGTTTTTTCCCAATTCCCCCCCACCCATTCTTCCCCTTTGTGTCTTCTGTTTGTCTCAGCCACTTCAAATAGTAAAGTCGGCGACCAATAGAAAATTTTTCTTTTTGGCAGATACTCACTTATGTTCTATCAGATCCCACTAATACACCATAAAATTTTATTGTTTTATGACAATTACTAATTTTTTATTTACTGCTTTCCTCCACCTTTAGGATTGCTCTTTGACACGCAGGACATTTGGGTTATAGGCCACTCATATATTTTCTGGGCTGCTAGGTTTGAGTTCAGATCAAGCTCCAATTTTTGAATATTCAGCTAGGGTCCGTTGGATAGGTTCCAGAGGTATGAGATGGCATTCCTTTTGTCCTAAACTGTTAGAGTATGCAAGGCTTTTTGGTAGGCCACGTATTTTGGTGGCTTATTTAGGAGGCAACGACTTAGGGCAGAGGTCCACTGTAGAATTACGAGTTGATATTGTCAACGATTTGGCGAGGGTGCTATCGGCCTGGCCCTTGTGTAAATTAATTTGGTCTTGCATTGTACCTCGACAGGTCTGGCGTGGGGTTAGGAGTTTTCCTGCTAATGACGAAGCTAGGAAGAAACTTAATTTCGCAGTTGCCAAATTTGTGATGGCCAATTATGGCCGTTTCATTTACCATAATAACATTCAATTTCGATTTAGTTATATGTATAGACCTGATGGAGTTCATTTAACAGAGGAGGGTGTGTCATTGTTTATTGGGGATCTTTTTGAGGAGTTGGCGTTATTGGGGTAGTACTTGGTATGGTGGCGGTGCGGCGGTTCTATAAGCTGAACCTTGCTGTGGCGGGAAAGAACGGCAGGTCGCCAGTCCGGGTGCAATTATGATTTAAGGGCACTCCCTTCGTTGACTGGTAGTTGGCTGTACCAACCTAACGGGGGGCAGTATCACCACCTAAACGGGTGGGAAGTCAAGATGGGGGTGAGCGTTACCTTTTGTTGATGATATGAGTTACATGGTTATGTGTATGCACTCTGGGCGATCTACGCCTGCTATGCCTTTTGTTGTTTGTGTGTGGGCATAGCAGATCTGGCTGATTTCTGGCCGTCCTTTCTTTGCCACCATACATCCTTAAATAAATAATAATTATTATTGCTCCAATAAATCGCCATCAAGTTATCTGCCAAATCCACGTCTCAGTGTCTTTATTTTATGTTAGTATGATAAGTGGTTTGCACACATGACAACACCTCATCCGATAGAAGGTTTAACTCACCCTGATTAGAAACACAGAAAAAGACATTGATATATATATATATAGAGAGAGAGAAATCTCTATATATAAAACCTCTGCGCTAATAGAAATCAACCACAAGATGTGAAATGGCAGAAAAAACACAGCAACCATTAATTGTGTAAAGATTGTTCAGGACTCGATCAATAAAACATAATATATTTAATCATACACATAATAAATAGAAAGTAAAAATGACACATATATCACATAATACATATAGTAAAATACATGTTGAGATAACCTAAAGATTAATTGCAGTTGCTTAAATTACTATAATGCAGAGCACCTCATACAATAATTATACTAAGGATATCTCCACTAGGGGGAGGATTAGGCACTAGGGGGAGGGTTAGGCACTAGGGGGAGGATTAGGATTAGGCACTAGGGGGAGGGTTAGGATTAGGCACTAAGGGGAGGATTAGGATTAGGCACTAGGGGGAGGATTAGGCACTAGGGGGAGGATTAGGCACTGGGGAGAGGGTTAGGATTAGGCACTAGGGGGAGGATTAGGCACTAGGGGGAGGATTAGGCACTAGGGGGAGGGTTAGGATTAGGCACTAGGGGGAGGGTTAGGATTAGGCACTAGGGGGAGGGTTAGGATTAGGCACTAGGGGGAGGATTAGGATTAGGCACTAGGGGGAGGGTTAGGATTAGGCACTAGGGGGAGGGTTAGGATTAGGCACTAGGGGGAGGATTAGGATTAGGCACTAGGGGGAGGGTTAGGCACTAGGGGGAGGATTAGGATTAGGCACTAGGGGGAGGATTAGGCACTAGGGGGAGGGTTAGGATTAGGC
The DNA here is from genome assembly GCA_031769625.1 of Taudactylus pleione. NCBI lineage: Eukaryota > Metazoa > Chordata > Amphibia > Anura > Myobatrachidae > Taudactylus > Taudactylus pleione. The sequence continues at coordinate 164,894 of JAUIMM010000964.1, read as the reverse complement.
ACTAGGGGGAGGGTTAGGATTAGGCACTAGGGGGAGGATTAGGATTAGGCACTAGGGGGAGGATTAGGATTAGGCACTAGGGGGAGGATTAGGATTAGGCACTAGGGGGAGGATTAGGCACTAGGGGGAGGGTTAGGATTAGGCACTAGGGGGAGGGTTAGGCACTAGGGGGAGGGTTAGGATTAGGCACTAGGGGGAGGGTTAGGCACTAGGGGGAGGATTAGGATTAGGCACTAGGGGGAGGATTAGGATTAGGCACTAGGGGGAGGGTTAGGATTAGGCACTAGGGGGAGGGTTAGGATTAGGCACTAGGGGGAGGGTTAGGATTAGGCACTAGGGGGAGGATTAGGATTAGGCACTAGGGGGAGGGTTAGGATTAGGCACTAGGGGGAGGGTTAGGATTAGGCACTAGGGGGAGGGTTAGGATTAGGCACTAAGGGGAGGATTAGGATTAGGCACTAGGGGGAGGGTTAGGATTAGGCACTAGGGGGAGGGTTAGGATTAGGCACTAGGGGGAGGATTAGGATTAGGCACTAGGGGGAGGGTTAGGATTAGGCACTAGGGGGAGGGTTAGGATTAGGCACTAGAGGGAGAGGGTTAGGATTAGGCACTGGGGAGAGGGTTAGGATTAGGCACTAGGGGGAGGGAGTGCCTTCCACTAAGGAGATGTCCTGCAATGTAGCAGCGGCCGCGCTGTGAAGATACACTGTAGTAATAGCGTTGATCACATGATCGGCACACCAGCGTGCTGGGCGGTCGAGTCAATAGCTGCTGGATGTCCTGCACTACAGCAATGTGGCTGGGGATCCCTCTGACGCGTTTTGACCCTATATACAGTGGGGGCTTTCTCAAAGAGTCTTTGAGATAGCCCCCGCTGTATATAGGGTCGAAACTTGTCAGAGGGATTCCGAGCCACATTGTTGGAAGGTGAGGGTCAGAGGGTCAACTTGCCTTTCATTAGATTTTTATGTTAGGTTAGATACTTACCAGATGGTTAGGGTTAGGCACTAGAAGGGACAGTTGGGGTTATGCACCAAGAGGAGGGTTAGGGTGAAGTAGAGGATCATAGTAGAAATTTTAGACCATGTCAACCATTTTTGTGTTGACCGTTACTACTGTATGTCGAATGACTGTAAATGTGACCATGACAAACAAGACCCATGTCAACCAACAGTGTCAACCACAAGTTCATGTCGACCATTTGTGTGCGTCGTTATGACTGTCTGTCATTGTCTATCAGTTATCCCACACCCTATGGTACAGTATGTCACAGTAGAGCATCGTATTCATGTACTTACTATGCAGGAGGCGCCTTCTCAGCCTCTGGAGCTTTGGAGCACCTCTGCACACCAAATCGCTCCATCTGCACTTCAGGGATCGGACGCTCTGATCAATGCCCAGTCTTGCCATAATCTAGCGCCGTGCCCTCCGGTATGCCTGCTCCTTCTCCCGATTATTGGCGAGAGGCTGGTCCCAGAGGAGGCAGGATGAGCAGCTCAGCAGGGATAAACAGCCTCTGTCTGGCAGCCATTTACTGGAGTATAGGACGCACACTACAGTGTGACGTACATTGCGGATGTCAAAGAAGCATAACGCACATGCTCACAGCTGTTGTCAGTAGTGTAAGCTATGTGTGCATCTGAATGTCTGTGTTATTGCAGGGTGCAGGGGAGTTGTGGAGCAATATACAGTATCCCACCATTAGTGAACATTATTTCATCCCATCTCATTGATAGCTGTACTTGTGTCTGACTCATCTGAGCCCCTGACGCTGTGGGTGTATCTGAAACTCTACATAAGCGTCTGCACCCCACCACTGTACATTATAAAAAATATATAGAGGAATGAATCTAAAATAATCAGGATTCTGAAATATCGGGCTGTGGTGGGATTTGAACCCTGGACCACGGCCATGTAAAATGATTGCACTGCCCACAATACTATAAGGGCTTTCACAGCTCTAAGCTGAATCCTTGTGCACTCCACCTACCCGCTGCCATTATTCTTTTAAGCTTAGGGTGAAGGCACAGTGAGGGAAGGGCCAGAGGGGGAGCAATGGATGGCGCTGGGTGCCGGGACCCCTACAGAGGGTGGGGGAAGGTACACTGTAATCATGAATTTTATTTGTGTGGTTTGGTGGGGGAAGTGCATAGCCAGCCCTGACTGTAGTAAATGGATCTGAGAAGTGCTGGAGGGAGGGTGGGGGATGTGCATAGCCAGCCCTGACTGTAGTAAATGGATCTGAGAAGTGCTGGAGGGAGGGTGGGGGATGTGCATAGCCAGCCCTGACTGTAGTAAATGGATCTGAGAAGTGCTGGAGGGAAAGTGGGGGATGTGCACAGCCAGCCCTGACTGTAGTAAATGGATCTGAGAAGTGCTGGAGGGAGGGTGGGGGATGTGCATAGCCAGCCCTGATTGTAGTAAATGGATCTGAGAAGTGCTGGAGGAAGAGTGGGGGATGTGTATAGTTAGCCCTGACTGTAGTAAATGGATCTGAGAAGTGCTGGAGGGAGGGTGGGGGATGTGCATAGCCAGCCCTGACTGTAGTAAATGGATCTGAGAAGTGCTGGAGGGAGGGTGGGGGATGTGTATAGCTAGCCCTGACTGTAGTAAATGGATCTTGGAAACGCTATGGGAAGGGTGGAGGAAGTGCATAGCCAGCATTGGGGGAGATGTACTAAGCTCCAGTTTTCACGGGAGGCTCATGATTTTTTGGGTAATCCGCCGTACCCCAGGAAGGGTAGGCACTTCTCCCATTTGTTGCTGTGTATTTGTAGACAAGCTGCGGTCACACCTCCTGATGGGGTCGGCTGATTCCCCCTGATCCCTCACAATGGACCAGGCTCTGCACAGAGCTGGCAAAGGGGCTTGAGCTTGGAGACACTGGGCTCAATCTAGAACAGCCATAGAATGGAATAACGTTTGGTGCAATTCTGTTGTCGCAGGATTCAGATGTAGTCATTTGTAAAGGCAAAGATGTTTATTGCTCAAATAGTCTTCAAAAAGACTTTCATCCATAGCTTAAGGGGGTCAGCATACAGATGTATACAGCAGTACAATCATTCTTGATATTCAAAAATATACACCCAAACCAGGCTCGCAGGCCTTCTTTTACATCACTCCAATACATATAACCACAGGGGTAAGTCCGCCCTGTGGGTTTTACCCAATCACATTAAGTGCATGTGCCTTGCATGCCTGAGGCATGCTCACCTTTAACATTGTCCCCCTATGGACAGGGGGGAGTGGTCACTCCTCTGTGCCTGAGACCACCCCCAGGGCTCATCATCGTTCAGGATCCATCACATCTGGGATGAAAAAACATTCCCTCGAAAACATACTCATAGGAATCTGCTAAGGGACCAAGCCTGCCACCTCTAGCCTGAATCTGAGCTCCAGAGGTGGGCAACCAAGGTCCCCAGGCAGGGTTTTCTGGCTACGGAGGGGAAGCTCTTGGGAGCTCCCTGAAAGTAATTAGCTGGCTGCATTGGCCAGCTCCACATGCACCCCCTCATACCACTCTCAGGAATGAGATTGCATGGGAGGGCAGTCCATTTCCCTGGAAGGGGCTGGGGGAGCCAGCAACCCACACAGAGCCCTGGATAAGGCAAGTGCCTTTTATATTTAAAAAATACAATTTTACATTCATTTTAAATACTTTTTATTCATGGATCACTGTATTTTCTGTGTGTGTGCTTTTACTTTTGAGCCCAGCGCTCAGCTTTGCTAAAACAGTCCTGCAGTGCTGGGACTATGGGAGCCGAGCTCCCAGTCCCCAGCATGGGGCACTCAGCTGTTCCTTTACCCTCCCCCTGGTGCAGCGGGCGTTAACTATGCCTCCTGAGTGCCACAGCCCCTGGACTTGGTCCGACTGCAGGCACTCCTTACTGCCCTCTTTGTGCTGGGAGGACGGGGAGCTGGCTCTCCCTGTCCCCCCAGCATGTGGCCAACCTGCCTAGTAGTGCTGGGGTGCCAATCCCCAGTGGTCTGTGCACAGTCCCACCTTCTACCATGCTGCACTGGGAGCCAATTTCCCCAGTCTCCCAGTGTGTGGCCGCTCAGCTCTGCAGTCAGGGACACTTGTCCCGGCTCCAGTGACTTCCTGCCACCCTGGAGTGCTGGAGGGCCAGGAGCTATGCTTCCAGACTCCAGCGATCGGTACCCAGCTTTGCAGCACGGGACCAAGTCCTCATCTGCAGTGGCTCCTCATACCTGGTCCCCCCCATTGCAGGGCACTGGGGGTTAATTCACAGCATCGCTACACTGAGGCTCCTGGCCCCCAGTGAGGAGCACTCAGTGGCTCCCTCTGCACAGGTGGTTAACACAGGGCAGGGCCGCGGCTGGTCATACATTTAAGATAAATTTTTACCCACCTGGCGTCTATCACCGGTAATACATTTACAAAGGGTGCCTATACATTTCCAATATAGGGCCCGATTCAGAGTCACTCGCAAGCGGCTTGATGTTTGTGTTTTGCGCATCCGGCGTGCACATGCGCGAGCCCCGTCGAGTGACTGAAGTTCAGTCGCTATGAGGCTCGCTACAAGACGGGGCGGCTGTCGATGGTGAGTGACAGCTCCCCCCATTTTGGAGGCAGGTAAGGGGGTGGCCAGACAAACGCAGGCGTTCCCTTAGGAACGCCTGGCGTTTGTAGGAGGGTTTACTGACAGGAAGTCCACTCGGGCTTGCAGCAGCCAGGACCCTACCCCAGGGTCTCGCCACAAGCCCGATGGTCGTGATAATCGCGACGGTCTCCAGCCCACTCGCACAAGCTGTGGGTAAAAAAAAAAAAAAACACGCCCACAGAGCCAGCAAGCGGCCAGCGGCTGTGAACGGGTCTGAATCATGGCCATAGTGTGGCAGCACAGAGGGTTAATCCCCTTTAGTGCCGCGGCCACCATTAACCACGTATCGTCAGGAGTGAGGACCTGACCATGCTCCTCGCCCCCTTATTCCATGCGGGATACTGGAGGACCATGTCACAATGATTTGGCTCCTGGTCCTGCAGTCTTTTGGGGTTACCAAGAGTTCCCAGGGGGTTTAGGTTCATCTGCATTGCTGTGAGCCTTGCTTTGCTTGTGGATAATATGAAAGTCATAGATCTGAATTGCAAGGCTCCACCGGAACAGTCTGCCATTTTCCCCCGTGGTGTCTTATATCTACTTTAAAGGGTTGTGATCAAATGTCGGCCATATAAATAGGACTGCAGCGTCTTCGCAGCCCACACCAGTGATTCCCAACCTTAGTCCTCAAGGCACACAAACAGTCCTGGTTTTAGTGATATTAATGATTGTGCACAGATGGTTAAATCAAAATAACTGAGGCACTAATTAAGTCACTTGTGCTCAAGTATGGCTATCCCTAAAACCTGGACTGTTAGTGTGCCTTGAGGACCGTGGTTGGGAACCCCTAGCCCACACAATGGCCAAACATTCCTTTTTAATCATGGCATACCCCACCGCCCGCTGTAGCAGTTTCCTGCTCAAATAGGCCACAGACTGCTCCTAGCCATCTGGCCCCTCCTGGCTCAGTACTGCTCCGAGTCCGGACTATGACGCATCAGTCTGTGCAACAAAGTTTTTACTGTAGTCTGGCGCCAGCAGTACTGGAGCTTGTACCAGTGCCGTTTTCAATGACTGGAATGCCAACTCACAAGCGGGTGTTCAGTCAACTACCTCGGAGTTTCAATCTGTTTGGCCACAGAACTGAAGTCAGTGAAAAAGTTTCTGTAGTATCCTGCAATTCCTAAGGTGGCCAGGACCTGTCTCTGGGTTGTGGTCCGGGGCCAGTCTATGATTTCCTCTACCTGCGCTGGTTCAGGGTTCACCTTACTTCCCCCCCCCACACGGTGCCCCAAGTACTGTACCTCTGACATCCCCGTTTGGCACTTGCCTGCCCTTATGGTCAGACCTGCCCACCGAATAATTTCTAACACCTGCCCCACAATCTTCCCAAGTTCAGCTGAAGATAGCGATGTCATCCAAGTAGGCCTGAGCAAAACTTCTGTACCACTTTCAGCATGTCATCGACAAGACTCTGGAAGGTGGTTGGCTCAATCATCATCCCTAATGGCATGGTCTTGAACTCGAACAAGCCAAATGAGGTGAAGGCAGATCGCTTTTGAGCCTCGGGGGTCATTGGTATCTGCCAATACCCTGTCACAACTTGTTACCTGTTAGGAGTCGGCAAATGAAGATGAGATGGAGCAGTTGGAGCAGAAATAACTGGAGCTGGTTGACGATAGGTAGCAGCAGGAATGTTTACAGTAACAAGGGAGGCTTGCAGGGTGTCCCAACGAATAGACATCTCTTGTAGAAATTGAGCCAATTGCCATTGCAAGGCTTGCAGTCCCTCTAAGCGGTTGGCAATACCTTGAAGAAGGTCAGTCCTAGGATCCTGTCCACTAGCCAAATCCATTTGACCAGTGCAAACTGTGACAACTTGATTAGAGCTTGGACCCGGGGTGGAGTCGGATGGTGTCCGTAGGATCGCCTTTTGGTATTGAAATGCAGCCGGTCTCAGAGGGGTATACCTCATGAATGGTAAAGGATGAAATGAGGCAAACTTGATAGTAGGAAGTACTATGGTGCACGTGGAGTGAGAATACAACTGTAGAGACACCAGTGGAACACAATGAACCAGTGGTGGGAGGCAATCAGGAGACATGCTCTAGCAACCAGGAGTCAGAGAGGTACGAGGCAAGACGTGGAACAAAAACAGAGTGGTGGATAACTAGCTGGAACTGCAAACAATAGCACTGACACGAATGGGAGCACAGAGAACTACTGTAGCACACAGCATATGCTATGTAAGATGTTGCACTGGCAACTAAAGGACTTCCTGACAGCCCATAAGTACCAAAACATATGCAGGATTGGCTTCCAGAACTCCAAGGACATGCTGTGACCGGATTGGCCCAGTCACCTGACCCAAATACAAGATGGCGGTGCCCAGCAGTCTACAGCACGGAAGCACTGCCAGTCTCACTCACTCACCTGTCTCCATAATGTTCTCCTTACCCTACAGAACCCAACTGTGCCTGCACCCCCACTGGAAGGCCTCCGCTAGAGCACCCGGACTGGTAAGGACCATGATCTCCTCAGCCTCTCAGCCCTGGTTGTGACACACTCCTTGCCATCAATGCGGAATAAGCAATAGGCATCAAATTTGGTTGCCTCATTCAACTGGCGGTAATCTATGCAAAACCGCATCATACGGTTCTTCTTGGGTACCAATACAACCGAGGCGGCCCAGGGATTGTTGGAGCGTGTAATTACGACAAGTGCTAACATCTCCTGCACCTCATCATAGATACTTGCCTGACCCTCTGGTGAGACCCAATATACGGGTTGCTGAATCTGCTCATGCACACCACTATCTACGTGGTGTGCATGCAAGGAAGTCAAACTGGGCTTCCTACTGAACTGGGCATTTTATTACCACAGCACTGACTCAAGATGCTCCCTCTTGAGGTTACCAAGTTCCTTGCTCCAGCTTACTTCCTCTACACCACCCTCACCTCTGGCATCTGTGAGGTCAGGAATTTAATAATTTTTTAGTTCCTCCATCGTTAAGCAGCACACAGCTGCTACGGACTCCACACGCTTGTGGTATGCCTTCAACATATCCACATGGTAGGTACACTGCTTCCTGCCATCACTGTCAAATGACACCACATAGGTGAGACTGTGTATGGTCCGCCCCAGGCAGCCTGGAGCTTCTTTTGGCATGTGGGCACCAAAGCCAGCACCTTCTGCCCTACTTCAAAAATCCTGGCATGTGCGCTCTGGTCAAACCAAGTTTTCTTCTTGTTCTGCGCTTTTTCAAGATTCGCTTGCACAAGCCCCATGAGATTCTCCAACTGATCTCTGAGCTTCAACACATACTCCATCATGGACTCATCCTGGGGACTCAGCTCCCATTCCCAAGATTCATGGAACATGTCGAGGGGTCATCAGACTGTGCGGCCATCAAGTAACTCAAAGGGTGAGAAACCGGTGGGCTCCCTCGGCACTTCCCAAGGTGCGGCAGGTATCATTCCCAGCAGGGGTTAAAGTGGGCACTAACGTGGTGGAACTGAGTTCAATTACCTTTAATGGTAGGTGGAACTAGTTCCTCCTCTGCCACATCCCTGAATAGAAGTCCTACAGACAGTGGTGTATCTAGGGATTTGAGTGCCCCTGGCAAGGTAATGGACTGGTGCCCCCATAATTTCAGGAAGTGCCCCCCAGTAGTACTCCCCTCTATGTAGTGTCCCCAGTAGTAGTCCCCTCTATGCAGTGCCCCCAGTTGTCCACCTATGCAGTGCCAGTAGTAGTCCCCCTATGCAGTGCCCACAGTAGTAGTCCCGCTACGCAGTGCCCACAGTAGTAGTCCTCCTATGCAGTGCCAGTAGTAGTCTCCCTATGCAGTGCACCCAGTAGTAGTCCCCCTATGCAGTGCACCCAGTAATAGTCCCCCTTATGCATTGCCCCCAGTAGTAGTCCCCCCTATACAGTGCCCTCAGTAGCGGCCATCGCCCCCCATAACGTGCCCCCCGTAGCGGCCCTACAATACAGTGCCCCCAGTAGCGTCCATCCCCCCATAATATGCCCCCCAAAATACAGTGCCCTCAGTAGTGTCCATCCCCCTCCATAACGTGCCCCCAGTAGTGGCCTCAATACAGTGCCACCAGTAGCATCCATCCGTGCCCCCTAGTAGCCAACAGTCAGCCCCCACTGGCAGCTGTGTATTTGTAAACTTTGTAGGGCAGAGCACTCTCACTGCGGTCTGCCCTACACTTGGGGCCCGAGGGACTAGTGGGGTAGTCCACCCATTGGCTGCTGGTGGCACTGCCGGATGGCGCCCCCCTTTTGGCCGGCACCCCTGGTGAGTGCCATCTTGGCCAATGGGTAGATACGCCCCTACCTACAGAGTACCACTGTCTGGTGAAACACAGGAAGATGGTGCTGAAGAGACGGTGGGATAGAGAACTTTTTTTTTTTTTTTAAGTGAACTTACAGTGTAGACTATCATAGCCCCCAAAGTTCTGGGGGCCTAGGCCATTCAGTTTCCTATACACAACAGTGTGTTTTTGTGTAAAGATCAGTCTTCACATTGTTCTGGCCTCTCAGAGTAGCTCTGCCTAACGTGTGTGTGAGGGAGGGGGAGCAGGCAGCGGGGGAGGTGAGTTCCACCACCTCTCTAGGACTGGTTCCCAGTCTCCCCCCTCTGAAGTCACAAATGCCCTTAGCATCTGCTTCAGAGTTCCGTTGAATCTCTCGCACAGTCCATTTGTTTGGGGGTGAATGGGGGATGTGCAGAGTTGCCTCACTCCGCACCTTGCACAGAGACACTGGACCAGATCACTCATGAAAAATGGGGAACCCTACTCTGCTAAATATGCCTAGCAGTGTGTCTGCTACCTATTTCGCAGCGATGGCGGACAGCCTCTGGATACCGGGTGGCATAATCCACGAGGATGAGGATGTAAAGTATCTCTTCCCCGATCTACTGGGCACAGGTAGTGGACCTATAATGTCTACAGTGACTTGTTGTAAAGGTTCCCCGACTATTGGCAAGGACCTAAGGGTAGCCTGAGCACTGGGTCATCCAAGCCACTGGCACATGTCACAGAACTTACAGTAGACCTGGACTTCATCCAATATTCTAAGCCAGAAAAAGTTCTGTCAGGCGCTTCAGAGTCTGGTCCCTCCCCTGGTGTCCAGCCAAAGGGAATTTGTGCACCACTGACATCAGTGGTGCTCGAAAGCTCCAGGGAACCACCAGTTGAACTTGCTCCCTAACCGGCTTATCCCATTCTAATTTGCCTATCTGGTACAGTAAAACTTTCCACCAGGTTACACTCCCTTCCCCCATCCCAGAAAGGCCATTGCCAGCTTGGCGCCTCATGCTTTCCAGGGATGTTTCGGAGAGCTGAGCCTCCCTAACCTCCTACCTTGAGCCCTCACCAGTTTCTAAGTTGAGACACTCTACAGGGGAGTTCTAGGTTGGGATTACTAGGGTCAGTCTGGTCCAGATCAGTCGAAGAGTGTGGTCACTCATACTCATCACCAGAGTTAGCAAACCACTAGGAACAGGAGCATCACTGGGCACCCCCAAAGAATCCAACAAGCCCGAATCAACATCCTCTGCATTGCTAGGGGACATAGGCATATCAGAGGCAAAAGTCATGCTGGGTAGATGGGCTGGTTGATGCTCTGGTTGGCACTTTGCCAGCAGCAGCTGTGGTCTTTCCTCTGGTCCGGAATCGATGAGAACTGTAGTTGGGCCGCTTGACTCTGGGTGATGGTGTTAGCAAAGGCAGTAACTATTCCGCCACCAAGATCATTCCCCAGCACTTCTTGTCCAGTAGGGGACCTGGTTCTCTCTGGTGATTTGCAGACAGAACAGGGTGGTTACTGGTCAAGAGCACCCAGGTTGGAAGATGCTTACTTTGGGGGATGATTAGCAGAAGAAGTGCCCCCCTGGTGGTACAGTCTTTTGGGGTTGACTATTGGTCAGGCACTTCTGCCTATGAGGCTGAATTGCCACATATTTGTCCACTAGCTTGGCCGCCATCTTCAGGCAGGGAGGCTCCAAGTCTAGCACCCACTCCTACCTGCAGTAGAACTGTTCTCGGTACAGCAGGACAATCAGTGCATCCCAGGAAGTTGCATCAGATCCCTTCACTACATACTACCTCAGCTGGGTGGAGAACTGCTCATGGGTGCTGGTAGGGTACTTGGGCAAGTCACATAACTTTTTCCTGTAGGGCTCTGGAGTGATGAAGTATCTCTGTAGGGGGGCTGTTCCGACTTCATCATAGCCATTACAGTCCTCTGTGGCCAATCCTCGATAGGTGTCCAGTGCCTATCCATTTAGAGTGGGTACTAGGTGTCTGACCGACTCCCGCCTAGGCAAATAGTGGAGTTTGCAAGTCCTCTCAAATACTTGCAAGTGTCCATCAATGTCTCCATCACTGTTTGCACTGGGTATAGCAACTGGCAACGGTTCTCACATTTGGATGATGAGCATGCATTCCTGCTTCATTGCCCTGTCGCCCAATTCCTCTAGTGTATCTGCTCTTTACCCCCCCCCCCCTCCACCCAGGGCATTAGGATTCCTGCCATGCTGAGAAACAAAACTGTTGTGATAAGGGGCAGGGCTTGGAGATCTGAGGGCTGTCCACTGTTAGGTAATCCTCATGGGTGCTGCCGACGTCAATGTTGACCACCTCTGTCTGGTTCAACTCTTCCCAACTCTTAAGCGCCTCCCATCGGGTGTGATATGCATTACGGCCAGCGGTTCAAATCCCGACAGCGGCTGCCCGACAAAAGAGGAAATCCCGATCGTCCTAAAGGTAAGTATAAACTAATCTAATTCCTCATGCACAAAGATTTACCCAGAAAAAATCCACAGGACCTCATGTTTATCTGCAATTGTTCTGCACAGAGTTCCTTACTGGAGAAAAGTATAAAAAAACACTGGCATATATTACGGGCAGATGAGGACCTAGAAAAACATCTACCAGAATACCCTAGGATAATTTATAGGAGAGCCCCCACCATTAAATCCTCATTTGTCAAGAGTCATCTAAAAGGGACGGGCTCCAGAAAGACCCCTACAACTACAGGTTTTTCAAGATGCGGAATGTGTACGGCATGCAAGAAGACAAAGTGGAACAACACACAGATTACGAAACAAATCAAATCCTTTCACAATAATAAAACTTTCAACATTAAGGAGAGGATCAATTGCCAAACTACAGGAGTTATATATGTGCTCACATGCCCATGTGGCCTACAGTATGTGGGCAAAACAAAAAGAAAGTTACATGTCCGAATATAGGAGCACTTATGCAATATTCAAAACAAAAAGGATAACCACAGCGTCCCATTACATTTCAAAGAAAAGCATAATAGCAACCCAAAAGATTTACAATTTGTTGGATTAAAGAGGATAGTGCCACCATGGAGAGGAGGGAATATAGATGAAGTTCTCAGTAGAGAAGAAACTAGAACCATATACGAAATGGGAACCCTCACCCCAAGAGGCTTGAATATCGATATGGAAATTGCACCATTTCTTAGATAATACTATGTGCTATAGGTCTCTTCACTTTGAACCTTTCCATTATCCACCCCCCACTCACCCTATTACATATAACTTACTCCACAGTCCATGTGCACACTATGATATACCATCACCATTCAATACATGCACATAGACATAATACGTACATACGTCTGGACCAACAATAACCCCCTCCCCCCCTTGGGTTCAGTTATTTAGACATGCCATAGTCACCAACAGGGAGTTGGTGATCTCCCATCTTAAGGATCTAGACCATTATTTTAGACCACCAATAGAGCTAAGAGTAGCACTATAACCTCCCCCTCCCTCCCTCCCTGTAGATTGGAGTATGTATTCTCTACAAACTTTCATATATTATTTAATTAGCCCTAGGGGCTTATTCTATGAGATGTTTTTTAGAAATCTGACCAATATTCTATCCATTTTTAATTATAGAACAATATTTTAGATTTATTGATGTTTTATTTCTGTGCTAGAAAAACACATTCTATGTTTTATGTAATGTCCCCTTTGTGTAGTTATGTCTTCTACATATATATATATATATATTTATATATATATACATGCACTTTCTTAACTAAGAAGATAAAGCCCTTATCACCTGGTTAAAACAACCGGAACAATACTGCAATAAGAATAAACACGATAAGGGCTAACCATGGTATAATAGCCCAAAATGGCCGAAATGGCATCACAGCAAGACTGCATAAAAAGAGCCCAGGCTGGAGGATCACGTTATCTGCTATCCTGAGGAAGCCACCAGGCGAAACGCGTCATTTGCAGAATCATCGATCCCAGCACGAGCCGCTCAGTGCACATCGCGGCCGCCCTGGTAGTCTGCCGGCAGACCCCCAGCATTTCGGGACCTTGTTATACCTTTCCAGAGCCCAGGAGAGACATCCACGAGTAAACGAAAGTTAATCTACCCAGGATCCACAGCGGGCACGCAGATCAGGACCCTGATCATACCCGCATCCCCACTTCACATTCTACAGACCCCAGGGTTTGGCTTTAAAGGGGCATTCCCCACAGACATTGCTGGACTCTATCCACCTTTGGACGAAATTGGACCTCTTCATTGTGTATATGTAAATACTTACTACAGGGTGAGTAAAACGCTACTCAGCGTATCTCCCTGTGCACTGACTAACAGTGTCTTCTATATGTCTATGTTATATGTTATGTTTTTAGTACCAGTATAGTCTGGTCTTTTTGATTGCACAGACATTCAAATTAGGTCAGATCCCCCCTTTTTTATACCCTCTATAGAATACTCCTAAACCAAGGGACATCTCCTTATTATTATTTTTATTCCAAATTGTGATTATAAATAGTTGTCGCTACAGACTCCATTCCCTTGTATGCTTGGGATTTTTTAAATACTTTTCTATTTGCCTGATAAACTTCAATAAATTTGTTTTTTACCAGATACATGGTTTATATTTAGTTTTTGTCATATATCAGCACTGTATTGGGTCATTTAGTCCTGCGGACACGCACATAACTAATTTGCACAGTTGCAGATTTTAGGCAAGGACCACGCTGAGGGTTCAGATCTATGTTGGGGCATATAATTAATAAGTGAGGTACGTAGTACCCTCATTACACACAGCAGTTACCAGCATTTACCTGATAGTAGGAGTTTCCGTATCCTACTGAGTATTCTATTGTCTGATGTATTTGGTCTAAAGTCACATATAAGCTGTGATTATAGACTCCACCTCCCCGTATGCTGGGTAATCTTGCGTAAATTCTTATTGCTTGACATCCTATTTATAATATCATTGGTTTTATACTGTTTATTTATATTTCCAATACATAACTATTACGTTTGGTTATATACAGAGCTGTAGACATATACGCTATCTACGGTTGTATAGGTACAGAAATCAGGTAAAGGTAAGCGCCGAGTGTTTAGATTTTTATTGGTGCATATTTTAAGTGAGGTACGTAGTGCCTTCACCACACACAGCAGCTACCAATATTTTACCTGATTATAGTGGTAGAGCGCAGTCCCCTCCCCTTTGTCTAGATTTAGATGCCTGTCATTCAACCCTCGCCGGGATTAAGTAGTCTGGAAGCCGGCGGTCGGCATTTAGACCGTCGGCTTCCAGACTGCATCCCCTCCTATCATGTTGCTTTTGGTTGCTCTGTACGGGATTCTGAATGCCCATTTCTTGGCACACCATTTCAAGATCGACCTTGGACATTTTGCTGTAGTTAGCCATCCTGAGCGTTCTCCTGAACTGTAGTTACTTGTCTCTTAAGTAACTCGGCTTCTCCAATCAGGTGACCGAAAAGCCATCTGGGACTATGTCACTGCTATGCCACCTATAGCTGTGACCGGATGACCTCGCCATGTGATCACAGATTTGTTTTTTATCCCTCTGGATCTTGGGGTATTAAGCAGGCCACACATCAGACCAACTTTCCTCCAACCATCCAACTTGTCTATCCAACTAAAATGATTCCCCACACATCTAACCAACTCTTCATCCAACCTGACAACTTTATTTATTTATTTTTTAACAGACCAGCCAACTTCCGTCCAACCAGTGATGTCATAGAAATAGGCAGACACTGTCTGACTACTTCTGCATGTTTTGAATAAATATATTGAACACATACATACATCTATATTAGGGGCGTGCACCGGCCACTATTCGTGTTTTGGTTTTGGATCTGGATTGGTTTTGCCAAAACCACCCTTCCGTGTTTTGGGTTCTGGGTTTTGTGTTTTGGATCTGTATTTTTTTTTAAAACGCATAAAAACAGCTAAAATCACAGAATTTGTAGGTTTTCTGCTCCTATGCTATTATTACCCTCAATAACCTTAATTTCCACTCATTTCCAGTCTATTCTGAATACCTCACACCTCACAATAGTGTTTTTATGTCCAAAAGGTTGCACCGAGGTAGCTGGATGACTATGCTAAGAGATACGAGTGGGCAGCACAAACACGTGGCCCATCTAGGAGTGACACTGCAGTGGCAGACAGGATGGCATTGAAAAACTAGGCCCCAAACTGTACATAATGCAAAGAAAAAAAAGAGGTGCAAGATGGAATTGTCCTTGGGCCCTCCCACCCACCCTTATGTTGTATAAACAGGACATGCACACTTTAACAAACCAATCATTTCAGCGCCAGGGTCTGCCACACGACTGTGGCTGAAATGATTGGTTCATTTGGGCCCCCACAAAACAAGCTGGCAATTAATCTGTCCCTGCACAAACTGGCTCTACGGAGGCAAGATGTCGTCCTCATCCTCCTCATCCACCGATTCCTCACCCTCTTCAGTGTTGTGTACATCCTCATCCTCACAGAGTATTAATTCATCCCCCTGGAATCCACCACCACAGGTCCCTCTGGAGGCTGGTCTCCCTGGAAGAGTTGATAATTAATTTTTATGAACATCATCTTCTCCACATTTTGTGGAAGCAACCTCCTACGCCTTTCACTGACAAGGTTCCCGGCTGCACTAAACACTCTTTCGGAGTACACACTGGAGGGGGGGCAACTCAGGTAAAATAGAGCCAGCTTGTACAGGGGCCTCCAAATTGCCTCTTTTTCCTGCCAGTACAGGTACGGACTGTCTGACATGTCTACTTGGATGCTGTCACCGATGTAATCCTCCACCATTCTGTCAATGGTGACATTATCATATGCAGTGACAGTAGACATGTCAGAAATTGTTGCCAGGTCCTTCAGTCCAGACCAGATGTCCAAACTTGGTCCTGCTTGCCCTGCATCACCACCAGCAGGTTGCTTAGGATACCTAAGTTTTTTCCTGGCAGCCCCAGTTGCGGGAGAAAATGAAGAAGGAGCTGTTGACGTGTCACGTTCCTCTTCAGCTGACAGTGTTTTCACCAGCAGGTCTTTGCACCTCTGCAGGCTTGTGTCAGCCGGAAAGAGAGACACCACATAGGCTTTAAACCTAGGATCGAGCACGGTGGCCAAAATGTAGTGGTCTGATTTCAACAGATTGACCACCCTGGAATCCTGGCAAAGCGAATGAAGGGCTTCATCCACAAGTCCCACATGCCGAGCGGAATCGCTCCATCTTAGCTCCTCCTTCACTTTCTCCAGCTGCTTCTGCAAAAGTCTGATGAGGGGAATAACCTGACTCAAGCTGGCAGTGACTGAACTGACTTCACGTGTGGCAAGTTCGAAGGGCTGGAGAACCTTGCACAACACGGAAATCATTCTCCACTGCGCTTGAGTCAGGTGCATACCCCCTCCTTAGCCTATGTCATAGATGGATGTATAGGCTTGAATGGCCTTTTGCTGCTCCTCCATCCTCTGAAGCATATAAAGGATTGAGTTCCACCGCGTCACAACCTCTTGCTTCAGGTGATGGCGGGCCAGGTTCAAGAGTGTTTGCTGGTGCTCCAGTCTTCGGCACGCAGTCGCTGAATGGCAAAAGTGGCCAGAAATTTTTTGGGCAACCCAAAGCGTCTCCTGCACGCCCCTGTCGCTTTTCAGAAAATTCTGCACCACCAAGTTTATTGTGTGAGCAAAACATGGGACGTGCTGGAATTTTCCCAGATGTAATGCCCGCACAATATTGGTGGTGTTGTCAGATATCACAAATCCACAGGAGAGTCTAAGTGGGGTAAGCCACTGGGCGATGATTTCCCACAGTTTCTCTAAGAGGTTGTCGGTGGTGTGCCTCTTACTGAAACCGGTGATACACAGCGTAGCCTGCCTTGGAACGAGCTGGCGTTTCTGAGATGCTGCTACTGGTGACGCTACTGTTGTTGCTGCGTAAGGTGATACATCTACCCAGTGGGCTGTCACAGTCATATAGTCCTTAGTCTGCCCTGTTCCACTTGTCCACATGTCCGTGGTTAAGTGGACATTGGGTACAACCGCATTTTTCAGGACACTGAGGACACTTTTTCTGACGTTTCTGTACAGTCTCGGTATCGCCTGCCTAGTGAAGTGGAATCTAGACGGGATTTGGAACCGGGGACACACTACCTTAATCAATTGTCTAAATCCCACTGCACTAATGGCGGATACCGGACACACATCTAACCACCAACATAGCAGTCAAGGCCTCAGTTATACGTTTTGCTTCAGGATGTGACTGCTGTCGTACTTCATCCTCCTCGCTACGGACTGTTGGAGGATCAATTGTTTAGCAAAAGTAGTGGTGTTCCTACTTCCTCTCTGAGATGATGAACGACTCCCAGCAGCAGCGGCAGCAGGAGGCGTAGCAATGCAGGATCCTCCGGAGGAATCCCGGATAGGAGAGTCAGTCATGCCAGTGACATGGCCTGCAGGACTACTTCCGATCCTGACTAAGGAGGAAATTGATGAGGAAGGAGTTGACGGTGTGGTTTGCAGGCGCATGGATACAACATGACAATGGGATTTAGGTGTCCCTGGACGGCTTATGGTCTTAGCCAACGTTTCTGAACTTGACAGTAACTTTTAATGAACGCGCTGCAGGTGCCGTATAAGGGAGGATGTTCCTAGGTGGTTAACGTCCCTACCCCTACTTATTTCACCTTTACATATGGCAAGACAGTTGTTGTCCGGATTTGGATAGAAAAATTGCCAGACCAAAGAGGTGGAATGTTTGGTCTTCTGCCCAGGCATGACCGTGATGGGCTTTTTCATCCCACGGACAACAACTGTCTCCCCCGGAGCCCGATTTAAACAAACCACATCACCATCAGAATCCTCCTCGCCAACTTCCTCCTCAGCGCCAGCTACACCAGTATCATCCTGTTGTACTTCAACAATGACATCTTCAATTTGCATATCAGCAAGTGGACTGTTGGTGCTTCTGTCAGCACTTGCAGGGGGCGTGAAAATGGTGGAAAGAGCCACCTCTTCCCATCCAGTGCTGGGAAGGTCAGGCATAGCAACCGCCACCACACTTGGACTCTCCTTGGGGATTTGTGATATCTTCTTAGAACGCAGTTCTTCGCTGTTCTTTTGCAAGCTTAACTCATTTGATTTTTTTAGCGGGAGGAGGGCTTCCATCGTCATGTGAAGCTGAACCACTAGTCATGAACATAGGGAAAGACCTTAGCCGTTCCTTGCCACTCCGTGTCATAAATGGCATATTGGCAAGTTTACGTTTCTCTTCAGATGATTTAAATGTTTTTTTTAAGGTCATTTTCCTGAACTTTGTCATTTGGGATTGTATGTGCCCTCTACTTTGACATTGGGCATCGGCCTTGGCAGACGACGTTGATGGCATGTTATCGTCTATGTCATGACTAGTGGCAGCAGCTTCAGCACTAGGAGGAAGTGGTTCTTGATCTTTCCCTATTTTATTTTTATCGGAGAAAGTTTGGTCCTCCATTTATGTTATATTGATATATACGTGCGGCTAAGGTGCACACAAACACAGAAAATATTTTTTTATTTTTGTTGGAGACTAGTGCACTTTGTGGGTTACACCACCCTTTAAGAAATGAGCCAGCCGGCTCTTTACTTATGGTACACAGGTGCACGCTTGGCGCTGCTCCTTTGTTGATGCACGTGCAGCTACAGCCCACACAATTCACAAAGACAGAAAAAAAATTATTTTTTATTTTTTGTGGAGCGCACTTTGAGGGTTACACCACCCTTTGACAGACGCACGCTTGGCGCTGCTGCTTTGAGGATGCACGTACAGTGCAGACAATTCACAAACACAGAAAATATTTATTTTGTTTGGAGTGCACTTTGGGAGTTACACCACCCTTTAACAGACGAGCCAGCCGGCCCTTTACTTATGACACAGGCGCACGCTTGGCACTACTTTGTTGATGCACGTGCGGCTGCTGCACACACAATTCACAAATAATAAAATATATTTTTTTTGGAGTGCACTTTTGGGGTTACAGCACCCTTTAATGGACAAGCCAGCCGACCCTTTACTTATGGGATGCACGCGCACCCTTGGCACTGCTCCTTTGTTGATGCACGTGCAGCCACAGTGCACACAATTCACAAACACAGAAAATAATATTTTATTTTTTTTGGAGTGCACTTTGGGGGTTACAGCACCCTTTAACGGTCAAGCCAGCCGGCCCTTTACGTATGACACAGGCGCACGCTTGGCGCTACTTTGTTGATAACCGTGCGGCTACAGTGCACACAATTCACAAACACAGAAATTATTTTTTATTTTGTTTGGAGTGCACTTTGGGGGTTACAGCACCTTTTAACGGTCAAGCCAGCCGGCCTTTTACTTACGACACATGCACACGCATGGCGTTACTTTGTTCATGCACGGGCGGCTACTGCGCACACAATTCACAAGCAAAGAAAAAAATATATATTATTTGGAGTGCACTTTGGGGGTTACAGCACCCTTTAACCGATGAGCCAGCCGGCCCTTTACTTATGACACAGGCGCGCGCTTGGTGCTACTTTGTTGATGCACGTGCGGCTACTGCGCACACAATTCACAAACACAGAAAAAATATTTTTTTTTTTAGCACTTGGGGGGAGCACCCCTGAAGGACAGAGCACCCCCTGGTCAACACTACAGCACCCCTTTAGGACATGGACACTGCACAGGACTTTGGAGTGGACACAGCCCCTATCTTCAACTGACTGCACAACACAGTCCAGCCAGCCCCTATGGACTTTGGAGGAGTGGACACAGCCCCTATGGACAACAGCAGCACAGCACAACACTACACTGCACTACACAGCCCAGCCAGCCCCAACTCCCACCCTCCCTCTTCACTGTCCACACCCGAGTGCAAAAATGGCGCCGACGCGGGTATATGGAATCCAAAACCCGCGAGACCCGGAAGGCGGGATGACGTTTTGCCTCGATTTTAGATCCGAGTCAGGCGGGAAAAGTCGAGCCTGACTTGGATCGGCGGGGTTCGGATTTCAGAAACCCGAACCCGCTCACCCCTAATCTATATACTCCTATATGTCTGTGCGTGTGTGCACACACACTAATTAACACTGGACAGCGCCGAATTAGAGCAGGAGAGTTGGGATGGATTGGCGGATGCGGAGCCGTGATGGTCGGGGGGAGGGTGGCCGGATGCAGTGGTCATAGAAAGTATATAGGGGCCCATTTGTCATTCAAAATTTGCGGAGTATTCCCTGAAGACACCCGTTTTCAGGGGATAGCTGCAAATATTAAGTATTCTTCGATATCTGCTGCTGTGCCTCCATTTCCGCTGGCCATGCAACCCCCAGGTTTCTATGGGGGATGCGATGTGGTCAGATTTATCAAGTTCCGGAATACGAAACCTTCATGCGCTCAGCTTGCCCCATCTGGAGATGGCATAAGCCACTGTAGCCTATGGGCTAGACATCGCAAATCTGTTTGGGAGAGTGCTCCATAGGAACCCTCCCTCTGTAGACCGCACGTGCGCAGGCTCCCCGGCACAGGAGTGATGTCACCATTGTCTCTACGGGTGCAAATTCATACATCTGGGTGGTATAATCGCATCCTGCAATATGATCTCGGGCGTTAATATAGTGCCCAGATCACATTGCAAATGTCATCATTGATAAATGGGCCACATATGTATACAGATATACTGTACAAACATACTACATACATATATGATTTTCCCAACTAGTTGGAACGACCGTTTTTTGGCCATTTTTCAGTGTGTGGGAGCAAACAAATGATTATTAATTAGTCCCACACACTGGACTATTATCATTCCAACCAGGCAACTAGTTCGCTGGTTGGAACGATATCGTCCTAGTGTGCGGCCAGCTTTAGGGATTTCCTCTTATCATCAGTAACTGCCTGTTACCAACTCCGCCCACTGGGTGTGTAACGTTGCTGCCACCACCGGCCCCGGAACCGCTTGCTGCTGTGTATGCGTAGACAAGCTGCGGCCACACCTCCTGATTGGTGTCGGCTGATACCCAATAATCCCTCATACCAATATTGGATCAGAACCTCTATGTACCCCTGCCTGTACCTTCTAAAATCCTTCCTATAAACCTCTAAGGATGATGCTAATTTGCGTACGTAGTCACACCATAAAGACTTAGACATAGAACCTGTGGTTCCAAAGCACAAGTGATATTCAGGTAAAAGTTCAGACAGTTACACGCAATTGATCAAAACACAATTTAGGCGCAAAAGTAAATCATACAGACCACAAGTACAGTATACGTACGCAGGCGCTTCTGGACCCAGAGATAGGCTTCAGCAAGAGACCCCTCGTCATTCAGCATTCAGCACAAAGACTCCCAAATAGTGTCCGTGCACCCATACTTATACCCCCACCAGTATAAACAAGACAAAAGGTATGTCTGTTGCTGATGTCATTGGTTCTCAGAGGTGAAGCATCTGTTACAGTGCTTCTAACAGGCTGGTTTAAACAGACTTTCCCTTCCTCTAACAGCTAGGGGTCTTCCTCCTCACGCCTTCTTCAGCATCCTAACAGTTGAATCTAAAATATACATTTTGGTTGCTTGTAGGTTCTGCGGTCCATAACTCGAGAATGCATAATGCGATCTCCTCACCGATAGCACCGGGAAACTGTGGAAAGAGTATGCATCAGAACAACTCCAAGAATGACGTGTTTATCTTGTATAATTCCTTAGTTAACAAATATCTTTATTTCTTAGCATTTAAACTAACTGAACCTTCTTGAATCATACACTTTAAAGCTTATTGAACCTTATGTATGAATATGAAATGTGTGGGTAATCAGGGTTTGGTATAAAGACATATTTAATGTGTGTATGAAAATGCATTTGTCTCTAACTGAGTGAACATTTTAGCAGTGTGGCATGCTGGGTTAGATAGTTCTACATGTCCTGTCAGCAGCCCCCCCCCCCACACCTTTCCTGTGTTCAAAGGGAAAACACCTCTGTCGGTCTCTTGTGTGAAAATGCAAACTACAAGAGACATTCTAGCCAGACCACACGTAGTGAGCAAACACTATGCTGGAAACTTATCTACACAATGCCAGTTGTCACCTGGCCACTTGCTTATCAATACTATAAAGCCATTTCTGGAATATATCCTTTATAATACGTAAAGTAATGAAATAGGCTTTTAGTGAATCACCGTAACATATGATAGTGGTCACAGATGCATTCATATGATGCTAATGGTATTATCGCCACATGTACTAAAATGTGAGCCATTTCGCAAAATGGCGTCTTGCGGCCAGTCGCAAGATGGTGTCGCTGCGATTCAATTTTAAACTGAACTTGTCTCAGCCAATTATTCAGCTTCGACACTCACAATGGACCAGACTCTGCACGGTAGCTGGCAGAGGGCTTGAGCTTGAAGACACTGGGCTCAATCCAGAACAGCCGGAGAAAGGAATAGCGTTTGGCGTAATTCTGTTGTCGCAAGATTCAGATGTAGTCATTTGTAAAGGCAAAGATGTTTATTGCTCAAATAGTCTTAAAGACTCTTCCCCTCAGCTTACGGGGGTCAGCATACAGATGTTACAGCAGTACAATCCTTCTTGATGTTCAAAAAGATACACACCAACCAGGCTCGCAGGCCTTCTTATACGTCACTCCAATACACATTATCACAGGGGGTAAGTCCGCTCGGTGGTTTTTACCCAATTCATATTAAGTGTTCAACCAAGGTCTCCAGGCAGGGTTACCTGGCCATGGAGGGGAAGCTCTGGGGAGCTCCCTGAAAGTAATTAGCTGGCTGCATTGGCCAGCTCCCCATGCACCCCCTCATACCACTTTCATACATTAGATTGCATTGGAGGGCAGTCCATTTCCCTGGAAAGGGCTGGGGGAATCCAGCAACTCACACACTTTGCAAGGCGGCCACGTGGTCTTCTGTCCAGACCTTTCTAAGGTTCTATGCATTTGACACATTCACCTCTCAGGATGTTTAATTTGGACGCCGGATTCTCCTCTCAGCACAGGAGCGTCCCCACCCTTAAAAGGACTGCTTTGGGACATCCCCAAGGTCTCCCTGTGGAGCCTATGGACCCTGAAGAAAATGAGTTATGGTTAAGAACTTACCTTTGTTAACTCTTTCTTCGAAATCCATAGGGTCCACAGGGAACCTGCACTGACATACCTGGCTTCAGATCGGCTATTGTACTGGTCAGCAGTTTCCCGACTCCTTTTCGGTGTGATTTTTCAGCGTACCAATCTTCCTTCTTTCTTATCCTCCTCCCGCCTTTGGCTTATTACCAACTGAGGTGCCTTTGGCTCGGGGTATAGGGAGAGTGGACCAGTACATCCTGGGAGCTGAAAGCTTTTAACTACGCGGTACCCGGATTCAGTTCCACAACCTACACCCCAAGGTCTCCTTGTGGAGCCTATGGACCCTGAAGAAATAAGTCTTTAGCCACCCGGCGCCTAGTGCCAGTAATACAGTTATGATGGGCGCCTAGTTCCTAGATATTTCAACTATGGCATCGCAGCTCAGGATTACACCTCTACGGTGCCGCACCCTCCATTAACCACATGGTTGGGGTGGTTGGGAGCCAGCGTAGAGACTGGGGACCCCGCCACAGCATCCAAAGCCAATATGCGCATCTGTCTAACCAGGGCTGCACAACCAGGACATCCCCGACATACAGACCACTTTCACCTTCAGCACAGGAGGGGACTCAGCAGTGTAGGTGAGAGATTATCTGGCCATAATTATTAGGTGTCATTAGTGACCGGAATGATCCAAGGAATTCATCTAATTATCCCATGTATGGCCAGGAAAAGGATATACACTGACGTTCCAAAAGTCAGTAGGACCCACTGTAGCCTGGAAAAGTGCAGCAACTCGACGTGGCATCGATTCCACAAGTGGATGAAGACCTTCGGATAGCTTCCCACAGCTCCCTGATATTTGTAGGTGCAGGATCTTGGGTGTGAATGGACTTCACCACCACGTCCCTTAAATGCTCAATTGGGTTCATGTTGGGCTAATGTAGTGGCCACATCATTTGTCGGTACTTTCCAGAATGCTCCTCCAACAAATTCTGGACAACTTGGGACCAATGACACGGTGCATTATCCAGCTGGAATATTCTATCGTTGTAGGGGTACATGTAGTTCATGTCAGACTGCAAATGGTCAACAAGAAATCCAAGGTAGCAGTTACCGGTCAATAACTTGTTCAGGTGGACCAGCGGATCCAACCCATACCACATGCACATCCCATAACATTATGGAACCACAACCAAACTGCACACTAACGTGTTAACAATGGGCGTCCATGGCCTCATGGGGTCTGTACCACACCCTAACTCTACCATCAGCCCAAAACTAGAACAATGACTCATCGGACCACAATACGTTACTCATCCTCCAGGGTAAAATTAGCAACATCACGAGCCCAGGTGAGGCGCTGTGTATAAGTGTCGTAGTGGTAACTGGGGCACTCTGGTGGGTCTTCTGCTCCCATATCTCATGGAAACTGAAGAACGCTGCACTGTCCTGCTGGATGTGCACCTGGTACCTCATGTATTGATTGTGGACATGACTTGAGCCAGTATCACTTGTCTATTACTACGGACAATTCTGTCCAGACGCCGCTGGTCACAATCATTAAGCACCTGTGGTCGGCCACTGCACTGTCCACGGTAGGTGGTAATGCCTACCATGGTATTCCTGGTACACACATGACACCATAGATCGAGGAATGTTGAATGTTCGCGCAATTTCAGGCACCCACTATCATGCCCCGTTCCAACTCCGATAATGCACGTTACCTTGCCATGAGCAGCCTAGCCGGTGTTCAAACTGACTCATGACATGTCAGATTACAACTCATGCAGGTCTGGGCATTTCCAAGATGTTACTGTGCGGTGCGCCACCTACCTTTACATACTGCTATCCCATGACTTTTGGCACCTTAGCGTAATATGATTAATATTGCCAGCTTTAGAGCAAGGGATATAGCTGGTGTTATAAAGCCAGGATACGCCGCTAGCGCTGTAGTAAGACACACACAAACTTTTATTATCATGTTAGGATTTTATTGAAGTACGTTGGGTACAGTAGTGTTATTGTGTCCCTGGGGCATTTAGTGTTTACAGTTCCAGTATTGCATGTATACAGTATCCCCCTGCTGCACCAAGGGAACCCTATCACACACCGGACACTAGCGTGTTCCAAACATGTAGCTTGCATACAGTTGTAAAGTAGCATGTCCTGGGGGTAGTCTCTTACACGTACTGGTGTGTTCCAAGCATATATCCTGACATATACCAGTTGTACAGTAGCATGTTCTTGTGTAGACTCTTACATACAACATTCATACACTAGTTGTTCTGAACATATTACATACAACAGTTGTCAGAAGCATGTTCTAGAGTAAATTCTTACATACAACATACATACACTACAGTTTTCTGAATATATATTCTTACAAACACCAGTTGAACAGTAGCATGTTCTGGAGTAGTCTCTTACATGTACTGGTGTGTTCCAAGCATATATCCTTACATATACCAGTTGTACAGTAGCATGATCCAGGGAAGCCGCTTACATACACTGACACATATATCCTTACATATACCAGTTGCACAGTAGCATGATCCAGGGAAGCCGCTTACATACACTGACACATATATCCTTACATATACCAGTTGCACAGTAGCATGATCCGGGGAAGCCGCTTACATACACTGACACATATATCCTTACATATACCAGTTGTACAGTAGCATGATCCAGGGAAGCCGCTTACATACATCCTTACATATACCAGTTGTACAGTAGCATGATCCAGGGAAGCCGCTTACATACACTGACACATATATCCTTACATACACCAGTTGCACAGTAGCATGATCCAGGGAAGCCGCTTACATACATCCTTACATATACCAGTTGTACAGTAGCATGATCCAGGGAAGCCGCTTACATACACTGACACATATATCCTTACATATACCAGTTGTACAGTAGCATGATCCAGGGAAGCCGCTTACATACACCTACACATATATCCTTACATACACCAGTTGTACAGTAGCATGATCCGGGGAAGCCGCTTACATACACCTACACATATATCCTTACATACACCAGTTGTACAGTAGCATGATCCAGGGAAGCCGCTTACATACATCCTTACATATACCAGTTGTACAGTAGCATGATCCAGGGAAGCCGCTTACATACACTGACACATATATCCTTACATATACCAGTTGTACAGTAGCATGATCCGGGGAAGCCGCTTACATACACTGACACATATATCCTTACATACACCAGTTGCACAGTAGCATGATCCAGGGAAGCCGCTTACATACATCCTTACATATACCAGTTGTACAGTAGCATGATCCAGGGAAGCCGCTTACATACACTGACACATATATCCTTACATATACCAGTTGTACAGTAGCATGATCCAGGGAAGCCGCTTACATACACCTACACATATATCCTTACATACACCAGTTGTACAGTAGCATGATCCGGGGAAGCCGCTTACATACACCTACACATATATCCTTACATACACCAGTTGTACAGTAGCATGATCCAGGGAAGCCGCTTACATACATCCTTACATATACCAGTTGTACAGTAGCATGATCCAGGGAAGCCGCTTACATACACTGACACATATATCCTTACATACACCAGTTGTACAGTAGCATGATCCAGGGAAGCCGCTTACATACATCCTTACATATACCAGTTGTACAGTAGCATGATCCAGGGAAGCCGCTTACATACACTGACACATATACCAGTTGTACAGTAGCATGATCCAGGGAAGCCGCTTACATACACCTACACATATATCCTTACATATACCAGTTGTACAGTAGCATGATCCGGGGAAGCCGCTTACATACACCTACACATATATCCTTACATATACCAGTTGTACAGTAGCATGATCCAGGGAAGCCGCTTACATACACTGACACATATATCCTTACATATACCAGTTGCACAGTAGCATGATCCAGGGAAGCCGCTTACATACATCCTTACATATACCAGTTGTACAGTAGCATGATCCAGGGAAGCCGCTTACATACACTGACACATATATCCTTACATATACCAGTTGTACAGTAGCATGATCCAGGGAAGCCGCTTACATACATCCTTACATATACCAGTTGTACAGTAGCATGATCCGGGGAAGCCGCTTACATACACCTACACATATATCCTTACATATACCAGTTGTACAGTAGCATGATCCAGGGAAGCCGCTTACATACACCTACACATATATCCTTACATACACCAGTTGTACAGTAGCATGATCCAGGGAAGCCGCTTACATACACCTACAGATATATCCTTACATACACCAGTTGTACAGTAGCATGATCCGGGGAAGCCGCTTACATACACCTACACATATATCCTTACATACACCAGTTGTACAGTAGCATGATCCGGGGAAGCAGCTTACATACACCAGTTGTACAGTAGCATGATCCGGGGAAGCCGCTTACATACACCTACACATATATCCTTACATACACCAGTTGTACAGTAGCATGATCCGGGGAAGCCGCTTACATACACCTACACATATATCCTTACATACACCAGTTGTACAGTAGCATGATCCAGGGAAGCCGCTTACATACACCTACACATATATCCTTACATACACCAGTTGTACAGTAGCATGATCCGGGGAAGCCGCTTACATACACCTACACATATATCCTTACATATACCAGTTGTACAGTAGCATGATCCAGGGAAGCCGCTTACATACACCTACACATATATCCTTACATACACCAGTTGTACAGTAGCATGATCCGGGGAAGCAGCTTACATACACCTACACATATATCCTTACATACACCAGTTGTACAGTAGCACGATCCGGGGAAGCCGCTTACATACACCTACACATATATCCTTACATATACCAGTTGTACAGTAGCATGATCCGGGGAAGCCGCTTACATACACCTACACATATATCCTTACATACACCAGTTGTACAGTAGCATGATCCAGGGAAGCCGCTTACATACACCTACACATATATCCTTACATACACCAGTTGTACAGTAGCATGATCCGGGGAAGCCGCTTACATACACCTACACATATATCCTTACATACACCAGTTGCACAGTAGCATGATCCGGGGAAGCCGCTTACATACACCTACACATATATCCTTACATACACCAGTTGCACAGTAGCATGATCCGGGGAAGCCGCTTACATACACCTACACATATATCCTTACATATACCAGTTGTACAGTAGCATGATCCGGGGAAGCCGCTTACATACACCTACACATATATCCTTACATACACCAGTTGTACAGTAGCATGATCCGGGGAAGCCGCTTACATACACCTACACATATATCCTTACATATACCAGTTGTACAGTAGCATGATCCGGGGAAGCCGCTTACATACACCTACACATATATCCTTACATACACCAGTTGTACAGTAGCATGATCCAGGGAAGCCGCTTACATACATCCTTACATACACCAGTTGTACAGTAGCATGATCCGGGGAAGCCGCTTACATATACCTACACATACATCCTTACATATACCAGTTGTACAGTAGCATGATCCGGGGAAGCCGCTTACATATACCTACACATATATCCTTACATACACCAGTTGCACAGTAGCATGATCCGGGGAAGCCGCTTACATACATCTACACATATATCCTTACATATACCAGTTGTACAGTAGCATGATCCAGGGAAGCCGCTTACATACACCTACACATATATCCTTACATACACCAGTTGTACAGTAGCATGATCCGGGGAAGCCGCTTACATACACCTACACATATATCCTTACATATACCAGTTGTACAGTAGCATGATCCGGGGAAGCCGCTTACATACACCTACGTTACACTATAGTGTCCATGTGCGCTCTACGCAGTCCGGAATCAGCACTAACGGCAGCGAGATACACTATGACATGTCAGTGTATATAAGGTATCAGATTCTCGCCAGGCACATATCTGACAGCGCTATTTGACATGCAAACACTCATTCATGAAGTATACAGGCAAAAGGATCAGATCTGTGTCGTACAGGTCACATAACATGTCCAAATCCATATGAAATGTATTTCGTTACACCCAAAATTCATATAATAAATATAGAGCAGTAGCAAAGTGTCATTATTCTGTGTTTCCTCGTTACCCCAGGATTCCTAGGCTTTCCTCCCACCCCAAAATACATAACAACAAGTGTTCCTGACATGTGACCTGTACAAGGCTGGCATCATGTAACACGCCAGTTATGACCCGTGCACTATGGCTGATCCCGTTGCCCACACAACAGCAAGGAACACGCTAATTAGAAGTTCATGCACTGCAGGGACTGAGATGAGGAAGGTACTGAGCTTAGTGTCATTAGCACACAGTGTGTAGATAGCAGCAGTCACATAGACATAGCACAGAGGAACAATGACAGCTGCTTGTCACATTCACACATTACTACATACGTGTCAGCCTGACACACAGACATCCCTGTATGTCCCCACTGGGTAATGTCTAAGGTGCATCTCTCTCGCAGGTGTCCTGACCTAGTCACGGATCACATCCTGGTCACCAACTAAGAAGATCTGCAAGTGCCTGACCTATGGTAGCTGAGCGCAGATCACCGGCGCAGAACGTCTAGTGTCCGCGAGACTAAGGACTTGTGTACGTACAGAGTAACTGGTTAGTTTTACAGCCTCTAAAGCAGATCAGAGAAGGGCTATAAAGTGTTAGACGTTACACCACACATACACGCACATAATCTACACAACCACAACAGCAGCCTCCCAGCGGAGCAGGCACCATTCACCCAACAACTACCCGGTGCCTTATTGCTACTCATAAGGCCTCAAAAGGGCTCCAATATTATAGAGGTAACCCAACTCCTGGAGTGTCTTTCTGCCCTTACAATGGAAAACAAGACTCATTACATATGTGCTGCACCATGGGCCTGTAGAATTAATAAGGAAAGACAGGCAGCGAGCGCGTAGGAAAAGGGGCAAAGGTCATGAGCTAGAAGGTCACGGCGTCTGACCCCCAGGACGCTTATTTTTGAAGGATCCAAGGAGTGACTGTACCCCTCTGCGGACACTGGAGCCAACCCTGCGAGCGACAGAATCAGGGGGTGTTGGGAGACAGGAGGTGCTCTGTGGGCGCGCGTCCAAACACTTCTGATACCGGAGCTGAAGGAGATAAAATGTTCTCATTAAAATAACCAACTGAGGACACAGCAAAAACAATATATTACTTTAGGTTTATAGAAAGGGGACATGAGTAAAGGTCTAAAAGGGGGAGGCTAGATCAGCAGCAGAAAGACACGAAATACAAATAAAGAATCTAAATAGGGGACACGTGATACCAGTATAGGATAGGCAGCGAGGGGCACGAGATACTAGTATAGGATAGGCAGCGAGGGACACGTGATACCAGTATAGGATAGGCAGCGAGGGGCACGAGATACCAGTATAGGATAGGCAGCGAGGGGCACGAGATACCAGTATAGGATAGGCAGCGAGGGACACGTGATACTAGTATAGGATAGGCAGCGAGGGACACGTGATACTAGTATAGGATAGGCAGCGAGGGACACGTGATACTAGTATAGGATAGGCAGCGAGGGGCACGTGATACTAGTATAGGATAGGCAGCCAGGGGCACGTGACACCAGTATAGGATAGGCAGCGAGGGCCACGTGATACTAGTATAGGATAGGCAGCGAGGGGCACGTGATACTAGTATAGGATAGGCAGCGAGGGGCACGTGATACTAGTATAGGATAGGCAGCGAGGGACACGTGATACTAGTATAGGATAGGCAGCGAGGGGCACGTGATACTAGTATAGGATAGGCAGCGAGGGGCACGTGATACTAGTATAGGATAGGCAGCGAGGGGCACGTGATACTAGTATAGGATAGGCAGCGAGGGGCACGTGATACTAGTATAGGATAGGCAGCGAGGGGCACGTGATACTAGTATAGGATAGGCAGCGAGGGGCACGTGATACTAGTATAGGATAGGCAGCAAGGGACACGTGATACTAGTATAGGATAGGCAGCGAGGGACACGTGATACTAGTATAGGATAGGCAGCGAGGGACACGTGATACTAGTATAGGATAGGCAGCAAGGGACACGTAATACTAGTATATGATAGGCAGCGAGGGGCATGTGATACCAGTATAGGACAGGCAGCGAGGGACACGTGATACTAGTATAGGATAGGCAGCGAGGGACACGTGATACTAGTATAGAATAGGCAGAGAGGGACACATGATACTAGTATAGGATAGGCAGCGAGGGACACGTGATACCAGTATAGGATAGGCAGCGAGGGACACGTCACATTAGTATAGGATAGGCAGCGAGGGACACGTGATACCAGTATAGGACAGGCAGCGAGGGACACGTGATACTAGTATAGGATAGGCAGCGAGGGACACGTGATACTAGTATAGAATAGGCAGAGAGGGACACATGATACTAGTATAGGATAGGCAGCGAGGGACACGTGATACCAGTATAGGATAGGCAGCGAGGGACACGTCACATTAGTATAGGATAGGCAGCGAGGGACACGTGATATCAGTATAGGATAGGCAGCGAGGGACACGTGATACCAGTATAGGATAGGTAGCGAGAGGCACGTGATACTATAGAATAGGCAGCGAGGGACACGTGATACGAGTATAGGATAGGCAGCGAGGGGCACGTGATACCAGTATAGGATAGGCAGCGAGGGGCACGTGATACCAGTATAGGATAGGCAGCGAGGGGCACGTGATACCAGTATAGGATAGGCAGCTAGGGGCACGTGATACCAGTATAGAATAGGCAGCGAGGGGCACGTGATACTAGTATAGGATAGGCAGCGAGGGGCACGTGATACTAGTAGAGGATAGGCAGCGAGGGACACGTCACACTAGTATAGGATAGGCAGCGAGGTACACGTGACATTAGTATAGGATAGGCAGCGAAGGACACGTGATACTAGTATAGTATAGGCAGCAAGGGGCACGTTATACCAGTATAGGATAGACAGCGAGGGGCACGTGATACTAGTATAGTATAGGCAGCGAGGGGCACGTTATACCAGTATAGGATAGACAGCGAGGGGCATGTGATACTAGTATAGGATAGGCAGCGAGGGACACGTCACACTAGTATAGGATAGGCAGCGAGGGACACGTGATACCAGTATAGGATAGGTAGCGAGGGGCACGTGATACTATAGAATAGGCAGGGAGGGACACGTGATACGAGTATAGGATAGGCAGCGAGGGGCACGTGAAACCAGTATAGGATAGGCAGCGAGGGGCACGTAATACCAGTATAGGATAGGCAGCGAGGGGCACGTGATACTAGTATAGGATAGGCAGCGAGGGGCACGTGATACTAGTATAGGATAGGCAGCGAGGGACACGTCACACTAGTATAGGATAGGCAGCGAGGTACACGTGACATTAGTATAGGATAGGCAGCGAAGGACACGTGTTACTAGTATAGTATAGGCAGCGAGGGGCACGTTATACCAGTATAGGATAGACAGCGAGGGGCACGTGATACCAGTATAGTATAGACAGCGAGGGACACGTCACACTAGTATAGGATAGGCAGCGAGGGGCACGTGATACTAGTATAGGATAGGCAGCGAGCGACACGTCACACTAGTATAGGATAGGCAGCGAGGGGCACGTGATACTAGTATAGGATAGGCAGCGAGGGGCACGTGATACTAGTATAGGATAGGCAGCGAGGTAAACGTCACACTAGTATAAGATAGGCAGCGAGGGACACGTCAAACTAGTATAGGATAGGCAGCGAAGGACATGTCACACTAGTATAGAATAGGCAGCGAGGGGCAAGTGATACTAGTATAGAATAGGCAGCGAGGGGCACGTGATACTAGTATAGGATAGGCAGCAAGGGGCACGTGATACTAGTAGAGGATAGGCAGCGAGGGACACGTCACACTAGTATAGGATAGGCAGCGAGGTACACGTGACATTAGTATAGGATAGGCAGCGAAGGACACGTGATACTAGTATAGTATAGGCAGCGAGGGGCACGTTATACCAGTATAGGATAGACAGCGAGGGGCACGTGATACTAGTATAGTATAGGCAGCGAGGGGCACGTTATACCAGTATAGGATAGACAGCGAGGGGCATGTGATACTAGTATAGGATAGGCAGCGAGGGACACGTCACACTAGTATAGGATAGGCAGCGAGGGACACGTGATACCAGTATAGGATAGGTAGCGAGGGGCACGTGATACTATAGAATAGGCAGGGAGGGACACGTGATACGAGTATAGGATAGGCAGCGAGGGGCACGTGAAACCAGTATAGGATAGGCAGCGAGGGGTACGTAATACCAGTATAGGATAGGCAGCGAGGGGCACGTGATACTAGTATAGGATAGGCAGCGAGGGGCACGTGATACTAGTATAGGATAGGCAGCGAGGGACACGTCACACTAGTATAGGATAGGCAGCGAGGTACACGTGACATTAGTATAGGATAGGCAGCGAAGGACACGTGTTACTAGTATAGTATAGGCAGCGAGGGGCACGTTATACCAGTATAGGACAGCGAGGGGCACGTGATACCAGTATAGTATAGACAGCGAGGGACACGTCACACTAGTATAGGATAGGCAGCGAGGGGCACGTGATACTAGTATAGGATAGGCAGCGAGCGACACGTCACACTAGTATAGGATAGGCAGCGAGGGGCACGTGATACTAGTATAGGATAGGCAGCGAGGGGCACGTGATACTAGTATAGGATAGGCAGCGAGGTAAACGTCACACTAGTATAAGATAGGCAGCGAGGGACACGTCAAACTAGTATAGGATAGGCAGCGAGGTAAACGTCACACTAGTATAGGATAGGCAGCGAAGGACATGTCACACTAGTATAGAATAGGCAGCGAGGGGCAAGTGATACTAGTATAGGATAGGCAGCGAGGGACACGTGATACTAGTATAGGATAGGCAGCGAGGGACACGTGATACTAGTATAGGATAGGCAGCGAGGGGCACGTGATACTAGTATAGGATAGGCAGCGAGGGACACGTCACACTAGTATAGGATAGGCAGCGAGGGGCAAGTGATACGAGTATAGGATAGGCAGCGAGGGACACGTGATACTAGTAAAGAATAGGCAGCGAGGGACACGTGTAACTAGTATAGGATAGGCAGCAAGGGACACGTAATACTAGTATAGGATAGGCAGCAAGGGGCACGTGATACTAGTATAGGATAAGCAGCGAGGGGCATGTGATACCAGTATAGGATAGGCAGCGAGGGACACGTGATACTAGTATAGGATAGGCAGCGAGGGAAACGTGATACTAGTATAGGAGAGGCAGCGAGGGACACGTGATACCAGTATAGGATAGGCAGCGAGGGACACGTGATACCAGTATAGACTAGGCAGCGAGAGACACGTCACATTAGTATAGGATAGGCAGCGAGGGACACGTGATATCAGTATAGGATAGGCAGCGAGGGACACGTCACATTAGCATAGGATAGGCAGCGAGGGACACGTGATACTAGTATAGGAAAGGCGAGGGACACGTGATATCAGTATAGGATAGGCAGCGAGGGACACGTGATATCAGTATAGGATAGGCAGCGAGGGACACGTCACATTAGTATAGGATAGGCAGCAAGGGACACGTCACATTAGTATAGGATAGGTAGCGAGGGGCACGTGATACTATAGAATAGGCAGCGAGGGACACGTGATACCAGTATAGGATAGGCAGCGAGGGGCACGTGATACCAGTATAGGATAGGCAGCGAGGGGCACGTGATACCAGTATAGGATAGGCAGCGAGGGGCACGTGATACCAGTATAAGATAGGCAGCGAGGGGCACGTGATACCAGTATAGGATAGGCGAGGGACACGTGATATCAGTATAGGATAGGCAGCGAGGGACACGTGATATCAGTATAGGATAGGCAGCGAGGGACACGTCACATTAGTATAGGATAGGCAGCGAGGGACACGTCACATTAGTATAGGATAGGTAGCGAGGGGCACGTGATACTATAGAATAGGCAGCGAGGGACACGTGATACTAGTATAGGATAGGCAGCGAGTGGCACGTGATACCAGTATAGGATAGGCAGCGAGGGGCACGTGATACCAGTATAGGATAGGCAGCGAGGGGCACGTGATACCAGTATAGGATAGGCAGCGAGGGGCACGTGATACCAGTATAGGATAGGCAGCGAGGGGCACGTGATACCAGTATAGGATAGGCAGCGAGGGGCACGTGATACCAGTATAGGATAGGCAGCGAGGGGCACGTGATACTAGTATAGGATAGGCAGAGAGGGGCACGTGATACTAGTATAGGATAGGCAGCGAGGGACACGTCACACTAGTATAGGATAGGCAGCGAGGGACACGCGATACTAGTATAGGATAGGCAGCGAGGGGCACGTGATACTAGTATAGGATAGGCAGCGAGGGCCACGTGATACTAGTATAGGATAGGCAGCGAGGGGCAAGTGATACCAGTATAGGATAGGCAGCGAGGGCCACGTGATACCAGTATAGGATAGGCAGAGAGGGGCACGTGATACCAGTATAGGATAGGCAGAGAGGGGCACGTGATACCAGTATAGGATAGGCAGCGAGGGACACGTGACATTAGTATAGGATAGGCAGCGAGGGACACGTGATATCAGTATAGGATAGGCAGCGAGGGACACGTCACATTAGTATAGGATAGGCAGCGAGGGACACGTGATATCAGTATAGGATAGGCAGCGAGGGACACGTCACACTAGTATAGGATAGGCAGCGAGGGACACGTGATACCAGTATAGGATAGGCAGCGAGGGACACGTCACATTAGTATAGGATAGGCAGTGAGGGACACGTGATATCAGTATAGGATAGGCAGCGAGGGACACGTGATACTAGTATAGGATAGGCAGCGAGGGGCACGTGATACTAGTATAGGATAGGCAGCGAGGGGCACGTGATACTAGTATAGGATAGGCAGCGAGGGACACGTCACATTAGTATAGGATAGGAAGCGAGGGACACGTGATACTAGTATAGGATAGGTAGCGAGGGGCACGTGATACTATAGAATAGGCAGCGAGGGACACGTGATACCAGTATAGGATAGACAGCGAGGGGCACGTGATACCAGTATAGGATAGACAGCGAGGGACACGTCACACTAGTATAGAATAGGCAGCGAGGGGCAAGTGATAGTAGTATAGGATAGGCAGCGAGGGGCACGTGATACTAGTATAGGATAGGCAGCGAGGGACACGTGATACTAGTATAGAATAGGCGAGGGACACGTCACACTAGTATAGGATAGGCAGCGAGGGACACGTCACACTAGTATAGGATAGGCAGCGAGGGTAACGTCACACTAGTATAGGATAGGCAGTGAGGGGCACGAGATACCAGTATAGGATAGGCAGCGAGGGGCACGTGATACCAGTATAGGATAGGCAGCGAGGGACACGTGATACTAGTATAGGATAGGCAGCGAGGGACACGTGATACTAGTATAGGATAGGCAGCGAGGGGCACGTGATACCAGTATAGGATAGGCAGCGAGGGGCACGTGATACCAGTATAGGATAGGCAGCGAGGGGCACGTGATACTAGTATAGGATAGGCAGCGAGGGGTACGTGACATTAGTATAGGATAGGCAGCGAGGGACACGTGATATCAGTATAGGATAGGCAGCGAGGGACACGTCACATTAGTATAGGATAGGCAGCGAGGGACACGTGATACTAGAATAGGATAGGCAGCGAAGGACACGTGATACTAGTATAGGATAGGCAGCGAGGGGCACGTGATA
Source organism: Taudactylus pleione (assembly GCA_031769625.1). Lineage (NCBI taxonomy): Eukaryota > Metazoa > Chordata > Amphibia > Anura > Myobatrachidae > Taudactylus > Taudactylus pleione. The sequence goes on along the minus strand of JAUIMM010000964.1, from coordinate 128,061 downwards.
CTAGTATAGGATAGGCAGCGAGGGACACGTCACATTAGTATAGGATAGGCAGCGAGGGACACGTGATATCAGTATAGGATAGGCAGCGAGGGACACGTGATACTAGTATAGGATAGGCAGCAAGGGGCACGTGATACTAGTATAGGATAGGCAGCGAGGGGTACGTGACATTAGTATAGGATAGGCGTGGGACACGTGATATCAGTATAGGATAGACAGCGAGGGACACGTGATATTAGTATAGGATAGGCAGCGAGGGACACGTCACATTAGTATAGGATAGGCAGCGAGGGACACGTCACATTAGTATAGGATAGGCAGCGAGGGACACGTCACATTAGTATAGGATAGGCAGCGAGGGACACGTCACATTAGTATAGGATAGGTAGCGAGGGGCACGTGATACTATAGAATAGGCAGCGAGGGACACGTGATACTAGTATAGGATAGGCAGCGAGGGGCACGTGATACCAGTATAGGATAGGCAGCGAGGGGCACGTGATACCAGTATAGGATAGGCAGCGAGGGGCACGTGATACCAGTATAGGATAGGCAGCGAGGGGCACGTGATACCAGTATAGGATAGGCAGCGAGGGGCACGTGATACCAGTATAGGATAGGCAGCGAGGGGCACGTGATACCAGTATAGGATAGGCAGCGAGGGGCACGTGATACCAGTATAGGATAGGCAGCGAGGTAAACGTCACACTAGTATAAGATAGGCAGCGAGGGACACGTCACACTAGTATAGGATAGGCAGCGAAGGACACGTCACACTAGTATAGAATAGTCAGCGAGGGGCAAGTGATACTAGTATAGAATAGGCAGCGAGGGACACGTGATACTAGTATAGGAGAGGCAGCAAGGGACACGTGATACCAGTATAGGATAGGCAGCGAGGGACACGTCACATTAGTATAGGATAGGCAGCGAGGGACACGTGATATCAGTATAGGATAGGCAGCGAGGGACACGTCACATTAGCATAGGATAGGCAGCGAGGGACACGTGATACTAGAATAGGATAGGCAGCGAAGGACACGTGATACTAGTATAGGATAGGCAGCGAGGGGCACGTGATACTAGTATAGGATAGGCAGCGAGGGGCACGTGATACTAGTATAGGATAGGCGAGGGACACGTGATATCAGTATAGGATAGGCAGCGAGGGACACGTGATATCAGTATAGGATAGGCAGCGAGGGACACGTCACATTAGTATAGGATAGGCAGCGAGGGACACGTCACATTAGTATAGGATAGGTAGCGAGGGGCACGTGATACTATAGAATAGGCAGCGAGGGACACGTGATACTAGTATAGGATAGGCAGCGAGGGGCACGTGATACCAGTATAGGATAGGCAGCGAGGGGCACGTGATACCAGTATAGGATAGGCAGCGAGGGGCACGTGATACCAGTATAGGATAGGCAGCGAGGGGCACGTGATAGCAGTATAGGATAGGCAGCGAGGGGCACGTGATACCAGTATAGGATAGGCAGCGAGAGGCACGTGATACTAGTATAGGATAGGCAGCGAGGTAAACGTCACACTAGTATAAGATAGGCAGCGAGGGACACGTCACACTAGTATAGGATAGGCAGCGAGGGACACGTGATACTAGTATAGGAGAGGCAGCAAGGGACACGTGATACCAGTATAGGATAGGCAGCGAGGGACACGTCACATTAGTATAGGATAGGCAGCGAGGGACAGGTGATATCAGTATAGGATAGGCAGCGAGGGACACGTCACACTAGTATAGGATAGGCAGCGAGGGACACGTGATACCAGTATAGGATAGGCAGCGAGGGACACGTCACATTAGTATAGGATAGGCAGCGAGGGACACGTGATATCAGTATAGGATAGGCAGCGAGGGACACGTCACATTAGTATAGGATAGGCAGCGAGGGACACGTGATACTAGAATAGGATAGGCAGCGAAGGACACGTGATACTAGTATAGGATAGGCAGCGAGGGGCACGTGATACTAGTATAGGATAGGCAGCGAGGGGCACGTGATACTAGTATAGGATAGGCGAGGGACACGTGATATCAGTATAGGATAGGCAGCGAGGGACACGTCACATTAGTATAGGATAGGCAGCGAGGGACACGTCACATTAGTATAGGATAGGTAGCGAGGGGCACGTGATACTATAGAATAGGCAGCGAGGGACACGTGATACTAGTATAGGATAGGCAGCGAGGGGCACGTGATACCAGTATAGGATAGGCAGCGAGGGACACGTGACACTAGTATAGGATAGGCAGCGAGGGACACGTGACACTAGTATAGGATAGGCAGCGAGGGACACGCAATACTAGTATAGGATAGGCAGCGAGGGGCACGTGATACTAGTATAGGATAGGCAGAGAGGGGCACGTGATACTAGTATAGGATAGGCAGCGAGGGCCACGTGATACTAGTATAGGATAGGCAGCGAGGGGCAAGTGATACCAGTATAGGATAGGCAGCGAGGGCCATGTGATACCAGTATAGGATAGGCAGAGAGGGGCACGTGATACCAGTATAGGATAGGCAGCGAGGGACACGTCACATTAGTATAGGATAGGCAGCGAGGGACACGTGATACCAGTATAGGATAGGTAGCGAGGGGCACGTGATACTATAGAATAGGCAGCGAGGGGCACGTGATACCAGTATAGGATAGACAGCGAGGGGCACGTGATACCAGTATAGGATAGGCAGCGAGGGACACGTGATACTAGTATAGGAGAGGCAGCGAGGGACACGTGATACCAGTATAGGATAGGCAGCGAGGGACACGTCACATTAGTATAGGATAGGCAGCGAGGGACTCGTGATATCAGTATAGGATAGGCAGCGAGGGACACGTCACACTAGTATAGGATAGGCAGCGAGGGACACGTGATACCAGTATAAGATAGGCAGCGAGGGACACGTCACATTAGTATAGGATAGGCAGCGAGGGACACGTGATATCAGTATAGGATAGGCAGCGAGGGACACGTGATACTAGTATAGGATAGGCAGCGAGGGGCACGTGATACTAGTATAGGATAGGCAGCGAGGGGCACGTGATACTAGTATAGGATAGGCGAGGGACACGTGATATCAGTATAGGATAGGCAGCGAGGGACACGTGATATCAGTATAGGATAGGCAGCGAGGGACACGTCACATTAGTATAGGATAGGCAGCGAGGGACACGTCACATTAGCATAGGATAGGTAGCGAGGGGCACGTGATACTATAGAATAGGAAGCGAGGGACTCGTGATACCAGTATAGGATAGGCAGCGAGGGGCACGTGATACCAGTATAGGATAGGCAGCGAGGGCAACGTGATACCAGTATAGGATAGGCAGCGAGGGGCACGTGATACCAGTATAGGATAGGCAGCGAGGGGCACGTGATACCAGTATAGGATAGGCAGCAAGGGGCACGTGATACCAGTATAGGATAGGCAGCGAGGGGCACGTGATACCAGTATAGGATAGGCAGCGAGGGGCACGTGATACTAGTATAGGATAGGCAGCGAGGTAAACGTCACACTAGTATAAGATAGGCAGCGAGGGACACGTCACACTAGTATAGGATAGGCAGCGAAGGACACGTCACACTAGTATAGAATAGGCAGCGAGGGGCAAGTGATACTAGTATAGGATAGGCAGCGAGGGACACGTGATACTAGTATAGGATAGGCAGCGAGGGAGACGTGATACTAGTATAGGATAGGCAGCGAGGGGCACGTGATACTAGTATAGGATAGGCAGCGAGGGGCACGTGATACTAGTATAGGATAGGCAGCGAGGGGCACGTGATACTAGTATAGGATAGGCAGCGAGGGACACGTGATACTAGTAAAGAATAGGCAGCGAGGGACACGTGAAACTAGTATAGGATAGGCAGCAAGGGACACGTAATACAAGTATAGGTTAGGCAGCGAGGGGCACGTGATACTAGTATAGGATAAGTAGCGAGGGGCATGTGATACCAGTATAGGATAGGCAGCGAGGGACACGTGATACTAGTATAGGATAGGCAGCGAGGGAAACCTTATACTAGTATAGAATAGGCAGCGAGGGAAACCTTATACTAGTATAGAATAGGCAGCGAGGGACACGTGATACTAGTATAGGAGAGGCAGCGAGGGACACGTGATACCAGTATAGGATAGGCAGCGAGGGACACGTCACATTAGTATAGGATATGCAGCGAGGGACACGTGATACTAGAATAGGATAGGCAGCAAAGGACACGTGATACTAGTATAGGATAGGCAGCGAGGGGCACGTGATACTAGTATAGGATAGGCAGCGAGGGGCACGTGATACTAGTATAGGATAGGCGAGGGAAACGTGATATCAGTATCGGATAGGCAGCGAGGGACACGTGATATCAGTATAGGATAGGCAGCGAGGGACACGTCACATTAGTATAGGATAGGCAGCGAGGGACACGTCACATTAGTATAGGATAGGTAGCGAGGGGCACGAGATACTATAGAATAGGCAGCGAGGGACACGTGATACCAGTATAGGATAGGCAGCGAGGGGCACGTGATACCAGTATAGGATAGGCAGCGAGGGGCACGTGATACTAGTATAGGATAGGCAGAGAGGGGCACGTGATACTAGTATAGGATAGGCAGCGAGGGCCACGTGATACTAGTATAGGATAGGCAGCGAGGGGCAAGTGATACCAGTATAGGATAGGCAGCGAGGGCCACGTGATACCAGTATAGGATAGGCAGAGAGGGGCACGTGATACCAGTATAGGATAGGCAGCGAGGGACACGTCACATTAGTATAGGATAGGCAGCGAGGGACACGTGATACCAGTATAGGATAGGCAGCGAGGGACACATCACATTAGTATAGGATAGGCAGCGAGGGACACGTGATATCAGTATAGGATAGGCAGCGAGGGACACGTCACACTAGTATAGGATAGGCAGCGAGGGACACGTGATACAAGTATAGGATAGGTAGCGAGGGGCACGTGATCCTATAGAATAGGCAGCGAGGGACACGTGATACGAGTATAGGATAGGCAGCAAGGGGCACGTGATACCAGTATAAGATAGGCAGCGAGGGGCACGTGATACCAGTATAGGATAGGCAGCGAGGGGCACGTGATACCAGTATAGGATAGGCAGCGAGGGGCACGTGATACCAGTATAGGATAGGCAGCGAGGGGCACGTGATACTAGTATAGGATAGGCAGCGAGGGGCACGTGATACTAGTATAGGATAGGCAACGAGGGACACATCACACTAGTATAGGATAGGCAACGAGGTACACGTGACATTAGTATAGGATAGGCAGCGAAGGACACGTGATACCAGTATAGTATAGGCAGCGAGGGGCACGTTATACCAGTATAGGATAGACAGCGAGGGGCACGTGATACCAGTATAGGATAGACAGCGAGGGACACGTGATATCAGTATAGGATAGGCAGCGAGGGACACGTGATATCAGTATAGGATAGGCAGCGAGGGACACGTCACATTAGTATAGGATAGGCAGCGAGGGACACGTCACACTAGTATAGGATAGGCAGCGAGGTACACGTGACATTAGTATAGGATAGGCAGCGAAGGACACGTGATACTAGTATAGTATAGGCAGCGAGGGGCACGTTATACCAGTATAGGATAGACAGCGAGGGGCACGTGATACTAGTATAGGATAGGCAGCGAGGGGCACGTGATACTAGTATAGGATAGGCAGCGAGGGGCACGTGATACTAGTATAGGATAGGCAGCGAGGGGCACGTGATACTAGTATAGGATAGGCAGCGAGGGGCACGTGATACCAGTATAGGATAGGCAGCGAGGGGCACGTGATACCAGTATAGGATAGGCAGCGAGGGGCACGTGATACTAGTATAGGATAGGCGAGGGAAACGTGATATCAGTATCGGATAGGCAGCGAGGGACACGTGATATCAGTATAGGATAGGCAGCGAGGGACACGTCACATTAGTATAGGATAGGCAGCGAGGGACACGTCACATTAGTATAGGATAGGTAGCGAGGGGCACGAGATACTATAGAATAGGCAGCGAGGGACACGTGATACCAGTATAGGATAGGCAGCGAGGGGCACGTGATACCAGTATAGGATAGGCAGCGAGGGGCACGTGATACTAGTATAGGATAGGCAGAGAGGGGCACGTGATACTAGTATAGGATAGGCAGCGAGGGCCACGTGATACTAGTATAGGATAGGCAGCGAGGGGCAAGTGATACCAGTATAGGATAGGCAGCGAGGGCCACGTGATACCAGTATAGGATAGGCAGAGAGGGGCACGTGATACCAGTATAGGATAGGCAGCGAGGGACACGTCACATTAGTATAGGATAGGCAGCGAGGGACACGTGATACCAGTATAGGATAGGCAGCGAGGGACACATCACATTAGTATAGGATAGGCAGCGAGGGACACGTGATATCAGTATAGGATAGGCAGCGAGGGACACGTCACACTAGTATAGGATAGGCAGCGAGGGACACGTGATACAAGTATAGGATAGGTAGCGAGGGGCACGTGATCCTATAGAATAGGCAGCGAGGGACACGTGATACGAGTATAGGATAGGCAGCAAGGGGCACGTGATACCAGTATAAGATAGGCAGCGAGGGGCACGTGATACCAGTATAGGATAGGCAGCGAGGGGCACGTGATACCAGTATAGGATAGGCAGCGAGGGGCACGTGATACCAGTATAGGATAGGCAGCGAGGGGCACGTGATACTAGTATAGGATAGGCAGCGAGGGGCACGTGATACTAGTATAGGATAGGCAACGAGGGACACATCACACTAGTATAGGATAGGCAACGAGGTACACGTGACATTAGTATAGGATAGGCAGCGAAGGACACGTGATACCAGTATAGTATAGGCAGCGAGGGGCACGTTATACCAGTATAGGATAGACAGCGAGGGGCACGTGATACCAGTATAGGATAGACAGCGAGGGGCACGTGATACTAGTATAGGATAGGCGAGGGACACGTCACATTAGTATAGGATAGGTAGCGACGGGCACGTGATACTATAGAATAGGCAGCGAGGGACACGTGATACTAGTACAGGATAGGCAGCGAGGGGCACGTGAAACCAGTATAGGATAGGCAGCGAGGGACACGTGATACCAGTATAGGATAGGCAGCGAGGGGCACGTGATACTAGTATAGGATAGGCAGCGAGGGGTACGTGATACTAGTATAGGATAAGCAGCGAGGGACACGTCACACTAGTATAGGATAGGCAGCGAGGTACACGTGACATTAGTATAGGATAGGCAGCGAAGGACATGTGATACTAGTATAGTATAGGCAGCGAGGGGCACGTTATACCAGTATAGGATAGACAGCGAGGGGCACGTGATACCAGTATAGGATAGACAGCGAGGGACACGTCACACTAGTATAGGATAGGCAGCGAGGGGCACGTGATACTAGTATAGGATAGGCAGCGAGTGACACGTCACACTAGTATAGGATAGGCAGCGAGGGACACGTGATACTAGTATAGGATAGGTAGCGAGGGGCACGTGATACTATAGAATAGGCAGCGAGGGACACGTGATACGTGTATAGGATAGGCAGCGAGGGGCACGTGATACCAGTATAGGATAGGCAGCGAGGGGCACGTGATACTAGTATAGGATAGGCAGCGAGGGACACGTCACACTAGTATAGGATAGGCAGCGAGGGACACGTGACATTAGTATAGGATAGGCAGCGAAGGACACGTGATACTAGTATAGTATAGGCAGCGAGGGGCACGTTATACCAGTATAGGATAGACAGCGAGGGGCACGTGATACCAGTATAGGATACACAGCGAGGGACACGTCACACTAGCATAGGATAGGCAGCGAGGGGCAAGTGATACTAGTATAGGATAGGCAGCGAGGGGCACGTGATACTAGTATAGGATAGGCAGCGAGGTAAACGTCACACTAGTATAAGATAGGCAGCGAGGGACACGTCACACTAGTATAGGATAGGCAGCGAAGGACACGTCACACTAGTATAGAATAGGCAGCGAGGGGCAAGTGATACTAGTATAGGATAGGCAGCGAGGGACACGTGATACTAGTATAGGATAGGCAGCGAGGGACACGTGATACTAGTATAGGATAGGCAGCGAGGGACACGTGATACTAGTAAAGAATAGGCAGCGAGGGACACGTGAAACTAGTATAGGATAGGCAGCAAGGGACACGTAATACTAGTATAGGATAGGCAGCGAGGGACACTTGATACTAGTATAGGATAAGCAGCGAGGGACACGTGATACTAGTATAGGATAGGCAGCAAGGGACACATGATACTAGTATAGGATAGGCAGCGAGGGAAACGTGATACTAGTATAGGATAGGCAGCGAGGGGCACGTGATACCAGTATAGGATAGGCAGCGAGGGGCACGTGATACCAGTATAGGATAGGCAGCGAGGGGCACGTGATACTAGTATAGGATAGGCAGCGAGGGGCACGTGATACTAGTATAGGATAGGCAGCGAGGGACACGTCACACTAGTATAGGATAGGCAGCGAGGTACACGTGACATTAGTATAGGATAGGCAGCGAAGGACACGTGATACTAGTATAGTATAGGCAGCGAGGGGCACGTTATACCAGTATAGGATAGACAGCGAGGGGCACGTGATACCAGTATAGGATAGACAGCAAGGGACACGTCACAATAGTATAGGATAGGCAGCAAGGGGCACGTGATACTAGTATAGGATAGGCAGCGCGTGACACGTCACACTAGTATAGGATAGGCAGCGAGGGACACGTGATACTAGTATAGGATAGGTAGCGAGGGGCACGTGATACTATAGAATAGGAAGCGAGGGACACGTGATACGAGTATAGGATAGGCAGCGAGGGGCACGTCATACCAGTATAGGATAGGCAGCGAGGGGCACGTGATACTAGTATAGGATAGGCAGCGAGGGACACGTCACACTAGTATAGGATAGGCAGCGAGGGACACGTGACATTAGTATAGGATAGGCAGCGAAGGACACGTGATACTAGTATAGTATAGGCAGCGAGGGGCACGTTATACCAGTATAGGATAGGTAGCGAGGGGCACGTGATACTATAGAATAGGCAGCGAGGGACACGTGATACGAGTATAGGATAGGCAGCGAGGGGCACGTGATACCAGTATAGGATAGGCAGCGAGGGGCACGAGATACTAGTATAGGATAGGCAGCGAGGGACACGTCACACTAGTATAGGATAGGCAGCGAGGGACACGTGACATTAGTATAGGATAGGTAGCGAGGGGCACGTGATACTATAGAATAGGCAGCGAGGGACACGTGATACAAGTATAGGATAGGCAGCGAGGGGCACGTGATACCAGTATAGGATAGGCAGCGAGGGGCACGTGATACTAGTATAGGATAGGCAGCGAGGGACACGTCACACTAGTATAGGATAGGCAGCGAGGGACACGTGACATTAGTATAGGATAGGCAGCGAAGGACACGTGATACTAGTATAGTATAGGCAGCGAGGGGCACGTTATACCAGTATAGGATAGACAGCGAGGGGCACGTGATACCAGTATAGGATAGACAGCAAGGGACACGTCACACTAGTATAGGATAGGCAGCGAGGGGCACGAGATACTAGTATAGGATAGGCAGCGAGAGACACGTCACACTAGTATAGGATAGGCAGCGAGGGACACGTGACATTAGTATAGGATAGGCAGCGAAGGACACGTGATACTAGTATAGTATAGGCAGCGAGGGGCACGTTATACCAGTATAGGATAGACAGCGAGGGGCACGTGATACCAGTATAGGATACACAGCGAGGGACACGTCACACTAGTATAGGATAGGCAGCGAGGGGCACGTGATACTAGTATAGGATAGGCAGCGAGGTAAACGTCACACTAGTATAGGATAGGCAGCGAGGGGCACGTGATACTAGTATAGGATAGGCAGCGAGGGACACGTGATACTAGTATAGGATAGGCAGCGAGGGACACGTGATACTAGTATAGGATAGGCAGCAAGGGACACGTGATACTAGTAAAGAATAGGCAGCGAGGGACACGTGAAACTAGTATAGGATAGGCAGCAAGGGACACGTAATACTAGTATAGGATAGGCAGCGAGGGGCACGTGATACTAGTATAGGATAAGCAGCGAGGGGCATGTGATACCAGTATAGGATAGGCAGCGAGGGACACGTGATACTAGTATAGGATAGGCAGCGAGGGAAATGTGATACTAGTATAGAATAGGCAGCGAGGGACACGTGATACTAGTATAGGAGAGGCAGCAAGGGACACGTGATACCAGTATAGGATAGGCAGCGAGGGACACGTCACATCAGTATAGGATAGGCAGCGAGGGACACGTCACACTAGTATAGGATAGGCAGCGAGGGACACGTGATACTAGTATAGAATAGGCAGCGAGGGACACGTGATACTAGTATAGGAGAGGCAGCAAGGGACACGTGATACCAGTATAGGATAGGCAGCGAGGGACACGTGATATCAGTATAGGATAGGCAGCGAGGGACACGTCACATTAGTATAGGATAGGCAGCGAGGGACAAGTGATACTAGTATAGGATAGGCAGCGAAGGGCACGTGATACCAGTATAGGATAGGCAGCGAGGGGCACGTGATACCAGTATAGGATAGGCAGCGAGGGGCACGTGATACCAGTATAGGATAGGCAGCGAGGGGCACGTGATACCAGTATAGGATAGGCAGCGAGGGGCACGTGATACCAGTATAGGATAGGCAGCGAGGGGCACGTGATACTAGTATAGGATAGGCAGAGAGGGACACGTCACACTAGTATAGGATAGGCAGCGAGGGACACGTGATACTAGAATAGAATAGGCAGCGAGGGGCACGTCACACTAGTATAGGATAGGCAGCGAGGGGCACGTGATACTAGTATAGGATAGGCAGCGAGGGACACGTGATACTAGTATAGGATAGGCAGAGAGGGGCACGTGATACTAGTATAGGATAGGCAGCGAGTGCCACGTGATACTAGTATAGGATAGGCAGCGAGGGACACGTGATACTAGTATAGGATAGGCAGCGAGGGACACGTGATACTAGTATAGGATAGGCAGCGAGGGGCACGTGATACTAGTATAGGCAGCGAGGGGCACGTGATACTAGTATAGGATAGGCAGCGAGTGCCACGTGATACTAGTATAGGATAGGCAGCGAGGGGCACGTGATACTAGTATAGGATAGGCAGCGAGGGACACGTGATACTAGTATAGGATAGGCAGAGAGGGGCACGTGATACTAGTATAGGATAGGCAGCGAGGGACACTTGATACCAGTATAGGATAGGCAGCGAGGGACACGTGATACCAGTATAGGATAGGCAGCGAGGGACACGTTATACCAGTATAGGATAGGCAGCGAGGGACACGTGATACCAGTATAGGATAGGCAGCGAGGGACACGTGATACTAGTATAGGATAGGCAGCGAGGGACACGTCACACCAGTATAGGATAGGCAGCGAGGGCCACGTGATACCACTATAGGATAGGCAGCGAGGGCCACGTGATACCACTATAGGATAGGCAGCGAGGGCCACGTGATACCACTATAGGATAGGCAGCGAGGGGCACGTGATACTAGTATAGGATTGGCAGCGAGGGGCACGTGATACTAGTATAGGATAGGCAGCGAGGGACACGTGATACTAGTATAGGATAGGCAGCGAGGGACACGTGATACCAGTATAGGATAGGTAGCGAGGGGCATGTGATAATATAGAATAGGCAGCGAGGGACACGTGATACCAGTAGGATAGGCAGCGAGGGACACGTAATACTAGAAAAGGATAGGCAGCGAAGGACACGTGATACTAGTATAGGATAGGCAGCGAGGGACACGTGATAGCAGTATAGGATAGGCAGCGAGGGGCACGTGATACCAGTATAGGATAGGCAGCGAGAGGCACGTGATACTAGTATAGGATAGGCAGCGAGGGACACGTCACACTAGTATAGGATAGGCAGCGAGGGACACGTGATACTAGTATAGGAGAGGCAGCAAGGGACACGTGATACCAGTATAGGATAGGCAGCGAGGGACACGTCACATTAGTATTGGATAGGCAGCGAGGGACAGGTGATATCAGTATAGGATAGGCAGCGAGGGACACGTCACACTAGTATAGGATAGGCAGCGAGGGACACGTGATACCAGTATAGGATAGGCAGCGAGGGACACGTCACATTAGTATAGGATAGGCAGCGAGGGACACGTGATATCAGTATAGGATAGGCAGCGAGGGACACGTCACATTAGTATAGGATAGGCAGCGAGGGACACGTGATACTAGAATAGGATAGGCAGCGAAGGACACGTGATACTAGTATAGGATAGGCAGCGAGGGGCACGTGATACTAGTATAGGATAGGCAGCGAGGGGCACGTGATACTAGTATAGGATAGGCAGCGAGGGGCACGTGATACTAGTATAGGATAGGCGAGGGACACGTGATATCAGTATAGGATAGGCAGCGAGGGACACGTGATATCAGTATAGGATAGGCAGCGAGGGACACGTCACATTAGTATAGGATAGGCAGCGAGGGACACGTCACATTAGTATAGGATAGGTAGCGAGGGGCACGTGATACTATAGAATAGGCAGCGAGGGACACGTGATACTAGTATAGGATAGGCAGCGAGGGGCACGTGATACCAGTATAGGATAGGCAGCGAGGGACACGTGACACTAGTATAGGATAGGCAGCGAGGGACACGTGACACTAGTATAGGATAGGCAGCGAGGGACACGCGATACTAGTATAGGATAGGCAGCGAGGGGCACGTGATACTAGTATAGGATAGGCAGAGAGGGGCACGTGATACTAGTATAGGATAGGCAGCGAGGGCCACGTGATACTAGTATAGGATAGGCAGCGAGGGGCAAGTGATACCAGTATAGGATAGGCAGCGAGGGCCACGTGATACCAGTATAGGATAGGCAGAGAGGGGCACGTGATACCAGTATAGGATAGGCAGCGAGGGACACGTCACATTAGTATAGGATAGGCAGCGAGGGACACGTGATACCAGTATAGGATAGGTAGCGAGGGGCACGTGATACTATAGAATAGGCAGCGAGGGACACGTCACATTAGTATAGGATAGGCAGCGAGGGACACGTGATACCAGTATAGGATAGGTAGCGAGGGGCACGTGATACTATAGAATAGGCAGCGAGGGACACGTCACATTAGTATAGGATAGGCAGCGAGGGACACGTGATACCAGTATAGGATAGGTAGCGAGGGGCACGTGATACTATAGAATAGGCAGCGAGGGGCACGTGATACCAGTATAGGATAGGCAGCGAGGGACACGTGATACTAGTATAGGAGAGGCAGCGAGGGACACGTGATACCAGTATAGGATAGGCAGCGAGGGACACGTCACATTAGTATAGGATAGGCAGCGAGGGACACGTGATATCAGTATAGGATAGGCAGCGAGGGACACGTCACACTAGTATAGGATAGGCAGCGAGGGACACGTGATACCAGTATAGGATAGGCAGCGAGGGACACGTCACATTAGTATAGGATAGGCAGCGAGGGACACGTGATATCAGTATAGGATAGGCAGCGAGGGACACGTGATACTAGTATAGGATAGGCAGCGAGGGGCACGTGATACTAGTATAGGATAGGCAGCGAGGGGCACGTGATACTAGTATAGGATAGGCGAGGGACACGTGATATCAGTATAGGATAGGCAGCGAGGGACACGTGATATCAGTATAGGATAGGCAGCGAGGGACACGTCACATTAGTATAGGATAGGCAGCGAGGGACACGTCACATTAGCATAGGATAGGTAGCGAGGGGCACGTGATACTATAGAATAGGAAGCGAGGGACTCGTGATACCAGTATAGGATAGGCAGCGAGGGGCACGTGATACCAGTATAGGATAGGCAGCGAGGGCAACGTGATACCAGTATAGGATAGGCAGCGAGGGGCACGTGATACCAGTATAGGATAGGCAGCGAGGGGCACGTGATACCAGTATAGGATAGGCAGCGAGGGGCACGTGATACCAGTATAGGATAGGCAGCGAGGGGCACGTGATACCAGTATAGGATAGGCAGCGAGGGGCACGTGATACTAGTATAGGATAGGCAGCGAGGTAAACGTCACACTAGTATAAGATAGGCAGCGAGGGACACGTCACACTAGTATAGAATAGGCAGCGAGGGGCAAGTGATACTAGTATAGGATAGGCAGCGAGGGACACGTGATACTAGTATAGGATAGGCAGCGAGGGAGACGTGATACTAGTATAGGATAGGCAGCGAGGGGCACGTGATACTAGTATAGGATAGGCAGCGAGGGGCACGTGATACTAGTATAGGATAGGCAGCGAGGGGCACGTGATACTAGTATAGGATAGGCAGCGAGGGACACGTGATACTAGTAAAGAATAGGCAGCGAGGGACACGTGAAACTAGTATAGGATAGGCAGCAAGGGACACGTAATACAAGTATAGGTTAGGCAGCGAGGGGCACGTGATACTAGTATAGGATAAGTAGCGAGGGGCATGTGATACCAGTATAGGATAGGCAGCGAGGGACACGTGATACTAGTATAGGATAGGCAGCGAGGGAAACCTTATACTAGTATAGAATAGGCAGCGAGGGACACGTGATACTAGTATAGGAGAGGCAGCGAGGGACACGTGATACCAGTATAGGATAGGCAGCGAGGGACACGTCACATTAGTATAGGATAGGCAGCGAGGGACACGTGATATCAGTATAGGATAGGCACCGAGGGACACGTCACACTAGTATAGGATAGGCAGCGAGGGACACGTGATACCAGTATAGGATAGACAGCGAGGGACACGTCACATTAGTATAGGATAGGCATCGAAGGACACGTGATATCAGTATAGGATAGGCAGCGAGGGACACAACACATTAGTATAGGATAGGCAGCGAGGGACACGTGATACTAGAATAGGATAGGCAGCAAAGGACACGTGATACTAGTATAGGATAGGCAGCGAGGGGCACGTGATACTAGTATAGGATAGGCAGCGAGGGGCACGTGATACTAGTATAGGATAGGCGAGGGAAACGTGATATCAGTATAGGATAGGCAGCGAGGGACACGTGATATCAGTATAGGATAGGCAGCGAGGGACACGTCACATTAGTATAGGATAGGCAGCGAGGGACACGTCACATTAGTATAGGATAGGTAGCGAGGGGCACGAGATACTATAGAATAGGCAGCGAGGGACACGTGATACCAGTATAGGATAGGCAGCGAGGGGCACGTGATACCAGTATAGGATAGGCAGCGAGGGGCACGTGATACTAGTATAGGATAGGCAGAGAGGGGCACGTGATACTAGTATAGGATAGGCAGCGAGGGCCACGTGATACTAGTATAGGATAGGCAGCGAGGGGCAAGTGATACCAGTATAGGATAGGCAGCGAGGGCCACGTGATACCAGTATAGGATAGGCAGAGAGGGGCACGTGATACCAGTATAGGATAGGCAGCGAGGGACACGTCACATTAGTATAGGATAGGCAGCGAGGGACACGTGATACCAGTATAGGATAGGCAGCGAGGGACACATCACATTAGTATAGGATAGGCAGCGAGGGACACGTGATATCAGTATAGGATAGGCAGCGAGGGACACGTCACACTAGTATAGGATAGGCAGCGAGGGACACGTGATACAAGTATAGGATAGGTAGCGAGGGGCACGTGATCCTATAGAATAGGCAGCGAGGGACACGTGATACGAGTATAGGATAGGCAGCAAGGGGCACGTGATACCAGTATAGGATAGGCAGCGAGGGGCACGTGATACTAGTATAGGATAGGCAGCGAGGGGCACGTGATACTAGTATAGGATAGGCAACGAGGGACACATCACACTAGTATAGGATAGGCAGCGAGGTACACGTGACATTAGTATAGGATAGGCAGCGAAGGACACGTGATACTAGTATAGGATAGGCAGCAAGGGACACGTAATACAAGTATAGGTTAGGCAGCGAGGGGCACGTGATACTAGTATAGGATAAGTAGCGAGGGGCATGTGATACCAGTATAGGATAGGCAGCGAGGGACACGTGATACTAGTATAGGATAGGCAGCGAGGGACACGTCACACTAGTATAGGATAGGCAGCGAGGTACACGTGACATTAGTATAGGATAGGCAGCGAAGGACACGTGATACTAGTATAGTATAGGCAGCGAGGGGCACGTTATACCAGTATAGGATAGACAGCGAGGGGCACGTGATACTAGTATAGGATAGGCAGCGAGGGGCACGTGATACTAGTATAGGATAGGCGAGGGACACGTGATATCAGTATAGGATAGGCAGCGAGGGACACGTGATACCAGTATAGGATAGGCAGCGAGGGGCACGTGATACTAGTATAGGATAGGCAGCGAGGTAAACGTCACACTAGTATAAGATAGGCAGCGAGGGACACGTCACACTAGTATAGGATAGGCAGCGAAGGACACGTCACACTAGAATAGAATAGGCAGCGAGGGACACGTGATACTAGTAAAGAATAGGCAGCGAGGGACACGAGAAACTAGTATAGGATAGGCAGCAAGGGACACGTAATACTAGTATAGGATAGGCAGCGAGGGGCACGTGATACCACTATAGGATAGGCAGCGAGGGGCACGTGATACCAGTATAGGATAGGCAGCGAGGGACACGTGATACCAGTACAGGATAGGCAGCGAGGGGCACGTGATACCAGTATAGGATAGGCAGCGAGGGGCACGTGATACCAGTATAGGATAGGCAGCGAGGGGCACGTGATACCAGTATAGGATAGGCAGCGAGGGGCACGTGATACCAGTATAGGATAGGCAGCGAGGGGCACGTGATACTAGTATAGGATAGGCAGCGAGGTAAACGTCACACTAGTATAAGATAGGCAGCGAGGGACACGTCACACTAGTATAGGATAGGCAGCGAAGGACACGTCACACTAGTATAGAATAGGCAGCGAGGGGCATGTGATACCAGTATAGGATAGGCAGCGAGGGACACGTGATACTAGTATAGGATAGGCAGCGAGGGAAACGTGATACTAGTATAGGATAGGCAGCGAGGGAAACGTGATACTAGTATAGATTAGGCAGCGAGGGACACGTGATACTAGTATAGGAGAGGCAGCAAGGGACACGTGATACCAGTATAGGATAGGCAGCGACGGACACGTCACATTAGTATAGGATAGGCAGCGAGGGACACGTGATATCAGTATAGGATAGGCAGCGAGGGACACGTCACACTAGTATAGGATAGGCAGCGAGGGACACGTGATACCAGTATAGGATAGGCAGCGAGGGACACGTCACATCAGTATAGGATAGGCAGCGAGGGGCACGTGATATCAGTATAGGATAGGCAGCGAGGGACACGTCACATTAGTATAGGATAGGCAGCGAGGGACACGTCACATTAGTATAGGATAGGTAGCGACGGGCACGTGATACTATAGAATAGGCAGCGAGGGACACGTGATACTAGTACAGGATAGGCAGCGAGGGGCACGTGAAACCAGTATAGGATAGGCAGCAAGGGACACGTGATACCAGTATAGGATAGGCAGCGAGGGGCACGTGATACTAGTATAGGATAAGCAGCGAGGGGTACGTGATACTAGTATAGGATAAGCAGCGAGGGAAACGTCACACTAGTATAGGATAGGCAGCGAGGTACACGTGACATTAGTATAGGATAGGCAGCGAAGGACATGTGATACTAGTATAGTATAGGCAGCGAGGGGCACGTTATACCAGTATAGGATAGACAGCGAGGGGCACGTGATACCAGTATAGGATAGACAGCGAGGGACACGTCACACTAGTATAGGATAGGCAGCGAGGGGCACGTGATACTAGTATAGGATAGGCAGCGAGTGACACGTCACACTAGTATAGGATAGGCAGCGAGGGACACGTGATACTAGTATAGGATAGGTTGCGAGGGGCACGTGATACTATAGAATAGGCAGCGAGGGACACGTGATACGTGTATAGGATAGGCAGCGAGGGGCACGTGATACCAGTATAGGATAGGCAGCGAGGGGCACGTGATACTAGTATAGGATAGGCAGCGAGGGACACGTCACACTAGTATAGGATAGGCAGCGAGGGACACGTGACATTAGTATAGGATAGGCAGCGAAGGACACGTGATACTAGTATAGTATAGGCAGCGAGGGGCACGTTATACCAGTATAGGATAGACAGCGAGGGGCACGTGATACCAGTATAGGATACACAGCGAGGGACACGTCACACTAGCATAGGATAGGCAGCGAGGGGCAAGTGATACTAGTATAGGATAGGCAGCGAGGGGCACGTGATACTAGTATAGGATAGGCAGCGAGGTAAACGTCACACTAGTATAAGATAGGCAGCTAGGGACACGTCACACTAGTATAGGATAGGCAGCGAAGGACACGTCACACTAGTATAGAATAGGCAGCGAGGGGCAAGTGATACTAGTATAGGATAGGCAGCGAGGGACACGTGATACTAGTATAGGATAGGCAGCGAGGGACACGTGATACTAGTAAAGAATAGGCAGCGAGGGACACGTGAAACTAGTATAGGATAGGCAGCAAGGGACACGTAATACTAGTATAGGATAGGCAGCGAGGGACACGTGATACTAGTATAGGATAGGCAGCGAGGGAAACGTGATACTAGTATAGGATAGGCAGCGAGGGGCACGTGATACCAGTATAGGATAGGCAGCGAGGGGGACGTGATACCAGTATAGGATAGGCAGCGAGGGGCACGTGATACTAGTATAGGATAGGCAGCGAGGGGCACGTGATACTAGTATAGGATAGGCAGCGAGGGACACGTCACACTAGTATAGGATAGGCAGCGAGGTACACGTGACATTAGTATAGGATAGGCAGCGAAGGACACGTGATACTAGTATAGTATAGGCAGCGAGGGGCACGTTATACCAGTATAGGATAGACAGCGAGGGGCACGTGATACCAGTATAGGATAGACAGCGAGGGACACGTCACAATAGTATAGGATAGGCAGCAAGGGGCACGTGATACTAGTATAGGATAGGCAGCGAGTGACACGTCACACTAGTATAGGATAGGCAGCGAGGGACACGTGATACTAGTATAGGATAGGTAGCGAGGGGCACGTGATACTATAGAATAGGAAGCGAGGGACACGTGATACGAGTATAGGATAGGCAGCGAGGGGCACGTCATACCAGTATAGGATAGGCAGCGAGGGGCACGTGATACTAGTATAGGATAGGCAGCGAGGGACACGTCACACTAGTATAGGATAGGCAGCGAGGGACACGTGACATTAGTATAGGATAGGCAGCGAAGGACACGTGATACTAGTATAGTATAGGCAGCGAGGGGTACGTTATACCAGTATAGGATAAGTAGCGAGGGGCACGTGATACTATAGAATAGGCAGCGAGGGACACGTGATACGAGTATAGGATAGGCAGCGAGGGGCACGTGATACCAGTATATGATAGGCAGCGAGGGGCACGTGATACTAGTATAGGATAGGCAGCGAGGGACACGTCACACTAGTATAGGATAGGCAGCGAGGGACACGTGACATTAGTATAGGATAGGTAGCGAGGGGCACGTGATACTATAGAATAGGCAGCGAGGGACACGTGATACAAGTATAGGATAGGCAGCGAGGGGCACGTGATACCAGTATAGGATAGGCAGCGAAGGACACGTGATACTAGTATAGTATAGGCAGCGAGGGGCACGTTATACCAGTATAGGATAAGTAGCGAGGGGCACGTGATACTATAGAATAGGCAGCGAGGGACACGTGATACGAGTATAGGATAGGCAGCGAGGGGCACGTGATACCAGTATAGGATAGGCAGCGAGGGGCACGTGATACTAGTATAGGATAGGCAGCGAGGGACACGTCACACTAGTATAGGATAGGCAGCGAGGGACACGTGACATTAGTATAGGATAGGTAGCGAGGGGCACGTGATACTATAGAATAGGCAGCGAGGGACACGTGATACAAGTATAGGATAGGCAGCGAGGGGCACGTGATACCAGTATAGGATAGGCAGCGAGGGGCACGTGATACTAGTATAGGATAGGCAGCGAGGGACACGTCACACTAGTATAGGATAGGCAGCGAGGGACACGTGACATTAGTATAGGATAGGCAGCGAAGGACACGTGATACTAGTATAGTATAGGCAGCGAAGGACACGTGATACTAGTATAGTATAGGCAGCGAGGGGCACGTTATACCAGTATAGGATAGACAGCGAGGGGCACATGATACCAGTATAGGATAGACAGCAAGGGACACGTCACACTAGTATAGGATAGGCAGCGAGGGGCACGTGATACTAGTATAGGATAGGCAGCGAGTGACACGTCACACTAGTATAGGATAGGCAGCGAGGGACACGTGATACTAGTATAGGATAGGTAGCGAGGGGCACGTGATACTATAGAATAGGCAGCGAGGGACACGTGATACAAGTATAGGATAGACAGCGAGAGGCACGTGATACCAGTATAGGATAGGCAGCGAGGGGCACGTGATACCAGTATAGGATAGGCAGCGAGGGACACGTCACACTAGTATAGGATAGGCAGCGAGGGACACGTGACATTAGTATAGGATAGGCAGCGAAGGACACGTGATACTAGTATAGTATAGGCAGCGAGGGGCACGTTATACCAGTATAGGATAGACAGCGAGGGGCACGTGATACCAGTATAGGATACACAGCGAGGGACACGTCACACTAGTATAGGATAGGCAGCGAGGGGCACGTGATACTAGTATAGGATAGGCAGCGAGGTAAACGTCACACTAGTATAAGATAGGCAGCGAGGGACACGTCACACTAGTATAGGATAGGCAGCGAGGGACACGTGACATTAGTATAGGATAGGCAGCGAAGGACACGTGATACTAGTATAGTATAGGCAGCGAGGGGCACGTTATACCAGTATAGGATAGACAGCGAGGGGCACGTGATACCAGTATAGGATACACAGCGAGGGACACGTCACACTAGTATAGGATAGGCAGCGAGGGGCACGTGATACTAGTATAGGATAGGCAGCGAGGTAAACGTCACACTAGTATAAGATAGGCAGCGAGGGACACGTCACACTAGTATAGGATAGGCAGCGAAGGACACGTCACACTAGTATAGAATAGGCAGCGAGGGGCAAGTGATACTAGTATAGGATAGGCAGCGAGGGACAAGAGATACTAGTATAGGATAGGCAGCGAGGGACACGTGATACTAGTATAGGATAGGCAGCGAGGGGCACGTGATACTAGTATAGGATAGGCAGCGAGGGACACGTGATACTAGTATAGGATAGGCAGCGAGGGACACGTGATACTAGTATAGGATAGGCAGCAAGGGACACGTGATACTAGTAAAGAATAGGCAGCGAGGGACACGTGAAACTAGTATAGGATAGGCAGCAAGGGACACGTAATACTAGTATAGGATAGGCAGCGAGGGGCACGTGATACTAGTATAGGATAAGCAGCGAGGGGCATGTGATACCAGTATAGGATAGGCAGCGAGGGACACGTGATACTAGTATAGGATAGGCAGCGAGGGAAATGTGATACTAGTATAGAATAGGCAGCGAGGGACACGTGATACTAGTATAGGAGAGGCAGCAAGGGACACGTGATACCAGTATAGGATAGGCAGCGAGGGACACGTCACATCAGTATAGGATAGGCAGCGAGGGACACGTCACACTAGTATAGGATAGGCAGCGAGGGACACGTGATACTAGTATAGAATAGGCAGCGAGGGACACGTGATACTAGTATAGGAGAGGCAGCAAGGGACACGTGATACCAGTATAGGATAGGCAGCGAGGGACACGTGATATCAGTATAGGATAGGCAGCGAGGGACACGTCACATTAGTATAGGATAGGCAGCGAGGGACACGTGATACTATAGAATTGGCAGCGAGGGACACGTGATACCAGTATAGGATAGGCAGCGAAGGGCACGTGATACCAGTATAGGATAAGCAGCGAGGGGCACGTGATACCAGTATAGGATAGGCAGCGAGGGGCACGTGATACCAGTATAGGATAGGCAGCGAGGGGCACGTGATACCAGTATAGGATAGGCAGCGAGGGGCACGTGATACCAGTATAGGATAGGCAGCGAGGGGCACGTGATACTAGTATAGGATAGGCAGAGAGGGACACGTCACACTAGTATAGGATAGGCAGCGAGGGACACGTGATACTAGTATAGAATAGGCAGCGAGGGGCACGTCACACTAGTATAGGATAGGCAGCGAGGGGCACGTGATACTAGTATAGGATAGGCAGCGAGGGACACGTGATACTAGTATAGGATAGGCAGAGAGGGGCACGTGATACTAGTATAGGATAGGCAGCGAGTGCCACGTGATACTAGTATAGGATAGGCAGCGAGGGACACGTGATACTAGTATAGGATAGGCAGCGAGGGACACGTGATACTAGTATAGGATAGGCAGCGAGGGGCACGTGATACTAGTATAGGATAGGCAGCGAGGGGCACGTGATACTAGTATAGGATAGGCAGCGAGTGCCACGTGATACTTGTATAGGATAGGCAGCGAGGGGCACGTGATACTAGTATAGGATAGGCAGCGAGGGACACTTGATACTAGTATAGGATAGGCAGCGAGGGGCACGTGATACTAGTATAGGATAGGCAGCGAGGGACACGTGATACCAGTATAGGATAGGCAGCGAGGGACACGTGATACCAGTATAGGATAGGCAGCGAGGGACACGTTATACCAGTATAGGATAGGCAGCGAGGGACACGTGATACCAGTATAGGATAGGCAGCGAGGGACACGTGTTACTAGTATAGGATAGGCAGCGAGGGACACGTCACACCAGTATAGGATAGGCAGCGAGGGCCACGTGATACCACTATAGGATAGGCAGCGAGGGCCACGTGATACCACTATAGGATAGGCAGTGAGGGCCACGTGATACCACTATAGGATAGGCAGCGAGGGCCACGTGATACCAGTATAGGATAGGCAGCGAGGGGCACGTGATACTAGTATAGGATTGGCAGCGAGGGGCACGTGATACTAGTATAGGATAGGCAGCGAGGGACACGTGATACTAGTATAGGATAGGCAGCGAGGGACACGTGATACCAGTATAGGATAGGTAGCGAGGGGCATGTGATACTATAGAATAGGCAGCGAGGGACACGTGATACCAGTAGGATAGGCAGCGAGGGACACGTAATACTAGAAAAGGATAGGCAGCGAAGGACACGTGATACTAGTATAGGATAGGCAGCGAGGGACACGTGATACCAGTATAGGATAGGTAGCGAGGGTCATGTGATACTATAGAATAGGCAGCGAGGGACACGTGATACCAGTAGGATAGGCAGCGAGGGACACGTAATACTAGAATAGGATAGGCAGCGAAGGACACGTGATACTAGTATAGGATAGGCAGCGAGGGGTACGTGATACCAGTATAGGATAGACAGCGAGGGGCACGTGATACCAGTATAGGATAGACAGCTAGGGACACGTCACACTAGTATAGGATAGGCAGCGAGGGACACGTCACACTAGTATAGAAGAGGCAACGAGGGGCAAGTGATACTAGTATAGGATAGGCAGCGAGGGGCACGTGATACTAGTATAGGATAGGCAGCGAGGGACACGTGATACTAGTATAGAATAGGCAGCGAGGGACACGTCACACTAGTATAGGATAGGCAGCGAGGGACACGTGATACTAGTATAGAATAGGCAGCGAGTGACACGTGATACTAGTATAGGATAGGCAGCGAGGGCCACGTGATACCAGTATAGGATAGGCAGCGAGGGACACGTCACATTAGTATAGGATAGGCAGCGAGGGACACGTGATATCAGTATAGGATAGGCAGCGAGGGACACTTCACATTAGTATAGGATAGGCAGCGAGGGACACGTGATACCAGTATAGGATAGGTAGCGAGGGGCACGTGATACTATAGAATAGGCAGCGAGGGACACGTGATACCAGTATAGGATAGGCAGCGAGGGGCACGTGATACCAGTATAGGATAGGCAGCGAGGGGCACGTGATACCAGTATAGGATAGGCAGCGAGGGGCACGTGATACCAGTATAGGATAGGCAGCGAGGGGCACGTGATACCAGTATAGGATAGACAGCGAAGGACACGTCACATTAGTATAGGATAGGCAGCGAGGGACACGTCACATTAGTATAGGATAGGCAGCGAGGGGCACGTGATACCAGTATAGGATAGACAGCGAGGGGCACGTGATACCAGTAAAGGATAGACAGCGAGGGACACGTCACACTAGTATAGGATAGGCAGCGAGGGCCACGTGATACCACTATAGGATAGGCAGCAAGGGACACATGATACCAGTATAGGATAGGCAGCGAGGGGCACATGATACCAGTATAGGATAGGCAGCGAGGGGCACGTGATACCAGTATAGGATAGGCAGCGAGGGGCACGTGATACCAGTATAGGATAGGCAGCGAGGGGCACGTGATACTAGTATAGGATAGGCAGCGAGGGCCACGTGATACTAGTATAGGATAGGCAGCGAGGGCCACGTGATACCAGTATAGGATAGGCAGCGAGGGCCACGTGATACCAGTATAGGATAGGCAGCGAGGGCCACGTGATACCAGTATAGGATAGGCAGCGAGGGCCACGTGATACTAGTATAGGATAGGCAGCGAGGGACACGTGATACCAGTATAGGATAGGCAGCGAGGGACACGTCACACTAATATAGGATAGGCAGCGAGGGGCACGTGATACTAGTATAGGATAGGCAGCGAGGGGCACGTGATACCAGTATAGATAATGGATGTATGAGAGAATGACAGAATCAGCAGAGGAAACAGACAGTATTTACACTGAAAACATAGCGCTGTCCCGGTAATGATATTTGCATAGATAAAAAGACATAATAGTTCCAAAGTGTCTAATTAAACATAATTTGTATTATTCACACAGATAAAATGAAGAAATAATCACCGTAAACTCTCTGTCTACAGGTTCAGGAAACAGCACAGAGCTTTGTAGTGCAGACGTGACCGGAAACTCCTCTTCTCATTTTCTGTCCTATTTCCCTTCATATACTGTATGTGTCTTCCCTGATTAATGCTACTGTGGAGTGTAGAGAGAATGGGGGGCTCTATTTCCCTTCCCTGATTAATGCTACTGTGGAGTGTAGAGAGAATGGGGGGCTCTATTTCCCTTCCCTGATTAATGCTACTACGGAGTGTAGAGAGAATGGGGGGCTCTATTTCCCATCCCTGATTAATGCTACTATGGAGTGTAGAGAGAATGGGGGGCACTATTTCCCTTCCCTGATTAATGCTACTATGGAGTGTAAAGAGAATGGGGGGCTCTATTTCCCTTCCCTGATTAATGCTACTATGGAGTGTAAAGAGAATGGGGGGCACTATTTCCCTTCCCTGATTAATGCTACTATGGAGTGTAAGGAGAATGGGGGGCACTATTTCCCTTCCCTGATTAATGCTACTGTGGAGTGTAGAGAGAATGGGGGGCTCTATTTCCCTTCCCTGATTAATGCTACTATGGAGTGTAAAGAGAATGGGGGGCACTATTTCCCTTCCCTGATTAATGCTACTGTGGAGTGTAGAGAGAATGGGGGGCTCTATTTCCCTTCCCTGATTAATGCTACTACGGAGTGTAGAGAGAATGGGGGGCTCTATTTCCCATCCCTGATTAATGCTACTATGGAGTGTAAGGAGAATGGGGGGCTCTATTTCCCTTCCCTGATTAATGCTACTATGGAGTGTAGAGAGAATGGGGGGGCTCTATTTCACTTCCCTGATTAATGCTACTATGGAGTGTAAAGAGAATGGGGGGCTCTATTTCCCTTCCCTGATTAATGCTACTGTGGAGTGTAGAGAGAATGGGGGGCACTATTTCCCTTCCCTGATTAATGCTACTACGGAGTGTAGAGAGAATGGGGGGCACTATTTCCCTTCTCTGATTAATGCTACTATGGAGTGTAGAGAGAATGGGGGGCTCTATTTCCCATCCCTGATTAATGCTACTATGGAGTGTAAAGAGAATGGGGGGCTCTATTTCCCTTCCCTGATTAATGCTACTATGGAGTGTAAAGAGAATGGGGGGCACTATTTCCCTTCCCTGATTAATGCTACTATGGAGTGTAAGGAGAATGGGGGGCACTATTTCCCTTCCCTGATTAATGCTACTGTGGAGTGTAGAGAGAATGGGGGGCTCTATTTCCCTTCCCTGATTAATGCTACTATGGAGTGTAAAGAGAATGGGGGGCACTATTTCCCTTCCCTGATTAATGCTACTGTGGAGTGTAGAGAGAATGGGGGGCTCTATTTCCCTTCCCTGATTAATGCTACTACGGAGTGTAGAGAGAATGGGGGGCTCTATTTCCCATCCCTGATTAATGCTACTATGGAGTGTAAGGAGAATGGGGGGCTCTATTTCCCTTCCCTGATTAATGCTACTATGGAGTGTAAAGAGAATGGGGGGCACTATTTCCCTTCCCTGATTAATGCTACTGTGGAGTGTAGAGAGAATGGGGGGCTCTATTTCCCATCCCTGATTAATGCTACTATGGAGTGTAGAGAGAATGGGGGGCTCTATTTCCCATCCCTGATTAATGCTACTATGGAGTGTAAGGAGAATGGGGGGCTCTATTTCCCTTCCCTGATTAATGCTACTATGGAGTGTAGAGAGAATGGGGGGGCTCTATTTCACTTCCCTGATTAATGCTACTATGGAGTGTAAAGAGAATGGGGGGCTCTATTTCCCTTCCCTGATTAATGCTACTGTGGAGTGTAGAGAGAATGGGGGGCACTATTTCCCTTCCCTGATTAATGCTACTACGGAGTGTAGAGAGAATGGGGGGCACTATTTCCCTTCTCTGATTAATGCTACTATGGAGTGTAGAGAGAATGGGGGGCTCTATTTCCCATCCCTGATTAATGCTACTGTGGAGTGTAGAGAGAATGGGGGGCACTATTTCCCTTCCCTGATTAATGCTACTATGGAGTGTAGAGAGAATGGGGGGCACTATTTCCCTTCCCTGATTAATGCTACTACGGAGTGTAGAGAGAATGGGGGGCACTATTTCCCTTCTCTGATTAATGCTACTATGGAGTGTAGAGAGAATGGGGGGATCTATTTCCCTTCCCTGATTAATGCTACTATGGAGTGTAAGGAGAATGGGGGGCTCTATTTCCCTTCCCTGATTAATGCTACTATGGAGTGTAGAGAGAATGGGGGGCACTATTTCCCTTCCCTGATTAATGCTACTACGGAGTGTAGAGAGAATGGGGGGCTCTATTTCCCTTCCCTGATTAATGCTACTGTGGAGTGTAGAGAGAATGGGGGGCTCTATTTCCCTTCCCTGATTAATGCTACTATGGAGAGTAGAGAGAATGGGGGGCACTATTTCCCTTCCCTGATTAATGCTACTATGGAGTGTAGAGAGAATGGGGGGCTCTATTTCCCTTCCCTGATTAATGCTACTATGGAGTGTAAGGAGAATGGGGGGCTCTATTTCCCTTCCCTGATTAATGCTACTATGGAGTGTAGAGAGAATGGGGGGCACTATTTCCCTTCCCTGATTAATGCTACTATGGAGAGTAGAGAGAATGGGGGGCTCTATTTCCCTTCCCTGATTAATGCTACTGTGGAGTGTAGAGAGAATGGGGGGCTCTATTTCCCTTCCCTGATTAATGCTACTATGGAGTGTAAAGAGAATGGGGGGCTCTATTTCCCTTCCCTGATTAATGCTACTATGGAGAGTAGAGAGAATGGGGGGCTCTATTTCCCTTCCCTGATTAATGCTACTATGGAGTGTAAGGAGAATGGGGGGCTCTATTTCCCTTCCCTGATTAATGCTACTATGGAGTGTAGAGAGAATGGGGGGCTCTATTTCCCATCCCTGATTAATGCTACTATGGAGAGTAGAGAGAATGGGGGGCACTATTTCCCTTCCCTGATTAATGCTACTATGGAGTGTAAAGAGAATGGGGGGCTCTATTTCCCTTCCCTGATTAATGCTACTATGGAGTGTAAGGAGAATGGGGGGCTCTATTTCACTTCCCTGATTAATGCTACTATGGAGAGTAGAGAGAATGGGGGGCTCTATTTCCCTTCCCTGATTAATGCTACTATGGAGTGTAAGGAGAATGGGGGGCTCTATTTCCCTTCCCTGATTAATGCTACTATGGAGTGTAGAGAGAATGGGGGGCTCTATTTCCCTTCCCTGATTAATGCTACTGTGGAGTGTAGAGAGAATGGGGGGCACTATTTCCCTTCCCTGATTAATGCTACTATGGAGTGTAGAGAGAATGGGGGGCTCTATTTCCCTTCCCTGATTAATGCTACTATGGAGTGTAGAGAGAATGGGGGGCTCTATTTCCCTTCCCTGATTAATGCTACTATGGAGTGTAGAGAGAATGGGGGGCTCTATTTCCCTTCCCTGATTAATGCTACTACGGAGTGTAGAGAGAATGGGGGGCTCTATTTCCCTTCCCTGATTAATGCTACTATGGAGTGTAAAGAGAATGGGGGGCACTATTTCCCTTCCCTGATTAATGCTACTACGGAGTGTAGAGAGAATGGGGGGCACTATTTCCCTTCCCTGATTAATGCTACTATGGAGTGTAGAGAGAATGGGGGGCACTATTTCCCTTCCCTGATTAATGCTACTATGGAGTGTAAAGAGAATGGGGGGCTCTATTTCCCTTCCCTGATTAATGCTACTACGGAGTGTAGAGAGAATGGGGGGCACTATTTCCCTTCCCTGATTAATGCTACTACGGAGTGTAGAGAGAATGGGGGGCTCTATTTCCCTTCCCTGATTAATGCTACTGTGGAGAGTAGAGAGAATGGGGGGCTCTACGTTTCAGACTGTGGAGAAGAGGGGATAGAGCACCTAAACTACAACTAACCTATGAGAAGAGGGATTTCCGGTCACGTCTGCACTACAAAGCTCTCTGCTGTTTCCTGAACCTCTAGAAGAGTTTACGGTGATTATTTCTTCATATTATCTGTGTGACACTTTGGAACGATTATGTCTTTTTATCTACTTACTGGGATAGTACTAGGCTCTGAGTGTAAATACTGTCTCTGTTTCTTGTGTTATTTTTGAGTAATTTTGGATGTATTAACTCTTTTTACACTAAGCTGTACTGGTGCTTTGATTGCGCACCTTCCTAAGCTCTTTCTATAGGTATCAGCAGAGGATTATAGAATCATCTACCAGAAAAATAACATTCACACTCCTTACATATATGGTCCTAGCTGGAATCAGACCCATGACCTCAGTGCAAAGCTAACCATCGCGCAACCTAACGCAACACTATAGTGTGCGCAACCTCACACTAATAACTGATGTGTACGGAGTATGACGTACAGCAGTCACCCAACCTGAATGTCTGGAAAGGAGCTCATAGTAAGTATAGGGATGCCGTCACTCAGGGCTATGACAGAGGAGAACATGGACTACATAATGCAGGTGAACGCGCATACCATGCAGGCGGCTTGTACGGCCTCAGACAGGTGAGCGGCATTGGGCTCACACCAGAACATGTGACAGAGGAAAATACTCGGAGCCTCTGCCATGATGAAAGCAAACGTGTGGATGTCACATCCGACCCCCATGAAGGACAGGAACCGGACTCGGCATTCGCTGAGAGGCTCCTCGCTCTGGAAGAGAAATGGGACAGGTGAAAGGCCACACTCGTCCCAGCCCCTGGCGTCACATCCACTATCACAGTCCTCCCAACGGCTCATATATTCACATTATCTTATATAATGGGAGATAGGCAGTAAGCAGGGTAATGGTATGAATCCCTCAGCGTTATATAATGGGAGACATGTAATAACCAGGGTGGCGTATAAATCCCTCAGCGTTATAGAACAGAGACATGTAATAAGCAGGGAGCTGGTATAAGAGAGGACTTAAGACTTACTTTTTCTTCAAACTCCATAGGGGATACTGGCAGAGACCATGGGTATAGGGTGGAGCAGGAGGAGTCTGGGCACCAACTAGTTAAGCTTCTTCTCCCAGCAGCCCCGACTCCCCCCTATACCCCGCCTCCAGCCCCAGGCAGGCCAGTTAAGTTAGCAAGTTCAAGGCAGGAGCGAGGAAGATAAGGAAAACCAACCTACACATACTGGTCCAACACTCAGACACGCTAAAGGAGGGCTGGAAGCAGAGTAAAAAAAAACCTGCCAGCTCGTGCGTCAGGGTGGGCGGCCTGTGTCCTCTATGGAGCTCAAAGAAAATGAGAGCTATGGTAAGAACTTACCTTTGTTTTCTCTCTTTCTACGAAGTCCATAGGGTCCACAGGGTGACCTTGGGGTTATAGGCGATGGCAAAGTCATCCGGGCACCACGCAGTAAAATTTTCCTCCCAGGATGCACTGGGTCTCCCCCTTTACCCCGCCCCCGCCCAGAGGCACCTCAGTTTCGTAGCAAGCCAAAGGCCGGAGGAGGTTAAGAGAGAGAATAAAGTCTGGAACACACAAGAATCACATTTCACACAGAAGGAGAGGGGAAAACGGTGACCAGAGCAAAACCCAGCTGAAGCACAGGTGCGTCAGGGTGGGTGCCCTGTGGACCCTATTGACTTCGTAGAAAGAGAGATAAAGGTAAGTTCTTACCATCTCTCTCATTTTCTACTCCAGGGTCAATAGGCCCCACAGGGAAACCTTGGGGATATCCCAAAGCAGTCCCTTTAATGGTGGGGACGCTCCTGTGCAGAGAGAAGAATCCACTGCCCAAAGGAAGCATCCTGAGAGTCAAAAGTATCAAATGCATAATACCTCAGATAGGTCTGTACAGAAGACCACGTGGCTGCCTTACAAAGCTGTACAGCCAAGACGCCACAGCGAGCTGCCCAGGAAGGACCCACAGACCAAGTAGAATGAACAGTAACAGAGGGCGGCACTGGAAGGCCCTCAGAAGTGTAAGCCTCAGAGATCGTCATGCGAATCCTCCTAGTCCAAGGCCTGCTTATTGGCTGGCCATCCCTTCTTGTGGAATCCATAGAGTACAAACAAGGAGCCTGACTTTCCGAAGGGAACTGGTACGGCCCACATAAATCCGGAAGGCACATACCACATCCAATGAGGCCTCACCCGCAGAGAGGTCTGGAGAATTAAAGGCCGGTATAATAATTTCCTCATTAATGTGGAAACTAGAATCCACCTTAGGAAGGAACCCAGGGCGAGTCCGAAGCACCGTCCTGTCCTGGTGAAAATTTAGAAATGGGGAACGACAAGAGAGAGCCCCCAAGTCTGACACCCTTCTGGCGGAAGCTATAGCCAGAAGAAAAACACAGTCTTAGCAGTAAGCCATTTGAGATCCACTGAGTCCAGGGGTACAAATGGAGGGTCCTAAGGACAACAGCCAAATCCCAAGTCGCCCCAGGAGGGACAAAGGGAGGCTTAATGCGAAGGACACCCTGTAGGAAAGTGCAGATATCAGGAAGAGGAGCAATCCAGTGCTGGAACCACACTGACAGAGCCATGCACCTTCAGTGAGGCAAGGCGGAGTCTAAGATCCAAAGCCGCCTGCAGGAAAGCCGAAACTCTGGATATCCGAAACACCTGGGGATCGTAACCTTTGGGACGACACCATTGAAAGTAGGTATGCCACACCCTGTGGTAAATCCTAGCAGAGGCTGGGTTACGTGCTCTGAGCATGGTGTTTACCACAGAGCTGAAATATCCCTTGGACCTTAGGAGGGATGTCTCAAGAGCCACGCCACCAAAGACAGACGACCCAGGTACGGGTAAAGGCAAGGACCCTGAGACAGCAGATCTGGACGTTAAGGCAACAGCGTGTCGGCGGAGAGACTCTGAAGATCTGAGTACCAGAAACGTCTGGGCCACACTGGAGCCACCAGCAGGACAGTGCCTCATTCTTGTTTCAACTTCTGAATTACTCGACGAAGAAGGGAAACTGGAGGAAACAGGTACACAAACTGGACGGTCCACTACACTGACAGCGCGTCTACCAGGAGAGCCATGGCATCTCTTGTTCTGGACCCGTACCCTGGCAGTTTGCGATTGTGTCGGGAGGCCATGAGGTCCACATCCGGAAAGGCCACACTTGTACACAGAGCTGAAACCCCTCTTGGTGAAGAGACCATTCCCCCGGATGCATGTCGTGACGGCTGAGGAAGTCCGCTTCCCAATTGAAAACTCCTGGAATGAACACTGCCGATATGGCTGGGAGATGGCTTCCACCCATGTCAGATCCCCCAAGGGGAGGCCCGTTCCGTCAGGCTGAGGGTTTGTAGTCAGGCTTGGCAGCCGGAAGTCTCGCACTCCAAGCTTGCTTCTTGGGCTTGGCAGTCTTTTTGGGGGCTGACTGCCTAGGAAAGGACTGACCTTTAGGCTTACCTTGGGGCCGAAATGATGAGTTCCGGGCCAGAGGGAGCAGAAGCAGAAGGCAGACAAGCAGACTTAGCCGCTGCCAATGTATCCACAATCTTATCCAAGTCAGGACTAAACAAGACTTGACCATTATAAGGCAAACACTCAATCCTTTCTTAGAGTCCGCATCCGCTCTCCAAGAGCATAGCCACAGGGAACGGCGAGCTGAAATTGCCGAAATCCTGGAGGTTAAGAGGCTGACATGCAAAGCAACCTCGTTAATATATGTGGCTGAATCTCGGAGGTTGCCCACTAGAGTCACTTGCTCACTGGTAGTTTCCAAAGAAAAGGACTCCTCAAGAGAGTCCGCCCAGAACTCCATAGCTCTGGCTACCCAGCAGATAGCCATGGCCAGCCTGGAAGCTGCCCCTGAAAGAATATATGGACTTCAAACAAACCTCCACCTTTCTATCCATAGTATCCTTTAAGGAAGACATGGATGGCATAGGTAGAGTCGCACTTTTAACTAAGCGCATCACATGAGAATCCACCACTGGGGAAGTTTCCCATTTGGCAAAATAGTCCTCATGCATAAGCCAGGCGTCTCTGAGGCTAGTAACGCTTTCCAGGTGATTTCCATGCCACCTCCAGGTGGTCTACCAGCTGATCAGATAAAGGAAATATGGCAGCGGTACCCTTTATCTCCTTGAATAGGGCATGTTTGGACTTGGGAGCAGGAGGTTCGTCCTCCTCTATGACCAAGGCCGAACAGACAGCCCGTATCATACCCGGAATACATATTTTAGACTTAGGCTCCACCTCTCGTGTAGAGGGCTCGGAGTCAGACATATCTGGAACCTCCCCATCATCAGACATCATGTCATCATATTGTGTAGACTGGGATGACGGCAATGGTCTTTTAGCCGTTCTAAGGGATGCATCCCCCTGCAGCATATCCGTCAGGCTCCGCACCGTAGAAGAGAGTGTATTCACCCATGGAGCATCAGAAACCACCTGCATGGGTGCAGCCTGCTGAAGCAGGCTCTGAGAGGGTACAACCGCCTGCTGTGGGAACCCCAGTGGGGAAACACAGGGGGTACTGCCAAACGTTCCGCAATGGCAGTCACTGCCTGAGCAAAGCACGCCCATTGGGGCTCCTGTGAGGTGGCTGAGACAGTAGAGGGGCCTGGAGAAGGAAAACATCTCACACATAAACCCTCACGTACTATGTCTCCCTCACCTAACCCTGCAGCACATTTCTTGCATGACAGCAGGTCAGGAGCAGAGTTTGCACATTATCATCAATACCAGACATAATGTAGAGGATAGCGCACACTGTATGTGACCCACCACACAGATAGAGCTGTGAGGCTTAGTACACACCCTGACAACACTTGTACTGTAAGGGCTCAGTGAGGAAAAGCACAGGTAATGTAATATGGCTGACAGAAGGGAAAAGAAATACAGACAGACATCGCTAGCATAAGGTCACATACAATGCAGAAAAAAACACCTGCACAATGGCACTACAATTCAACGACACAGACTCAGCATCTGGTAGGCTATAGTGCTACATACGCTGACCACAATGGAGGAGAGGTATGTAGGGGAACCCGGGCTCCGCACGTCCTGCAAGATCTGCGACTAGCCAGGAGAAAATGGCCGCTAGAGACCTCAGAGGGGGCGTATCCGGAGGAGTAGCGCCGCCTCAGCCCAGCTAGACCGCAGTCGAAAGGCTCGCTGAGGAGAGGGGAGGAGCCGGCTGTTAAACAGGGAGACCCAGTGCATCTTGGGAGAAAAAAGTAATTACGTGGTGCCCGGATGACTTTGCCATCACCTATACCCCAAGGTCTCCCTGTGGAGCCTATGGATCCTGAAGTAGAAAAGAACTTAACCAGGTAAGACATACTGTAAGTCCTCTTCTCTTCTTCATGTTCCATAGGGGACACTGGCAGAGACCATGGGATGTCCCAAAGCTATCCCATTACGGGAGAACCTCTTCGGCCAAAAGCCGCGTCCACGGTGAAGATGTCAAATGAACAGAACCAGAAGAAAGTATGAGTGGAGGACCATAGGGCCACTCTATGAAGCTGCTCAGCCGAGGCACCTCTGGCGAGTCGCCCAAGAAGTAAGCACCAATCTGATGAAAGGATCCAACAGTAAAGACAGAACAGGGAGGACCTCCATCGCTGAAGCGTGACGGCTAATCCAACTGGCCAAATTTAATGTGGAAACCGGCAAATCCAGTTTACAAAATCAAAAGGGGACCCATCCTACGAAGAACCAGAGTCCTGAAACACAGTTTAATGAGATTAGAAAACCGAGAGACTACCGTAGGAAGGCAGCCTAAGCCAGTTCAAAGAACAACTCGGTCCAAGTGAAAAACCTACAATGGGGAAGGACAGGACAACTCGCCCTAGTGAGAGACTCGCTGGGCCAACGGCATAGCCAGAAAAACAGTCATACAAGTTAGCCAACGAATGTCAACGGAGTCCAAGGGCTCAAAGAGTGATGACTGACTTTGTCTTTGGTGCTTCATGCTCTTCAAAGGAGCCATGGAACGCCCTCCGAGGAGAACACCTTGAAGGAAAGCTCGTACGTCAGGCAACAGAGCCATCTTGTCTCTGAAGAGGACAGAAAATGTAGAAACCTGTTACTTCAAAGAAGAGAGGCGGAGGGGTAAACCCAGACATGCCAGCAGAAGGAAGAGGACCCAAGAGAGTGAAATACTCTGGGATTCAAATTCCAGTCAGAACACCAAGCGAAGAAAATCTGCCAAAGCAATGACAAGGTCTTGCAGATGAGGGCTCCCGAGCATACAGCATAGTATGAATGACCAACCTGGAGAACCCAGTAGTGCTCAAGATTGAGGTGACAAAAGCAACGAGACAGGCCAGATCCGGATAGAAGCACGGGCCCTGAGACAGAAGATCCAGGCGCAAAGGAAGACATAGCGGAGCATTGATAGAAGATCTGCGAACCAATATCACCATGGCCCATAGGGGGCAACCAGGATTAACATTCCTTCCTCCCCCTGCAGCCTACGGAGGACCAGCAGAATCCACAAGATCAGAGGGAAGACAGACAAGAGATTGAACTCCTGCTGGACTGGCAAGGCATCCACCCAATGGGCTCCCAGAGCCCTGGCACGGGATCAGTACTTTACTAGTTTGTGTTCCTGCCGAGATGCCATCAAGGCCATGTCTAGCAACCACCAGCGAAGAACTAGGATCAGAAAGGCATCTGTGTGAAGCACCTATTCGCCTGGGTGGATGCCCAAGTAAGCTTGCTTCCCAATTCTGGACTTTGGGGATGAAGACTACCTACAGAGCCGGAAGTTGACACACTGCCCAGATGCGACTCATCTCCTTCAAGGTGCCACGACTGCGAGTCTGTAGGCAATGGCAGTCATGTTGTCGGATTGAACCAGGACCAGACCATGCTGTAGGAGCAGCCAAGCCAGGCAGAGACCTGAGGGAACAGTGTGGACGGCAGAAATATACTGTATGCTCTGGATGAAAAATTCCACGAAACAGGCAAGGAAGCAACTTGCGGAAGCCAGCGGATACCCGGATGCCATACCAAACCGTGTAGCCACGCAAACGTGCCGAGAGGCCATCTGAACCCCACACGGAAGGCTTCACTTCCGAACGGTAGGAAAACCCCTGGAGAGAGACCACTGCCTTGGGAGAACATGTGGATCTGCTGAGGAAGTCCAATGTCCAATGTGAGAGAGACGAAACAAGGTCTTCACCCCGGTAAGACTTCGGTATCGCCGCTGCATTCTTCTGTCTGCCGGAAGACGTACGTATGCAATCGCCAGGTCGTTGTCTGACTGACTTCGAACTGCCAGCAGGTGAGGATGGACCGTGCCCCCAACAGAGCCAGAACGATGGCTTGGAGCTGAAGCCCATCGAACAGCTGAGACGGTGTGGGCAGTGACCTAAGGCCCAGGAGCCGGAAAGCAATGTCATGGCACCACAGCCCAGCCGACTCGCGGCCATGGTCCCAATGAGCCCAATCCGTGGAAATCAAGAAGTAAACCTGGATGAGAAGAACGAAAACCCACAACCAATGGATAGTGACGGTGACAATAAAATTTTGGTCATGTATATGAGGCGCTAATTAGTTGTTCCGTATCAATATTGATAAAACAATAAAGATCTTTATGAAATCTCTGTTTCTTGTATGTCTGGATTAATGTCCGTTGTTCATCCAGAATTTCTCTCCTGGATATAGATATATATATATATATATATATATATATATATATATATATATATATATATGAAAAGGGAGAAATAAAATGCTATATAGTGAAGTAATTTTTAAAAAATGTAATAACACATACGCCAACAAGCAGACCTAAACATGGGATTTAAGTTTTCACTATAATCATGTAGCCATATACCAATTATTCCGAGATTGCTCAGAATTAAAAGCATATAAATTGGATGACATATACACAGATAAATAAAATGTAAATGTTTACTACAAATGTAGCCACATCTATATGCTTCGGAGATCACTCAGTCATAAATATAAGTTGGAACCGCACCGTGGTTGGCACCAGATTCGGTGCTTCTAGAGGGTATGAATTGGAGAATATCCGGATATACTGCCCAGCTTCCCTCTAAGCCTCTGGTTTAGCTCACCGCACACGGTCACAAGGATTCACCAGCAGATAGATCCCAGCTGCCAACGCGCTTCGAGTAATGTTTACTCTACCTCAAGGCTGTATGGGACCTATGGCTGTACTATCTGCTATTTATAGGTCCATTGACCCGGAAGTGAAAACATATATCTTCCTTAGTACATATTACAAATTTCATCTAAACATAAAATCCTTCAAAACCACCTATTATCATAAAGAATCAAAAAAACAAAATACATTTGTATAAGTACCACCAATCCTGGAGCGCATAGGTTAAACATACATGCGTTCCACACTTCTAGTGAAAACGGCGAACTTCCGGTGATCCCCCCGGAAGTCATTAAGTCGCGGTCCTCCTCGAGGGAAATAATAACCGGGTCACACGGTAATGTAAGCAGCACAGGGGGTGACACAGTTATGTAAGCAGCACAGGGGGTGACACAGTTATGTAAGCAGCACAGGGGGTGACACAGTTATGTAAGCAGCGCAGGGGGTGACACAGTTATGTAAGCAGCGCAGGGGGTGACACAGTTATGTAAGCAGCACAGGGGGTGACACAGTTATGTAAGCAGCACAGGGGGGGTCACAGTTATGTAAGCAGCGCAGGGGGTGACACAGTTATGTAAGTAGCGCAGGGGGTGACACAGTTATGTAAGCAGCACAGGGGGTGACACAGTTATGTAAGCAGCACAGGGGGTGACACAGTTATGTAAGCAGCACAGGGGGTGACACAGTTATGTAAGCAGCGCAGGGGGTGACACAGTTATGTAAGCAGCGCAGGGGGTGACACAGTTATGTAAGCAGCGCAGGGGGTGACACAGTTATGTAAGCAGCGCAGGGGGTGACACAGTTATGTAAGCAGCGCAGGGGGTGACACAGTTATGTAAGCAGCGCAGGGGGTGACACAGTTATGTAAGCAGCGCAGGGGGTGACACAGTTATGTAAGCAGCGCAGGGGGTGACACAGTTATGTAAGCAGCACAGGGGGTGACACAGTTATGTAAGCAGCACAGGGGGGGTCACAGTTATGTAAGCAGCGCAGGGGGTGACACAGTTATGTAAGCAGCGCAGGGGGTGACACAGTTATGTAAGCAGCGCAGGGGGTGACACAGTTATGTAAGCAGCGCAGGGGGTGACAGTTATGTAAGCAGCGCAGGGGGTGACAGTTATGTAAGCAGCACAGGGGGGGTGACACAGTTATGTAAGCAGCACAGGGGGGGTCACACAGTTATGTAAGCAGCACAGGGGGTGACACAGTTATGTAAGCAGCACAGGGGGTGACACAGTTATGTAAGCAGCACAGGGGGTGACACAGTTATGTAAGCAGCACAGGGGGTGACACAGTTATGTAAGCAGCACAGGGGGGGTCACAGTTATGTAAGCAGCACAAGGGGTGACACAGTTATGTAAGCAGCGCAGGGGGTGACACAGTTATGTAAGCAGCACAGGGAGTGACACGGTTATGTAAGCAGCACAGGGGGTGACACAGTTATGTAAGCAGCACAGGGGGTGACACAGTTATGTAAGCAGCACAGGGGGGGTCACACAGTTATGTAAGCAGCACAGGGGGTGACACAGTTATGTAAGCAGCACAGGGGGTGACACAGTTATGTAAGCAGCACAGGGGGTGACACAGTTATGTAAGCAGCGCAGGGGGTGACACAGTTATGTAAGCAGCGCAGGGGGTGACACAGTTATGTAAGCAGCGCAGGGGGTGACACAGTTATGTAAGCAGCGCAGGGGGTAACACAGTTATGTAAGCAGCACAGGGGGTGACACAGTTATGTAAGCAGCGCAGGGGGTGACACAGTTATGTAAGCAGCGCAGGGGGTGACACAGTTATGTAAGCAGCGCAGGGGGTGACACAGTTATGTAAGCAGCTAAGCAGCACAGGGGGTGACACAGTTATGTAAGCAGCACAGGGAGTGACACGGTTATGTAAGCAGCGCAGGGGGTGACACGGTTATGTAAGCAGCGCAGGGGGTGACACAGTTATGTAAGCAGCGCAGGGGGTGACACAACAAGAGATATGGTAAGAACTTACCTTTGTTATCTCTGTTTCTACGAAGTCCATAGGGTCCACAGGGTTGACCTTGGGGGTATAGGTTGGGAACCAAATCCGGGCACCACGCAGTTAAAGCTTTTAGCTCCCAGGATGCACTGGGTCCACTCTCCCTATAACCCCACCCCCAAGCCAGAGGCACCTCAGTTTGTAAGTAGCCAAAGGCCGGAGGAGGAGAGAAAAAGAGAGAGAAAACTGGAACACTCAATAACCATACTCACAGAAATGGGAGACGGAAAACCGGTGACCAGCCACACAGCCCATATGAAGCCAGGTGCGTCAGGGCGGGCGCCCTGTGGACCCTATGGACTTCGTAGAAACAGAGATAACAAAGGTAAGTTCTTACCATATCTCTTGTTTTCTACTTCAGGGTCTATAGGGGGTCCACAGGGTTGACCTTGGGGATGTCCCAAAGCAGTTCAACCAAGGGTGGGGACGCTCCTGTGCTGAGAGGAGAATCCGTCGCCAAAAAGGAAGCATCCTGAGAGGCAAAGGAAACCAATGCCTAGAACCTTAAAAAGGTGTGGACAGAAGACCACGTGGCCACCTAGTAAGGCAAAACAGCCGAGGCGCCACAGCGAGCCGCACACGAGGGTCACATGGCCCGAGAAAAAACAAGCATCAACAACAGGAAGGCCTACCCATGGGTAGGCCCCTGAGGAAGACCTACGAGGCCATCCAGCCAACATTTGGTTATAGGCCGGCCATCCTTTCCTGTGAAAACCAGAAATCTCAGACAACCAATAAGGAGTCCGATTTCCGTAAGGAACCTGAACGGATCACATAAATCCAAAGAGGCCAGACCACAGTCAATGAGGCCACACCAGCCGAGAGGACTGGGGACAGAATGGCCGTACCATAAGTTCCAGAATAATATGGAACCTGAAAACCACTAAGAAGAAACACAGGGCGAGAGCAACTCACACCCTGACATGATGCCCTCCAGAAGAGGGAGCCACATGAGAACGCTCCCAATTCAGACACTCTCCTGGTTGATATAAACACCCTGAGAGAAAGAGAGAGCCTAAGCAATAGACCATGTAATGGCTATCACAACCAGCGGTTCCATTGACTGTCCCCGGAGGTAACGAAGAACCACTACTTACTCCCAAGGAGTCCCTAGGGAGGACAAATGGAGGCATAATCAAGAAAACACTCCAAAGGATGAACTGGATACCAGAGTGGAGCAATTCCATATCTTAACCATACTGACAGTGTAGAGATCCGCACTGTCAGGAAGACCAGGCCAAGTGTGAAACCCAAGCCAGCCGGAAGGAATGCCAGAATATCTGGAAATCCTGGACACCGGAGGATTGTATCGACAGGTACAATACCATAAGATTTATGGCTGCCACAGTTTGTGGTAGGTCCCAGCAAAAGCTGATCCATGTGCTCTAATCATTCCAACGATGACAAAGCCAGGGAAGCCGTAAGACCACTGTAAGGACACAGTCAAAGACAAACGACCCAGGTCCAAGGCAAAACCAAGGACCCTGAGACAACAGGTCCGGACAGTGAAGCATCAGGGATGGAGTATCGATGTAGAGACTCCGAAGATCCAAGTACCCCTGACATCTGGGGCAATCAGGAGCCACCAGCAGGAAAGCATCTCCGTCTCGATTGAAAACACTTCCAAAGACCTCGAGGAAGAAGGGAGACCGGAGAACACAGGTACACAAAGTGGAAGGACCACTTCACCGACAAAGAGTCGCTGAAGGTTGCTTCAGAATCCCCAGAGCTGGACTGTAACACCATAGTGTGATAAAGTCAGAAGGCCATGAGGGTCACCTCAGGGGGGCCCCCCCTGCTCACCAGGAGATGAAACCTCTCTTGGGGAAGAGACTAGTCCCCGGGATGCACATCGTGACGGCTGAGGACTCCCGCTTCCCAATGGAGAGCTCCTGAAATGAACGCTGCCGAGATGGTCGGGAGGAGACCCTCGGACTATGTCCGAATATGTGACATACCTGTCATTGCCACCCAACGAACAGTGTTGCTAAAAAGGAAGCCACTGTCCTGACCCTGTCGGACTGAACCTTTTCAGGTTCACCGGGAAACAAGAGTTATGCCAGAGTAAGTTAATTGACAGGGTGGAATCGACAGACGTCCAACTGCACTGAAAAGGATTCGATCCAGACACTGTCCATAGCAAAGAAAACCCTGGACGAGATGGCCATAGCCACCCGGACAGGGACCGACTTGCCTCCGGAGAGAGCATCATCGTTTGAACAGTTATCCGACAGAAAAAACTCGTTCCATCTGGAGATGAGCCAATTATGGAAAGGCCTGGAATGGAACTGAGCCCATTCCACCATGCATCCCAGAGTGTAAAGACATCTGTCGACTGCGCAGACAACCATGTACTCCTAATGGAAGAGTGGAGATTCCGTCTTACGCCAGAAGAATTCTCAGATTCTGAGAATCCAGCAGGGATCCTAGATGAAGAATACCCAGAGAGGGATGCAGGGAGGACTCTTTCCCCGTTGATTAAACGTCTGCACCCTGAAGAAGCCACAGTCATCCTGACCTGGCTGTAAAGTACCCCGGTGATCCCGCTAAGAGCAGGAGGCCGTCCAGGTATAGGAACATTGGGATATACTGAACAGAAGAACTGTCAGAAAATCCAAAACGCTGGTAAACCCCTGTGGGGCTGAGGACAGTCCCAACAGGCAGAGCCCGAAAAATTGTAAGTGTTGCTGTGATACAGCAAACCTCAGCCCATGCTGAGGAAAGGTCTCTGTAAGTACCCGTAGGCACGCGTCCTGTATATCCAGTGATACCATAAAGTCCCCAGGTTCCAAACATCGTATGATGGAGCATAGGGATTTCCTCCTGAGCCCAGGTAGCTTTAGGAACTGGTTCAGGGAATTGAGACAGAGAATAGGCCAAAGAGGACCATTCAGCCACCGCACCAGAAAGAAAGCAGAACAACCAGTCCCTCACTGAGATAGTGGGGATGGCCTAATTAGCTCCGCTTACCGCAACAACTGCATAGCTTTCTGGATCTGTAAGGCCCTTGTAAAGAGGCCGCCTGAGCAAAGAGGGCACACCCTCCTACCCACGTAGCCGCGGCAACTTGACACTAGTACCGGGCGAACTGAGAAAATCGGTATCTCCCAGTTGTAGGCCTGTCCCGTCAGGCTGAAGAGATATCCGTAGGTTCAGAAGCAGGATCGGCTGGCAGTCCAGGCCTGCTCGGTACTGGATATGTCGGCCCTTGTAGATGCCGACAGTCTACGAAGAAACAGACCTTTAGGCTGACCCAGAGGACAAAAAGACTTAACAGACTTAGTCTGAGGCCTTGTAGTGGGCATAGCTGAAAGCGGTAAACTTGTCGTTAGTAATACTGCCAATGTTACTACAATCTTGTCAAGGTCAGGACCAAACAATATCAACCCTAAAGATGGTATCTGCACCTCTGCATTCCCAGAGCGCAGCCATAGGGTATTACGGAGGATACAGTCGCAGCCGGAACTCTGAAAGTTAGGAGACTGGTATCCAATATAGGCATTTCCACCTATGACAACTGCATATATTACGTGAGCGACCAAATACCTTTGAACCCCCGACGTGTTGGAGGGGAAAAAAACGTTACAAATGCATCAACCCAATATGCAATA
Organism: Taudactylus pleione; assembly: GCA_031769625.1. NCBI lineage: Eukaryota > Metazoa > Chordata > Amphibia > Anura > Myobatrachidae > Taudactylus > Taudactylus pleione. The sequence continues at coordinate 85,184 of JAUIMM010000964.1, read as the reverse complement.
GTATTAACCAACCATGCTATAGCCATGGTAGGATGGGTAACAACTCCTGAAAGCAAGTATACTGATTTCAGGCAGAGTTACCACCTACGGATCCGAAGAATCCGACCACGCAGGAATGGGAGGCGTAGTAACGTCTGTAATCAGACGAGTAACACGCCCATCCACCCCAGGAGGGGCTCGTGATGACCCTCAGGGAATTTGGGACAGGAGGCCAAACACTGTTGTAACACCTCCTATCTGGCAACAGCCAGAGTCCCGCTATGCGATCCACCTGCTAGTCAGCAACAGGGAACCCGAAGGCACGTAATACTGAGGGTGTATGATACAGGTGCAGGTCAACATTCACTCTAACCAGAATGGACCTGCTACCAGCCCGAAAGCAGGGATAATAATACCTGAAATAGGCTTCCCCCCGTGTAAGAGGGAAAGAGCCCCAAACAGTATCCAGTTCACGGCAGAGCCAACTGGGAAGTAACCACAGGGCGTCAACCACGCCAATTAGCGTTTCGTAGAAAACGACATCCACCCAGGGTGGCTGTTGTGGTAATCCCTGCAAGGGGAATGACAGACTATTGTGGCACCAGGGGGAATTCATATACTGCGAAAAACCCCTGCAGGGAGCGGTAGTCTGTGTCACAGGGGAAGAGAGCAAGAAGCTGCGAGATACCCTGAGATGAAAAGGGCAGTATGGTGAAGTAACCCCAAGTGAGGTACAACAATGGGGCCCGCCCGGCGATCCGCAATTGAGAGGATCCCGAGAAAACAAACCGCCCAAGGGGGTCGTGTAAGGGGCCCGGCACCAGATGACGCCACATACAGAACCCTTTATGAGTCAAATCCTCCGCACTAACACCTGCAGCACATGACTTGCAGGATAGTAAAAATGGGTGCAGTATAACGCTCTATCTCCTGGTCAGACATATCTGACCAACCCTCTTGGCGGAAATATTAAGCAGCGCTATACTGGTCCTGACTGATGCCAAAAATTAGCTGCAGGGACCCATTTTCAGCGTATGCAACACACAGTTCCATCTAAAATATGGCAACGTGCAGCACGCAACAGTATGTGACAAACCACACAAATATTAACCAGTATATAAATGTGAGGTCTCAGAACCACCCTAAGTACAGCTGTATTAGGGCAGATAAAGAAAAGGGATAGATATACACTGACAGGTGAGAGAATAAAGTACAGTCAGCACTAGCATAAGTCACATACCATGCAGATATATACATATATACATAAACATGTCATATAATATACTGCACTATTACACTGCATGCAACTTGCCCAGATTCAGTGTCTGGGAAGGCTACAGCGCTGTGTACACTGACCTGATGGTGAGGTACGCAGGGGGACTGGACTCACTGCCATCTCCAGAGATTTCTGCTGCACCACAGAGAAATGGCCGCTGGAGACCTCAGAGGAAGCGTGGCCCGCGGAGGAAGCAGCTCAGCGACGCCAGACTATGGATACTGAAAGGCGCGCTGAGCTGAGGGGAGGAGCCGCTGTAACAGGGAAGGCTGCCTCCCCTGGCCGGCTATTAACCCCCGGGACGCCGGCTCCCTGCACCGATCGTTAAGTCCCTGGTGGTCTAGTGGACACACGGGGTATGGGGGGCCCGCCGCCACTGCCGGCGCCTCCGGTCTGTCCCCTGAGACACAGGACTGCATTTGAAATGCGCGGATCACCGCAAGCGGTGATCCGCGACCTTACCTGCTCCCCGTGGATCCGGCAGCAGTCCTGGGCGCCCGCAGAGTCCGGCTAGTACAGACTCTGGGGTCCCGCTGAGATCCCCAGATCTGTACTGGCGTCTCAGCGCCAGCGGGGGTGACGGAGCGGCAGCTTAGACGTCCTATGGACAGTCCGACGCTGCCGCTCTGAAGAGTCCAAAGTCCATGGAAAAAACTTTGTCCCTAAAAAAATAAAATAAGCTTAGGGGCTGCTAATCAGCTCCCCCTGCGCTAACGGTGACCCGACTCCGGCCGGGCACCAACTGAAACTGAGGTGCCTCTGGCTTGGGGGTGGGGTTATAGGGAGAGTGGACCCAGTGCATCCTGGGAGCTAAAAGCTTTAACTGCGTGGTGCCCGGATTTGGTTCCCAACCTATACCCCCAAGGTCAACCCTGTGGACCCCCTATGGACCCTGAAGTAGAAAGTTATGTAAGCAGCGCAGGGGGGGTCACAGTTATGTAAGCAGCACAGGGGGGGACACAGTTATGTAAGCAGCACAGGGGGGGGACACAGTTATGTAAGCAGCGCAGGGGGTGACACAGTTATGTAAGCAGCGCAGGGGGTGACACAGTTATGTAAGCAGCGCAGGGGGTGACACAGTTATGTAAGTAGCGCAGGGGGTGACACAGTTATGTAAGCAGCGCAGGGGGTGACACAGTTATGTAAGCAGCACAGGGGGTGACACAGTTATGTAAGCAGCACAGGGGGTGACACAGTTATGTAAGCAGCACAGGGGGTGACACAGTTATGTAAGCAGCACAGGGGGTCACACAGTTATGTAAGCAGCACAGGGGGTGACACAGTTATGTAAGTAGCGCAGGGGGTGACACAGTTATGTAAGCAGCACAGGGGGTCACACAGTTATGTAAGCAGCACAGGGGGTCACACAGTTATGTAAGCAGCACAGGGGGTGACACAGTTATGTAAGCAGCACAGGGGGTGACACAGTTATGTAAGCAGCGCAGGGGGTGACACAGTTATGTAAGCAGCACAGGGGGGGTCACACAGTTATGTAAGCAGCGCAGGGGGTGACACGGTTATGTAAGCAGCACAGGGGGGACACAGTTATGTAAGCAGCGCAGGGGGTGACACAGTTATGTAAGCAGCACAGGGGGGGTGACACAGTTATGTAAGCAGCACAGGGGGTGACACAGTTATGTAAGCAGCACAGGGGGTGACACAGTTATGTAAGCAGCACAGGGGGGGTCACACAGTTATGTAAGCAGCACAGGGGGTCACACGGTTATGTAAGCAGCACAGGGGGTCACACAGTTATGTAAGCAGCACAGGGGGGGTGACACAGTTATGTAAGCAGCACAGGGGGTGACACAGTTATGTAAGCAGCACAGGGGGTGACACAGTTATGTAAGCAGCACAGGGGGTGACACAGTTATGTAAGCAGCACAGGGGGGGTGACACAGTTATGTAAGCAGCACAGGGGGGGTCACACAGTTATGTAAGCAGCACAGGGGGTGACACAGTTATGTAAGCAGCACAGGGGGTGACACAGTTATGTAAGCAGCACAGGGGGGGTGACACAGTTATGTAAGCAGCACAGGGGGGGTCACAGTTATGTAAGCAGCACAGGGGGGGTCACATAGTTATGTAAGCAGCGCAGGGGGTGACACGGTTATGTAAGCAGCACAGGGGGGGGGTCACATAGTTATGTAAGCAGCACAGGGGGGTGACACAGTTATGTAAGCAGCACAGTGGGTGACACAGTTATGTAAGCAGCACAGGGGGTGACACAGTTATGTAAGCAGCACAGGGGGTGACACAGTTATGTAAGCAGCACAGGGGGCGACACAGTTATGTAAGCAGCACAGGGGGCGACATGGTTATGTAAGCAGCACAGGGGGGGTCACATAGTTATGTAAGCAGCACAGGGGGTGACACAGTTATGTAAGCTGCATTTTTCAGTGTTTGTTTTATTATTTAAATGTACAAAAAATTAATTATAAGGGTCATTTGTAATACAGACAGATCAGTAGATACATATGTAAGCTGGAGAAGCGCTGACATCTAGGGTAATATGGTTACACTCATACAGTACACGTGGGGACCCCACACTCGCTCCGTTACTAGGTTTTAGTCCACAGAGGCAAAGTGGCTCTATATCACCTCTAGTGCCAGCTGGATGGTACTGCATGCACCAGATTCAGACAGTTTTAACACGTTTTCTGAGACCTTTGTAAGTCGCTGTGGGATTTAAGTGCAATATCCGTTACCTGCTGGTGCAAGACCGTAACAGTAGCTGACGCCACATTGACCGTGACAGGAATCCAGGAGGCTCTATCAGTGCTCAGAGCCGTCTGCAGCGTGCGGTTAATCACTTCCATTCCTAGAAGACAAAGAATACAAACAGCAGCCTCAGTTTCCGTCCACAGATACAGATGGGCCCAGCTAGATTGTTGCCCATAGCGCTGTAAGTCGCGGATGAGAGTAGTGCGGTGTGGCGCAGTGAGACTTGACAACATCCATGGCATGCAATACACAGCTTCACCACTGGGTGGCAAGTGCTCCAATGGTTAAATCTACATTAAGGCACTACAGAATACAGTACAATAGAACAGTAAACTGTCAGGTGGGCCAATCACAAACTGCAGAGTAGAGTATTGCAGAAAAACTACTGTAGTAGTGATATCTAGGTAGCGAAACTGACTGTGCGTTTTATGCTGCACACTTGCGGCACTGTCGGCACATTCGGCGCTGTCCCAGCTGCGGTGGTCATACACTCTACTGTACTGATTTCATGACTTACTGGAATACCATAGTACTGCGCATGCCCAGTGCAGCCAGTCGGTAGTCACACACAGTGCATCCCAGACTTAGATACTTTTAGTGATTTCATGACTTAGAAACTGGTAGTGGGCTCTGTTTGAAAGATGGGTCTCTGGATTACAAACTGACTGTGCATTTTAAGGCGCATGCTTGCGGCACGTCGGCTCTGTGGTGGCTGCCAGCTCCGGGGGTTGCACATGGAATCTCCGGAGAATGCCCAGCAGAGCCGGTCAGCAGTTGGACACAGTGCATCAGCTCTAGGCTGATGCGCTGTGTGCTCAAGAAAGTGGTGTACAAAACTCCATACAGTACCCACGTAGCACCCTGTGAGTTGCGGTATGGCGTTTAGAGTCTCATAGTACTGCGCATGCCCAGTGTAGCCGGATGGGAGTCACGCACAGTGCATCCCAGACTTAGATACTATAGTGATTTCATGACTTAGAAACTAATAGTGGGCTCGGTTTGAAAGATGGGTCTCTGTATTACAAACTGACAGTGCGTTTTAAGCCGCACACTTGCGTCACTCAAGAAAGTGGTGTGCGGCGCTCATACACTGTACTATAGTGAATTCATGTCTTAGAAACTAGTAGTAGGGTCTAAACGAAAGGGGATGCAGTCAGGAAGCCATTTGTCGAAATGCCGACCGCCGGCTTCCTCGACTGTCAAATCCCGCCAGTGGTCTAATGATAGGAGTCGAAATCCCGACGCCGGTGTTCGTTATGCTGTGCGCAGCGGGGGGGGGGTGTGTTTAGGGGCTCCCGAGGGGGACTTAGAGTTAGCCCCCCCCCTGGAGGGTTAGGCTAAGGGGGGGTTATGGTTAGGCACCCCTGGGGGACTTAGGTTTAGGCTGCGGGAACGGGGGGGGGGGTAAGGCACTAGGGGGGAGGTTAGGGTGAGGCGCCCCTAAGGGAGGGGTTAGGGGAGGGGAGTAGGGTTAGTTTTGCATACCTTAATCCCGTCGGGCTCTTCACTCCTGCTGGTCTTCCGGCGTCGGGAATTGAACCACCGGCCATAGGTCATTCATACTGATTCCGAGGGAAAGAGGGGTCTCTGGATTACAAACTGACTGTGTGTTTTAAGGCGCACATCTGTGGCACTGCCCAAGACTTATATACTGTAGTGAATGCATGTCTTAGAAACTAGTAGTAGGATCTGAGTCATAGAGGGGTCCCTGGATTACAAACTGACTGTGCGTTTTAAGCCACACACTTGCGGCACTGTCGGTGCTGGCTCCGGGGGCTGTACATGGGTTCTCCGGCGCATGCCCAGTGGAGCTGGTTGGGAGTTGGACACAGTGCATCTGATATATTCTCTGTAACGTGCTGCAGAATGTGTGTCCATGCGGAAGGGAATATAGGTCCTCATTCAGACCCGGTTGCAAGCGCCGAGCGCTCGCAACCGGGTCGATTTTTAGCCTCTGCGCACGCACAGCGGCCGCACTGCGCATGCGCAAGCCCCGGAGAGAGAATTTCTCTTGCTCCGGAGCTCATGACAAAAGGGGCGGCTGTCGATATTGATTGTCAGCTCGCCCCGTTTTGTAGGCGTGGCGGGGGGTGGGTTCACAAATGGAGGCGTTCCTTAAGGAATGTCAGTGGGGAGATCCTGCTCGACCCAACCTTAGGGTCTCGTCGCAAGCCCCGATGGTCTTGACCATCACGACCATCAACCTGGTCGGTCGCTAAAGCTGTGGGTGGTAACAGCTTAGCTAGCGACCAGGAGGCCGCACTTAAAAAATCAAGCGGCGGTCCTCATTCAGAGAGAGCGATCGCTACTTGCGACCGCCTCTGAATGAGGGCCATAGAGTGTAAGCTCCTGGGGACAGGGACTGATGTGACTGATACATTCTCTCTAAGGTGCTGCAGAATGTGTTCATCGGTCACTCACATCAGTCCCTGTCCCTGGGAGCTTACGCTCTATATTCCCTGCCACATGGACACACATTCTGCAGCACCTTACAAAGTATGTATCAGTCACAGGGAATATAAGCACCAACCACAGGATGATAAATCACCTACCTGCGGGTTTGCTGACGGGGACATTCCCAAGATAGTAGACCTGGAAGCGTTGTACAAGTTCATTCTTTGGGGCTGGAAACTCAACTGGAAGAGAAGGGAAAGGCGCCCAGAATGAGATGAGGAGACTCCACTTAGTGAGTCAGAAGCAGAAATAAGGGATGGACGGGGAGGGTCCAGCACTGAGGGGGGAGGGGCCGCACCTTGGAATGGAATATCTACCAATCTGGAGTGATCCAGGAAAAGGCTATCCATAAGCGAGCGTGTGCTCCTTCTGTCAGCCATAATCTGTAGGGAAACATAACAGGGTGAATGGAGCGGGGGAGAGGGCAGAACCCGAGGTGCGGTATGGGCAGATGCCGTAGAGGGGAGGGGGAAAACGACGGAGAGGGGAAAGACGCAGGGGAGGGGAAAGAGGCAGGGGGGGGGGAAACGACGGAGAGGGGAGATGACGCAGGGGAGGGGAAAACGACGATGAGGAGGGGAAAACGACGAAGAGGTGAAAGACGCAGTGGAGGGAGAAAGACGCAGGGGAGGGAGAAAGACGCAGGGGAGGGGGAAAGACGCAGGGGAGGGGGAAAGACGCAGGGGAGGGGGAAAGACGCAGGGGAGGGGAAACAACGGAGAGGGGAAAGACGCAGGGGAGGGGGAAAGACGCAGGGGGGGGAAAGACGCAGGGGGGAGAAAGACGCAGGGGAGGGGAAAGACGCAGGGGAGGGGAAACAACGGAGAGGGGAAAGACGCAGGGGAGGGGGAAAGACGCAGGGGTGGGGAAAAAACGCAGGGGGGGGAAAGACGCAGGGGGGGGGAGACGCAGGGGGGGGGGAGACGCAGGGGGGGGGGAAGACGCAGGGGGGGGGGAAGACGCAGGGGGGGGGGGAAGACGCAGGGGGGGGGGGAAGACGCAGGGGGGGGGGAAGACGCAGGGGGGGGGGAAGACGCAGGGGGGGGGGGAGACGCAGGGGGGGGGGAAGACGCAGGGGGGGGGGAAGACGCAGGGGGGGGAAGACGCAGGGGGGGGGAAAGACGCAGGGGGGGGGAAAGACGCAGGGGGGGGGAAAGACGCAGGGGGGGGGAAAGACGCAGGGGGGGGGAAAGACGCAGGGGGGGGGAAAGACGCAGGGGAGGGGAAAGACGCAGGGGAGGGGAAAAAGACGCAGGGGAGGGGAAAAAGACGCAGGGGAGGGGAAAAAGACGCAGGGGAGGGGAAAAAGACGCAGGGGAGGGGAAAGACGCAGGGGAGGGGAAAGACGCAGGGGAGGGGAAAGACGCAGGGGAGGGGAAATGACGAGCACCTGGTATGGGGAAGGGTCAGAAGCCGGGTAGGGAAGAGGGCAGACACCTGGAAGGGGAGGGAGAGGGCAGATGCCAGGAGGGATGGGGGAGGGCACACGCCAGGGAAGGGATGGCAGAGGCCACACGCCAGGGAACGGAGGGCAGATAGCGAACACTGGTATGGAGAAGGGTCAGAAGCCAGGTAGGGTAGGGGGCAGCCGCCGGGGAGGGGCAGATCAGTACACTTAAATGCAGGACGCACCCTTGAGCAGACTCCGTGCAGACCGGTCGCTATTGCCTTGGCGGGCATCTCACACCGGAACACATGACATTTCAGCAGCTGCGTCAGTTTGTCTCTTGCTACGTAAGCGAAATCCCTGGAATTAGGAAGAGCGGGAGGAGAGGGGCGATAAGCAAATTACTGACAAACAATCCAGAGCACAGGAACGGGACATGATCACTGACATTTGTATAATATTCCATATATATATATATATATATATATATACATACATACACACACGCACACCGTACCTCTCTCTGCGTCCATCAGCAGCAAGCATGGTAATAAGAGGAGAGAGGGTTAGTGCATGGGCTTAGCACATGGTGTCTGGTGGACACATATTAACCATTCATTAATTATGTACATATGAGAAATTCCCCCTGATCTAATGAATCACACTGTAATATGTAGTATACAGACACTTACATACATTACATACACACATTTATCATGGCTCACAGATAGGCTGTACGAGGGTCTCTCCAACACCTGCACAATAACCAGACTCCTCCCCTGTCCCCCGACCACACCCCCAGCTATTATCATCCCCTGGGAGGAGTGACCCCCCCCCACCCAGCTACTATCATCCCTTGGGAATAGTAGTGACCAAGCCCCCCCCACCAACACCGAGCTATTATCATCCCCTGGGAGTAGGAGTGACACCCCACCCAGCTATTATCATCCCCTGGGAGTAGGAGTGACATGGCGGCTTAGGAGGTTATAAGGGAAAAAATAATAATAACAGTGAGGCAGGCGGTCATAGTGACAGCGAGGCAGGCGGTCATAGTGACAGTGAGGCAGATAGTGACAGCAAGGCAGGCGGTCATAGTGACAGCGAGGCAGATGGCCATAGTGACAGCGAGGCAGGCGGTCATAGTGACAGTGAGGCAGATAGTGACAGTGAGGCAGATAGTGACAGGGAGGCAGGCGGTCATAGTGACAGGGAGGCAGGCGGTCATAGTGACAGCGAGGCAGGCGGTCATAGTGACAGCGAGGCAGGCGGTCATAGTGACAGCGAGGCAGGCGGTCATAGTGACAGCGAGGCAGATAGTGACAGTGAGGCAGGCGGTCATAGTGACAGTGAGGCAGGCGGTCATAGTGACAGTGAGGCAGGCGGTCATAGTGACAGTGAGGCAGGCGGTCATAGTGACAGTGAGGCAGGCAGTCATAGTGACAGTGAGGCAGGCGGTCATAGTGACAGTGAGGCAGGCGGTCATAGTGACAGTGAGGCAGGCGGTCATAGTGACAGTGAGGCAGATAGTGACAGTGAGGCAGGCGGTCATAGTGACAGTGAGGCAGGCGGTCATAGTGACAGTGAGGCAGGCGGTCATAGTGACAGTGAGGCAGGCGGTCATAGTGACAGTGAGGCAGGCGGTCATAGTGACAGTGAGGCAGGCGGTCATAGTGACAGTGAGGCAGGCGGTCATAGTGACAGTGAGGCAGGCGGTCAAAGTGACAGTGAGGCATGCGGTCATAGTGACAGTGAGGCAGATAGTGACAGTGAGGCAGGCGGTCATAGTGACAGTGAGGCAGGCGGTCATAGTGACAGTGAGGCAGATAGTGACAGTGAGGCAGGCGGTCAAAGTGACAGTGAGGCAGGCGGTCATAGTGACAGTGACGCAGCCTCACCTTCCGTCATCTCTCCCGACACCCCACACTCGGATGCTGACAATGGGCTGAGAGTGCAGTAGAGTCTGCCCCGTAGAGTCATACAGCTTCAGGGAGTCTTCATCCAAGATCAGCAGCATCTGCTTATCCTGTGAGACAGACAGCACAGAGTTATACGTGTCCTCTCCTCTCCAAGCTTACTACACGTAACACGCATGACACATACATACAATTGTCCCCTGTCCACCAGCCGGAGGACTCCAGTTACCTACAGGCTGCTTTACCAGGCAGAGGTCCTTACATACGGATATACCTCCTCTCTCCGCCGCGTGCTATCGGTACCTGACACCTAGAGATCTAAGCCCGAGCACCGGGAGCAGTAAGAGCATATTATAGGAGACATTACTCTTACCTATACCGCACACACCGGGTGAGCTTACTCTTACCTATACCGCACACACCGGGCGAGCTAACTCGTACCTATACCGCACACACCGGGTGAGCTAACTCTTACCTATACCGCACACACCGGGTGAGCTAACTCTTACCTATACCGCACACACCGGGCGAGCTAACTCTTACCTATACCGCACACACTGGGTGAGCTAACTCTTACCTATACCGCACACACCGGGTGAGCTAACTCTTACCTATACCGCACACACCGGGTGAGCTAACTCTTACCTATACCGCACACACTACCGCACACACCGGGTGAGCTAACTCTTACCTATACCGCACACACCGGGCGAGCTAACTCTTACCTATACCGCACACACCGGGCGAGCTAACTCTTACCTATACCGCACACACCGGGTGAGCTAAACACTGAGACTCTGGGCTTTACATATAACAGTGAAACTGGAGGAAAAGGAATAAACCTGGAAATTAATATTGTGGAGGGGGATGGGGGACGTTGCAAATGATTATATATATTTTAAAATATTGAATACCATTTATATCTGCACTCCTTGTTGATACAATCAGCTGTGGAATTGTTAAGGGAGTAAAACAAGAGATATGGTAAGAACTTACCTTTGTTATCTCTGTTTCTACGAAGTCCATAGGGTCCACAGGGTTGACCTTGGGTATAGATTGGGAACCAAATCCGGGCACCACACAGTTAAAGCTTTTAGCTCCCAGGATGCACTGGGTCCACTCTCCCTATAACCCCACCCCCAAGCCACAGGCACCTCAGTTTGTAAGTAGCCAAAGGCCGGAGGAGGAGACTAAACAGAGAGAAGGAAGACTGGAACACACAAGAAACCATACTCACAGAAATGGGAGACGGAAAACCGGTGACCAGCCACACAGCCCATATGAAGCCAGGTGCGTCAGGGTGGGCGCCCTGTGGACCCTATGGACTTCGTAGAGACAGAGATAACAAAGGTAAGTTCTTACCATATCTCTTGTTTTCTACTTCAGGGTCCACAGGGTTGACCTTGGGGATGTCCCAAAGCAGTCCTTATAAGGGTGGGGACGCTCCTGTGCTGAGAGGAGAATCCGTCGCCCAAAGGAAGCATCCTGAGAGGCAAAGGAAACCAATGCATAGAACCATAAAAAGGTGTGGACAGAAGACCACGTGGCCACCTAGCAAGGCAGAACAACCGAGGCGCCACAGCGAGCCGCCTAGGAGGGACCCACAGCCCGAGTAGAATAAGCATCAACAGAAACAGAAAGGCCTATCCTATGTGTAGGCCCCAGAGATAGACATACGGAGTCATCTAGCCAATGTCAGGCTATTGGCCGCCCATCCTTTCCTGTGATATCCAAAGACCACAAATAAGGAAACTACCAACAAGAGAGGTACCTAGGCGTCTGATGAGTTATTACCACACCATGGATACTTCAGCTGATTGGGGTAGTCAATCCCAAAAATAGATATATAATATGTAGCAAAAAGCAGCTGGTTATTCAGAGGGTGACTACAGTATAACAAGGTTCGATTATATAAAAGGTTGTTTTTATTAAATGAAATATCAATAAAATTCAATATGCATTAGCCCTTATTATACATATTAAATATTTGAAACATTTAAAATATATATGAACAGAATTATCAGATGGTCCTGTAACCTGCACAGACAATAATCTCCAAAATATACTATTTTGGTAATTTGCAATACTCCAATATTTTATGTTTGCCAGCTGCAAACAGAATCTGAGCAGCACAAAGCTCCTGTATATATAATAGCTGGGTTATACCTGTAGTAAAACAGGAGGCCAAATCGCTTTTGTGATACCTTGTATCTGGCGACAGCCAGACACCCGCCCTGAGATCCACCCGCTGGACAGAAACGGGGATCCCCACGTTAAACTGAGGGTGTATGGTACAGGTGCAGGATCGACATTCTTTATAACCAGAATGGACCTGACTACCAGCCCCAAAGCAGGGATAATAATAATACTTTAAATTGGCTCCCCTCGAGTGAGAAGGAAAGAGCCCGATACATCATCCAGTTCACGGCAGAGCCACCTGGGAAGTAACCACAGGGTGTATATTACGCCATTTTGTGTTTCGTAGAAAACGACATCCACCCAGGGTGGCTGTTGCGGTAATTCCTGCAAGGGGAATGACAGACCGATGTGGTATCGGAGGTAATTCATGTACTGTGAAAAACTCCAGCAAGGAGTGACACAGGGGTAAAGTGCAAGAAACTGCGAGATGAAAAGGGCAGTATGAAGAAGTAACCCCAAGTGAGGTACAACAATGGCGCCAGCCCGGCGATCCGCAATTGAGAGGATCCTGAGAAACAAACCGCCCAAGGGGGTCGTGTAAGGGGCCGCAACCAGATGGCGCCGCATACATAACCCTTTCTGAGTCAAATCCTCCGCACTAACACCGGTAGCCCAAGACTTGCAGGATAGCAAAAATGGGTGCATTATCACGCTCTATCTCCTGGTCAGATACATCTGACTAACCATCTTCACGGAAATATGAAGCAGCGCCATACCGGTCCTGACTGATGCTAAGATTTAGCTGCAGGGACCCATTATCAGCGTATGCACACAGTTCCACCTAAAATATGGCAACGTTCAGCACGCAACAGTATATGACAAACCTCACATATATTGACAAGTATATAAATGTGAGGTCTCAGAACCACCCTAAGTACAGCTGTATTAGGGCAGATGGTAAGGAAAAGGGATAGATATACACTGACAGGTGAGAGAATAAAGTACAGACAGTCAGCACTAGCATAAGTCACATACAATGCAGAAATATATATGAATATATATATACACACACACACACACATATATATATATATATATATATATACACATACACACACACACACTGTACATACATTAGCATGACATACAATATACTGCACTATGTCACTGCATTCAACTTACCCAGATTCAGTGTCTGGGAAGGCTACAGCGCTGTGTACACTGACCTGATGGTGAGGTGCGCAGGGGGACTGAGCCAAACGCCATCTCCGGAGATTTCTGCAGCTGCACCAGAGAAAATGGCGCCTGGAGACCTCAGAAGCAGCGCGGCCCGCGGAGGAAGCAGCTCAGCTACGCCAGACTGTAGACACTGAAAGGAGCGCTGAGGGGAGGGGAGGAGCCGCTACAACAGGGAAGGCTTCCTCCCCTGGCCGGCTATTAAACCCCAGAACGCCGGCTTCCACCGCCAATCGTTAAGTCCCTGGTGGGCTAGTGGACACGCGGGGTATGCCTCCATGGAGGAGGAGCCCGCCGCCACCGCCTCCGGTCTGTCCCCAGAGACCGGAGGCCTCGGACTGCATATTGCCCGCGGGCGCCGCAATGTAGCGCTTTGCAACTTACCTGCTCCCCGTTCATCCGGCAGCAGTCCTGGGCGCCCACAGAGTGCGGCTAGTACAGACTCTGGGGTCCCGCTGAGATCCCCAGATCTGTACTGGCGTCTCAGTGCCGGCGTGGTGACGGAGCGGCAGCTTGGACGTCCTATGGACAGTCCGACACTGCCGCTCAGAAGAGTCCAAAGTAAAAATAAAAAACTTTGAACTAAAAAAATTTAAATAAAGTTTAGGGGCTGCTAATCAGTCCCCCCTGCGATAACGGTGACCCGACTCCGGCCGGGCACCAACTTAAACTGAGGTGCCTCTGGCGTGGGGGCGGGGCTATAGGGAGAGTGGACCCAATGCATCCTGGGAGCTAAAAGCTTTAACTGTCTGGTGCCCGGATTTGGTTCCCAACCTATACCCCAAGGTCAACCCTGTGAACCCCCTATGGACCCCTGAAGTAGAAATCAGGATTACTTAGTAGGAGCTGTAGTTACACTCACTGTATTTTTATAAAGAGAAACATATTCTTAGAAACAATCTTACATTTGTTCAAGCACCTGAATATTAATAATCGAATAGTATTTACTGCCTGTGTGTAAGCCTCTGAGATAGTCACACGAAGCCATCTAGCCAAGGTTTGTTTATTGGCTGGCCATCCCTTCTTGTGAAATCCATAAAGCACAAACAAGGAGTCTGATTTCCGAAGGGAACCGGTACAGTCAACGTAAATCCTGAGAACACGGACCACATCCAATGAGGCCTCACTAGCCGAAAGGTCAGATGACTGAAAGGCCGGTACAATAATTTCCTGATTAATGTGGAATTTAGAAACCACTTTAGGAAAAACTTCTGGGCGAGTACGAAGCACAGCCCTGTCCTGGTGAAATATCAGAAAGGGAGAATGACAGGAGAGCGCCCCCAATTCTGACACCCTCCTGGCAGAAGCAATTGCCAGGAGAAAAAGAGAGAGTCTTAGCTGTTAACTTTGAGTTCCACCAAATCTAGTGGTTCAAATGGAGGACCCTGGAGGGCCCGAAGAACTATCGCCAAATCCCAAGGAGCCACTTGGGGGGATAAAGGGAGGTTAAATCTGGAGAACACCCTCAGAAAGGTATGAATATCCGGGAGCTGAGCTATCCTTTGTTGTGACCACACTGACAGGGCAGAGATATGCACTTTCAACGAGGCCAGGCGGAGGCGGAGGCCGAGGTCCAACCCAGTTTGAAGGAATGCCAGTATTCTGGAAATACGAAACACTTGAGGGTTGTAATCCCTTGAGCGACACCACTGGAAATATGTATGCCACACTCTGTGGTAGATCTTGACCGAAGCAGGTTTTCGCGCTCTAAGCATCGTGTTGATGACAGTGCCAGAGAATCATTTAGACCTTAGGAGGGATGTCTCAAGACCGACGCCGTCAAAGACAGACGATCCAGGTCCGGGTAAAGGAAATGATCTTGAGACAACAAGTCTGGACCTTGAGGCAATAGGAACGGAGTGTCAATGGAGAGACTCTGTAGATCTGAGTACCAATGACGTCTGGGCCAAGCTGGAGCCACTAGCAGGACCGTGCCCCCGTCTTGCTTGAAATTCCGAAGAACCCGAGGAATACTGAAGGAAATAGGTGCGCAAACTGGAAGGTCCACTTCACTGACAGAGCGTCCACCAAGTTTGCTTCGGCATCTGTAGTTCTGGACCCGTACACTGGTAACACTGTACAACAAATTAATACTTTTACATTTGTTTCCTTTCTAAGAATAGTCATAATTACTAATTTGAGGTCAAGAAAAACTAAAATGATTTCAGAATGTTTTACTAGCTCTATTTTTTGAGCTACACTACTTGCACTATACTGTATGTACATTAGTAATATAGTGAAAAGCTATTTTAAAATAATCTAATATTTTCTTGATAGAAAATAAATAACATTTGTTTTAATTCAATCAATCACAAATAAGAACACAAAACGAAACAAACATACAGCATAGGAAACAAACACACAGCATAGGAAACAAACACACAGCATAGGAAACAAACACACAGCATAGGAAACAAACATACAGCATAGGAAACAAAACACACAGCATAGGAAACAAACATACAGCATAGGAAACAAACATACAGCATAGGAAACAAACATACAGCATAGGAAACAAACATACAGCATAGGAAACAAACATACAGCATAGGAAACAAACATACAGCATAGGAAACAGACATACAGCATAGGAAACAGACATACAGCATAGGAAACAGACATACAGCATAGGAAACAAACATACAGCATAGGAAACAAAACATACAGCATAGGAAACAAACATACAGCATAGGAAACAGACATACAGCATAGGAAACAGACATACAGCATAGGAAACAGACATACAGCATAGGAAACAGACATACAGCATAGGAAACAGACATACAGCATAGGAAACAGACATACAGCATAGGAAACAGACATACAGCATAGGAAACAGACATACAGCATAGGAAACAGACATACAGCATAGGAAACAGACATACAGCATAGGAAACACACATACAGCATAGGAAACACACATACAGCATAGGAAACACACATACAGCATAGGAAACACACATACAGTATAAGAAACAAACATACAGCATAGGAAACAAACATACAGCATAGGAAACACACATACAGCATAGGAAAGTACTATGTAATATAGTGGCCTATACATGGGGTGCTTTCTCTTTGCTTGTCGCTTGTACTCCTCCTCTGGGGCATCTCTTGTCACTGTCACCTCCCCTGATATCTTTGTTCCATTGCTGAAATGTCTTGGTGGAATCGCTCCCTATGCTGTCACTCAGTGCACCACAGTTATCTTGTGTGGGTAATCCCAGGAATCGCATATATTTGAATAGGGGAGGGGACAAATAACTGATTCATTTAATTGGGTCATTAGGCCCCGCCCGCTCTGCGCGGAACGCAGATTGCTGGTAAGATTCTCTCCATTCTCCCACGTCACTAGGAATACCCCTACATCGTCATAAATGGGCTATATCTCAGAACTCAGAGCTTACAGAGTTTTAAATATCATATTCATTCTTTGCATGCTGAAATCAATTAGAATTATTTTCACATCGGAAACATTTTCATTGTTGTGCAGTGTAATTTGTGATTGTGACGGGAGGCCATGAGGTCCACCTCTGGGAGGCCGCATTTGTCCACTAGGAGTTGAAACACATCTTGGTGAAGAGACCATTCCCCTGGATGTATGTCGTGATGGCTGAGGAAGTCTGCTTCCCAAATGAAAACTCCCGGAATGAAATGTCAGAATGCGTGACACTTCTGTAATTGCTGCCCGACTTCGAGTGCCTCCTTGATGGTGATGTAAGCCACTGTGGTGGCATTGTCGGACTGAAGATGCACGGCTTTTCCGTGAAGACTGTTTTGCCAACATGAGGGCCCTGTACACAGCCTGAAGTTCCAATATGTTGATTGGAAGGATTACTTCGACCGCTGACCAACGGCCCAGAAATGATTGCGGACCGGTAACTGCGCCCCAACCCTGGAGACTGGACTCCGTTGTTAGAAGTAACAAGTCCGGGGTACAAAAGGGGCGACCCTTGGTAAGATGAGATGTCAGAAGCCACCAAGACAGAGACAGACGCACCTCCAGAGAGAGCACCATCGTCTGAGCCTTGAACCGGTGGGGTAATCCATTCCACCTGGAGAGGATCAGCCCCTGCAGGGGTCTTGAATGGAACTGAGCATATTCCACCATGTCGAATGTGGACACCATGGATCCTAGTACCTGCAGCGCAGAGTGTACCAACACCCGGCGACTGCGGAGGCACCTGCGCACTCGCAGTTGCAGCGTGGAGATCTTTTCCAGAGTTAGAAAGATTCTCTCTTGGTGAGAATCCAGAAAGGCTCCCAAATGAACCATCCGCTGTGAGGGAATTAGGGAGGAATTTTCCCAATTGATCAACCACCCGTGTGCTTGTAGACAAGCGATTGTCAGGCGTTGGTGGTGTTGAAATACCTCCGGAGAACCAGCCAGCAAGAGGTCATCCAGGTATGGCAGGAGTCGTATACCCCAACTCCATAGAATGGCTGCCATGACAGCCATAACTTTGGTAAAGACCCTTGGAGCCATTGATAGACCAAAGGGCAGCGCCCGAAACTGGAAAATTTGGTGCAGAAAAGCAAAACCGTAGAAAAGGCTGGTGAGAAGGCGTTATGGGGATATGCAGGTAAGCATCCTGAATGTCCAGGGATACCATGTAATCCCCAAGTTCCATAGCCAATAGCCAGAAGGAACACAGTCTTAGCCGTAAGCCATTTCAGGTCCACTGAACCCAGAGGTTCAAATGGAGGGCCCTGAAGAGCTCTACACAGCCAAATCCCAAAAGGAGCCACAGGAGGGACAAAGGTTGGCTGAATGCGAAGGACCCCCTTGAGGAAAGTGCGGATATCAGGAAAAGGAGCAATCCTTCGCTGGAACCACACAGAAAGGGCAGAGACATGCACCTTCAGTGAAGCATGGTGGAGACCAAGGTCCAAACCTACCTGCAGGAAAGCCAAAACTATGGATATCCGAAACACCTGGGGGTCGTACCCTCTTAGACAACACCAATCAAAATAAGCATGGCACACCCTGTGATAAATCCTGGCAGAGGCAGACTTTCGTGCTCTGAGCGTAGAAACCACAGAGGTAGAAAAACCCTTACACCCCATGAGGGATGTCTCAAGACCCATGCCGTCAAAGACAGACGACCCAGGTCTGGGTAAAGGCAAGGACCCTGAGATAACAGGTCCGGACATTGAGGCAACAGCAATGGAGTGTCGATGGAGAGACTGAAGATCTGAGTACGAGTGACTTCTAGGCCACGCTGGAGTCACCAGCAGGGCGGTGCCTCTTTCTTCTTTGAACTTCCGAAGCACCCGAGGAAGAAGAGAGGACAGAGGAAACATGTATGCAAACTGGAAGGTCCACTTTACTGACAGAGCGTCCACGAGAAGAGCCTCAGCGTCTCTTGTTCTGGACCCGAACACCGGCAGCTTGTGATTGTGTGTCGGGATGCCATGAGGTCTATCTATGGAAGACACCACTTGTCCACTAGGAGCTGAAACACTTCCTGGTGAACAGACCATTCCCCTGGATACACATCATGATGCCTGTGGAAGTCCGCTTCCCAGTTGAGTACTCCCGGTATGAAGACTGCCTATATGGCAGGAAGATTGCCTTTCGCCCATTTCAGAATGCGCAATACCTCTGTCAGTGCTACCAGAGTTAGAGTTCCTCCTTGACGGTTGATATAAGCCGCCGTCGTGTAGTTGTCTGACTGAACCTGCACGGGCTTTCCGTGAAGTATGAGTCTGATTTGCTGTAGGACCCTGAAGCCCGCCCGAAGTTCCAATATGTTTATTGGTAGGGCAGACTCCTCTGCTGTCCACCTTCCCTGAAACTGTGGACCTGTTACTGCGCCCCAACCACGGAGTCAAGCGTCCATTGTCAGGAGGACCCAGTCCGGAATCCAAAAGGGGCGCCCCTTGGTGAGGTGACCCGCCTGAAGCCACCAAGTCAGACAGATGCCCCTCCAGAGAGAGAGCACCATGCTTGTGTCCTTATCCGATGTGAAGATCCGTCCCACCTGGAGAAGATCAATGTCTGCAGAGGCCAGGAATGAAACTGGGCATACTCCACCATGACGAGAGTTGATACCATGGAGCACAGTAACTGCATTGCCGAGTGAATCGACACTCGGCAACTGTGCAGGCATCTGCGTACTCGTTTATGCAAAATGGAGGAGATCTTGTCCTGGGTCAGGAAGATCCACTGCTGTTGAGAGTCCAAAAGTGTCCCAAGATGGGGCATCTTCTCGGAGGTAGTCAGGGAGGACTTCTTCCAGTTGATCAGCCAACCATGAGTTTGCAGCACCGAGACTGTAAACTGTAGATGGTGGTGAAGTACCTCTGGAAACCCGGCTAGCAGCAGAAGGTCGTCCAGGTATGGCAACAGGCGGACCCCTGCAGCTGCAGAT
Source organism: Taudactylus pleione (assembly GCA_031769625.1). NCBI lineage: Eukaryota > Metazoa > Chordata > Amphibia > Anura > Myobatrachidae > Taudactylus > Taudactylus pleione. The sequence continues at coordinate 65,702 of JAUIMM010000964.1, read as the reverse complement.
AGGCCGCCATTACCACCATAATTTGGGTAAACACCCGCGGTGCAGTAGAAAGACCAAACGGCAGGGCCTTGAACTGGAAAAGTTGCTGTAGGATAGCAAACCTGAGAAACCTCTGGTGAGCTGAAGCAATTGGAATATGCCGGTATGCATCCTGAATATCCAGAGACACCATAAAATGCCCAGGTTCCATAGCCAGTATAACAGGCCGCGGGATTTCCATCTTGAACCGAGGTACTCAGAGAAATTTGTTCAGGGACTTGATAATATGAGATATGGTAAGAACTTACCCTTGTTATCTCTATTTCTACGAAGTCCATAGGGTTCCACAGGATACCTTGGGGTATAGGTGTGACGTCAGTCGCAGGGCACCAAAGAGTTAAGCTTTCAGCCTCCCAGGATGCACTAGGTCCCCCTCCTATACCCCGCCCCCGGGCCAAGGCACCTCAGTTAGTTACCAAGCCATAGGCCGGAGGAGGAGAAGGAAGAGAGAGAACAAAGATCTGGACACATACAAGAATCACATTCTCACCAGAGGGAGACAGAAAACCGGTGACCAGAGCAAAGCCCATCTGCAGCACAGGTGCGACAGGGCGGGAGTCCTGTGGAACCCTATGGACTTCGTAGAAATAGAGATAACAAGGGTAAGTTCTTACCATATCTCATATTTTCTACTTCAGGGTCCATAGGGTATCCACAGGATACCTTGGGGATGTCCCAAAGCAGTATCCTTTAAGGGTGGGGACGCTCCTGTGCAGAAAGGAGAATCCGCCGCCCGAAGGAAGCATCCTGAGAGGCGAAGGTGTCAAACCTGTAATACCTCACGAAGGTATGGACAGAAGACCACGTAGCAGCCTTGCAGATCTGAACTGCCGAGGCACCACGTCGAGCTGCCCACGAAGGACCCACAGACCTAGTGGAATGAGCCTTCAGAGAAGGAGGGACCGGTAGGCCTTCATGAAGATAAGCTTCAGAAATAGCCATACGGATCCAGGCTGCCAAAGTTTGCTTTGAAGCAGGCCAACCCTTTTTACGGAAGCCAAAGAGGACAAACAAAGCGTCCGACTTCCTAAACGAAGAAGTGCGGTCAACATAAGTCCTTAAGGCCCGCACAACATCCAAAGAGGCCTCACCCACGGAAAGACCCGGTGAGTTAAAGGCCGGAACAACTATTTCCTCGTTAATATGAAACTGGGAAACAACTTTGGGAAGAAACTCGGGCCGAGTGCGGAGCACTGCCCTGTTCCCATAAAAAACCAAGAAAGGGGGTCTACAAGAAAGAGCCCCTAACTCAGAAACACGTCTGGCCGAAGCAATGGCCAGAAGGAAAACAGTCTTAGCTGTTAGCCATTTAAGATCCACTGAGCCCAGTGGTTCAAACGGCGGTCCTTGGAGAGCCCTCAGGACCACAGCCAAATCCCAAGGCGCCACAGGTGGAACAAAGGGCGGCTGAATGCGGAGAACACCCTGCATAAAGGTGCGCACATCCGGGATTGTAGCAATCCTACGGTGAAACCAGACAGATAGGGCCGAAACCTGTACCTTCAAAGAAGCAAGGCGAAGCCCATGATCTAGTCCCGCTTGCAGGAAGGCGAGAATCCGAGACAGACGAAACTCCCGCGGTGCATAACCTCTCGGTCGACACCACTGGAAGAACGTATGCCACACGCGATGGTATATCCTCGCGGAAGACGGTTTCCGAGCTCGCAACATGGTACGCACCACAGAGCTGGAAAACCCCCGGGACCTCAGCATGGCCGTCTCAACAGCCACGCCGTCAAAGACAGCCGAGTCAGGTCCGGGTGAAGGCAAGGACCCTGAGACAGAAGGTCCGGTCGTAGCGGCAACCGCAGAGGAATGTCCACGGACAGACCCTGAAGGTCTGAGAACCAGTGCCGTCTGGGCCACGCGGGAGCTATCAACAGGAGCGTCCCTCCTTCCTGTTTGAATTTCCGGATTACCCGTGGAAGAAGGGAGACCGGAGGGAACAGGTATGCGAACCGGAACGTCCACCGGACGGACAGAGCATCCACCAGAGACGCCCCTTCGTCTCTTGTGCGAGACCCGTACACCGGCAACTTGTTGTTGTGCCGGGACGCCATGAGGTCGATTTCTGGAAGACCCCACCTGTCCACCAGTAGTTGAAAAACGTCCGGGTGCAGGGACCATTCCCCCGGATGAACGTCCTGGCGACTTAGAAAGTCCGCCTCCCAATTGAGCACTCCCGGGATGAAGACCGCTGATATGGCCGGAAGATTGCGCTCCGCCCAAACCAGGATCCGAGAGACCTCTACGAGAGCCGCCCGACTGCGAGTTCCTCCTTGCCTGTTTATGTAGGCCACGGTGGTAGCGTTGTCCGACTGGACCTGCACCGGGCGACCCTGGAGAAACCGCTGTGCCTGCTGGAGAGCATTGAAGACCGCACGGAGTTCCAAGATATTTATTGGAAGCTCCGCTTCTGTCGGCGTCCACCTGCCCTGGAACAAGTGTGGACCCGAAACTGCTCCCCAGCCCCGAAGACTGGCGTCCGTTGTCAACAGGACCCAATTTGGAACCCAGAACGGACGTCCCTTGTTGAGGTGGGTCGTCTGTAACCACCACGTAAGGGACAGGCGAACCTCCTGGGTGAGCACAATCGTCTGGGACTTCAGAGACTGAGTCAGCCCGTTCCACTTGGACAGGATCAGGTGCTGCAGAGGTCTGGAGTGAAACTGGGCGTATTCCACCATGTCGAACACCGACACCATGGAGCCCAGTAACCTCATCGCCGAGTGTAAGGACACCCGGCGGCTGTGCAGACAACTGCGCACCCTTGACTGTAAAGCAGAGATCTTGTCCTCCGTCACGAAGATCCTTTGCTGTCCCGAGTCCAATAAGGCTCCAAGATGCAGAATCCTCCGAGACGGGATTAGAGTGGACTTCTGCCAGTTGATTAGCCAGCCGTGCCGTTGCAGCAGTGCAATGGTCAGGTCCAAGTGGCGTAACAGGAGCTCTGGAGATCCTGCCACCAATAACAGGTCGTCCAAATACGGCAACATGCGGACTCCCTGCAGCCGCAGAGAAGCCGCCATGACCGCCATCACCTTGGTGAAAACACGTGGTGCTGTTGCCAGGCCAAAAGGTAACGCCCGAAACTGGAAGTGGTCGCAGCTGATTGCGAACCTGAGGAACTGTTGATGGCGCCAAAGAATAGGGACATGCAGGTAAGCGTCCTGTATGTCCAATGACACCAAGTAGTCCCCAGGTTCCAGCGCCAGAATGATGGACCGTAGGGTCTCCATCCGAAACTTCGGGACCCGCAAAGACTTGTTGAGTGCTTTGAGGTTGAGAATCGGACGATATGACCCATTGGGTTTCTGTACCAAAAATAGATTTGAATAGAAACCCTGGCCCCTCTGGGAGAATGGAACCGCCACTATAACTCCAGCCTGGAGCATAGTGTGCAATACCTTCCGCAGCTCCGTAGCCTTGTTCCGGTCTGATGGGAGACCCGTGGTGAAGAAGCGAGCCGGGGGTCTGTGCCGGAAGGAGAGGGCGTATCCGTGAGAAACCACCTCCAGAACCCAAGTGTCTGTCGTAGTGGTCGACCAACACTGGGCGAACTGTAGCAGGCGGCCTCCCACCCTGGGATCCCCCAAAGGGAGGCCCGGACCGTCAGGCCGCAGGCTTGTCATCTGGCTTGGGGGCCGGACGTCTGGTACTCCATGCCTGCTTCCGGGGCTTGACCGATTTCTTAGGGCCAGCCTGTCGAGGAAACGACTGTGGTTTGGGCCTGCCCTGGGCCCTAGATGACCGAAAGGACGATGGTCCCGAACCAGAAGGAGCAGCGGCCGACGGGAGACAGGCAGATTTGGCTGCCGCCAGCGTGGCCACAATCTTATCCAGATCCGGACCGAAGAGAACTTCTCCGGTAAACGGCAACGCTTCCAGACCTTTCTTGGAATCTGCGTCCGCCTTCCAGGATCGCAGCCACAAGGTGCGACGAGCAGCTACCGCTGCTGAAGAAATTCTAGACACCAGAGTACTAATTGTCTAGAGCCGCCTCGTTGATGTAGGTGGCCGAATCACGGAGATTGCCAATCAACTCCGCCTGATCGGCCGGACAGTCGGATTCAAAAGAAGCCTCTAATGAATCCGCCCAGCGCTCCATCGCTCTGGCAACCCAGCAAATGGCCATAGCCGGCCGTGCTGCCCCCCCTGCAAGGGAATAAGCGGACTTCAGGCAGATTTCTACCTTGCGGTCCGTAGCATCCTTAAGGGAGGACATGGATGGCATCGGCAATGTGGCACTACGGACAAGACGGGTCACGTGAGAATCCACCTGTGGAGGGGATTCACACTTAGCAAAATAATTATCCGCGAACGGATAAGCCACCGCCAGGCGTCTCTGCGGCTGGTATCTTTTGCCAGGTTGTTTCCACGCCTCCTCTAAATGGTCCACCAACTGACCCGAAAGAGGAAAGACTGTGGCATCGCCCTTCACATCTTTGAAAAAGGCATACTTAGATTTAGCCGCTGGGGGAACTTCGTCCTCAATCACCAAGGCTGTGCGGACCGCCCGAATAAGTCCAGGAATATATACTTTGGACTTAGCATCAGCGTCCTTAGTATGGAGAGGTTCCTGATCGTAAGGATCTAGAATCTCCCCATCATCAGACGTCCCTTCGTCATCCTCATAAGGAGCGGACAGAGACGCCACCGGCCTTTTATGAGACCGCATCACAGACTCCCCTTGCAACACATCCGACAAGTGCTGTACAGAACTCGTCAGGGAGTTAACCCACGCTGGCTCCTGAGAACCCGGGAGCGGGGAAATAGGGAGACTGTGGGGTACCACCAATTGTCGTGGGAACCCCTGCATGGGTGACGACACCACAGACTGCTGGGACAAACCCATCGGAGTAAACGCGGGCTGCGGAGCTAACTGGCCCACTAAAGCTGTTAACGCCTGAGCGAAACAAGCCCAGGGCGGCTCCTGTACCGGTGCTGTAACCGTAATAGGCCGCGCCATGGACAAACACTGCCGGCAAAGGCCCTCCGCGCTACCCTCCCCCTCCGCTAACGGTACTTTGCACGTGGTACACTGTAGCCGGAGGGGAAAATCACTTTCAGACATGATGGCACCACGTATGTGACCTCTCTCACCAATTAAGTATTAAATAGGCGAGAGACCACCCTGCAGCACCGCACCGCAAGGGCTTTAGCAGAAAGAACAGGGACAGTAATAAAGCTGACAGTTTAGATGAAGAAAAGATTACAGGCAGCAGCGCTAGCACAGTCACATACAATGCAGAGAAATAACAATTCCTGCACTAACAGCGCTGATCACTCAACTACACAGACACAGGGCCTGGTAGGACACAGCGCTGCATACACAGACCTGACCACAGCGGAGGAGAGGTATGCGGGGGGACCCAGACCACGATGCTTCCGTCCAGCACTTCCAGCAGCGTTCACCATGCGTTCTGGAGAAGATGGCCGCCGAGGAGCAGAGAGGAGGCTGGCCTGGGGGAGGAGCGCTGCCACAGGACCAGTCGGCAGCATGCAGAGAGGGCTGTGTGCAGCGGGGGAGGCGCCGGCTGTGAGACAGGGAAGGCGCGCTCCCCTGGCATGCATTTAACCCCTGGGACGCCGCAGCGCTACCGCTCTGCTGCGGTCCGCTGTCCCAGGGGGTAGTGGAAGCGCAGGTTGGTCGCCTGGCTCCACGCTGCAGCCAGTCCCCAGGGAGCCCCCTGCCTGGGGACTTAGGACCATGTGATCAGCGGGGACCCACCGCGGGACCCCGCTGCTTACCTCTGTCCCCCTTGAATCCGGCCATGGTCCGGAGCATCTGGGGTCACCGCTAGCTGTGACCCCAGACGCCCACCAGCATCCCCGGATCAGTACCGGCGTTCTGGTACCGGCGGGGTGTAGGGAAGACAGCATGGACGTCAGGACTGACTGTCCATGCTGTACATCCAGTTGTGCAGCCACAGCTGCATGAAGAATAAGCTTCAGGGGCTCTTCTAGCCCCCACTCCAACAGGTGCACCCGACTCCGGCCGGGCACCAAACTAAACTGAGGTGCCTTGGCCCGGGGGCGGGGTATAGGAGGGGGACCTAGTGCATCCTGGGAGGCTGAAAGCTTAACTCTTTGGTGCCCTGCGACTGACGTCACACCTATACCCCAAGGTATCCTGTGGATACCCTATGGACCCTGAAGTAGAAATTGAGGATATGCCGATATGAACCGTTCAGTTTTGGAACCAGAAAAAGGTTGGCATAATAACCCGTTCCTCACTGAGGAAACGGTACCGGATCTATGACTCCTGCCTGGAGCATAGTGTACTACATTCTGGATCTCTAAGGCCCTGTCCTGGTTTGACTGAAGTCCCGTGGTGAAGAACTGATGAGGAGGCCTTCTGCGGAAAGAGAGGGCATACCTGTGAGAGATCACTTCCTGCACCCGAGCGTCCCGTGAGACTGAGGGTTTATCGTCAGATTTGGCAGCCGGACGTCTCTGGTGCTCCCCGCCTGTTTCTTGGGCTTGGTAACCTTCTTGGCTCCTGATGGCCTAGGAAAGGACTGAACCTTAGGGTTTCCCTGAGGACGATAGGTCCGAAAAGGAGGAGGTTCCAGACCCTGATGGAGTCGGGGCCAACGGTAGACAAGCAGATTTTGCAGCTGCCAATGTGTCCACAATTTTGTCCAAATCCGGCCAAAACAAGACCTTTCCATTAAAGAGTAAACACTCCAACCCTTTCTTAGACTCAGAATCTGCTCTCCAAGAGCGCAACCATAGGGAACAACGTGACGAAATGGCCGCAGCTGAAATCCTGGATGTTAAAAGGCTAACATCTAAGGCAGCCTCATTAATGTATGTAGCCAAAACCCTGAGATAACCCACCAGTTCTATTTGCTCACTGGTAGCATCCAAAGTCCTCGCCAGCGTCCCATGGCCCTGGCAACCCTGCAGATGGCCATAGCTGGCCTGGAAGCCCCTCCTGAAAGAGAATAAATGGACTTTAAACAAACCTCCACCTTCCTGTCCGTAACATCTTTCAAAGAGGACATGAATGGCATAGACAGAGTTGCACTCTTAACTAGGCGTGTCCACCTGAGGAGCAGTTTCCCATTTAGAGAAATAATTCTCCTCAAAAGGATAAGTGTAAACCAGATGTCTTTGAGGTTGGAAACACTTTCCTGGAGATTTCCAAGCCTCCTCTAAATGATCCACTAATTGATCAGACAGAGGAAAGATTGTAGCGGTGCTTTTAACATCCTGAAACAGGCATGTTTGGACTCGTTCTCAATCTCCATGGCCACACGGACCGCCTGTATGAGGCCCTGGACATCAACATTTTCCAGTGAAGCTCAGTTGGTCATATCCCTTCTCTGGAACGCATGGCTGGTTGCTACTTCTTTAGAGCGCAAGCTTCATCCCTAGCCATCTGCTGGTTATCAATATGGGGGTATGCGTCTTCATTCATCTTGTATCTTGAATTTTGGGCAGTGTGGGAAACATACCATTAGTAGATGATATACCATAGTTAGCATGAAGTTAGGAAAAGTTGTAGTAGTCTAGCATTTATTAAATGTGAAAATGAGATCTATATTTATATATAAAAAGAGATTTATAATATATATGGGAAACATCAGATAGAAATACTAGAGGAAGTCGAGATGAACAAATAAATATATAAGGTACGGATATAAATAGGTATCGGGAGGAGGAATAAGTAACAATACATACATGTACATCTGTGTGTGTATATATATATATATATATATATATATATATATATATATATGACGCTGCACTTCATAAAAATAGGAAAAAGCAGAACCGGAAGTATGAATACGCTGCTCATATTACAACCTGTATACCTATATAGACACATAAGATTCTTAACCAAACATCTAATCATATCTAGCCACTCCAGTACGGGATTACTTACTATTGTTACTAAACAGAGCACCTAAATATAATTGTATCTTAAATAAATGATATATTTTTAACTCTATGTGCTAAGTATATACTTTATCACTGAACAGCTCTTTATCGCATTTGGTCATGTATTGCATCTGAGTATTTGCACCGATAGCACTTTACTATATATATTTACTCACTTATATTGTTTAATATATATATATATATATATACATACATATATATATATATTCCTTTATTTATATGGTGCCACAAGTGTTCCGCAGCGCCTTACACAGGGCCTGCTTCAGAGCCGCTCGCTATTTGCGGTCGTTCGTTTTCTAAAAAGGGGTGGCTATTCAAATGAACCGTTCGCACTTTGCGGTCTGTTCACGCTTCTAAGTCTGAACGAGCGAGCAAAACTTGCGGTTGTAATTTTGAAAAATACGCCCCCTGGCCGCTCGCACCATACGTCATGTCCGCTATTTAACAGATTAATCGAGTACATCGTACAGCGTATGAACTGCTCGCTATTCTTGAGGTTGGTTTTTTTCAACCGCTATTTTGCGAGCAGTTCTGAGTTAAAAAAACCAAGTGACGTGGTCAATGACGCTGCTGGATTAATTATGCACACCCTTAAAACGCCCGTTTTGACCTTTAAGCACGCCTGTGTTCTGATCTCCACTCCCCGTTTTCAAACACCTTCCCCTGTTACCACCCACATACGCCTCCTTCTGTCACACAAAGTAGCAGGCATTCGCTATATAGCGAACAAACGATTTTTGGCCGCACTCACTGGTTCGCGCATGCGTATTAAAATCCGTACGCATGCGCAGATGTGCGAACATCGGTCAGAACGAACGAGCGGCCGCTTACGAGCGGCTCTGAATGAGGCCCATAGTACATAAATAAGGGAACAAGAAACCACTGACTTACAGGTACAATACATACATACACATCTATATACATACATACACACACATGTATATACACACACACACATACATACACCACCCTAGTTACACCTGGCCTTTGGAGCGCCCATGTACACACAGATACACACACATCTATATACATACACACACAGATACACACACATACAGACTCCTAATTACACCTGGACTTTGGAGCGCCCATGTACACACAGATACACACACATCTATTTACATACATACATACATACATACATACATACACACAGCCCCTAATTACACCTGGCCTTTGGAGTGCCCATGTACTTCCACGTATTTATATACATACATACACACACATATACATACACAGCCCCTAATTACACATGGACTTTGGAGCGCCCATGTACACACAGATACATACACATCTATATACATACATACACCCACACACAGATACACACACACATCTATATACACACATACATACACACAGCCCCTAATTACACCTGGCCTTTGGAGCGCCCATGTACACACACATATTACACCTGGCCTTTGGAGCGCCCATGTACACACACACATATTACACCTGGCCTTTGGAGCGCCCATGTACACACACATATTACACCTGGCCTTTGGAGCGCCCATGTACACATACATACACACACACACATATTACACCTGGCCTTTGGAGAGCCCATGTACACACACATATTACACCTGGCCTTTGGAGCGCCCATGTACACACACTCATATTACACCTGGCCTTTGGAGCGCCCATGTACACACACACATATTACACCTGGCCTTTGGAGCGCCCATGTACACATACACACATATTACACCTGGCCTTTGGAGCGCCCATGTACACACACACACACACATATTACACCTGGCCTTTGGAGCGCCCATGTACACACACACACACGTATTACACCTGGCCTTTGGAGCGCCCATGTACACACAGATACACACATTACACCTGGCCTTTGGAGCGCCCATGTACACACACATATTACACCTGGCCTTTGGAGCGCCCATGTACACACACACATATTACACCTGGCCTTTGGAGCGCCCATGTACACACACATATTACACCTGGCCTTTGGAGCGCCCATGTACACACACATATTACACCTGGCCTTTGAAGCGCCCATGTACACACACACATATTACACCTGGCCTTTGGAGCGCCCATGTACACACACACATATTACACCTGGCCTTTGGAGCGCCCATGTACACACACACATATTACACCTGGCCTTTGGAGCGCCCATGTACACACACACACATATTACACCTTGCCTTTGGAGCGCCCATGTACACACACACACACATATTACACCTGGCCTTTGGAGCGCCCATGTACACACACACATATTACACCTGGCCTTTGGAGCACCCATGTACACACACACATATTACACCTGGCCTTTGGAACACCTGGCCTTTGGAGCGCCCATGTACACACACACATATTACACCTGGCCTTTGGAGCGCCCATGTACACACACACATATTACACCTGGCCTTTGGAGCGCCCATGTACACACACATACACACATATTACACCTGGCCTTTGGAGTGCCCATGTACACACACACACACACATATTACACCTGGCCTTTGGAGCGCCCATGTACACACACACATATTACACCTGGCCTTTGGAGCGCCCATGTACACACAGATACACACATTACACCTGGCCTTTGGAGCGCCCATGTACACACACATATTACACCTGGCCTTTGGAGCGCCCATGTACACACACACATATTACACCTGGCCTTTGGAGCGCCCATGTACACACACATATTACACCTGGCCTTTGGAGCGCCCATGTACACACACATATTACACCTGGCCTTTGAAGCGCCCATGTACACACACACATATTACACCTGGCCTTTGGAGCGCCCATGTACACACACACATATTACACCTGGCCTTTGGAGCGCCCATGTACACACACACATATTACACCTGGACCTTGGAGCGCCCATGTACACACACATATTACACCTGGCCTTTGGAGCGCCCATGTACACACACACATATTACACCTGGACCTTGGAGCGCCCATGTACACACACACAGTGATAGCACGAGGTGAGGCATTAGCGTTACCTGGCTCAGGCTCTGGCTGTGAAGTGATAACTGTCTGATGCAGCTGTTGACTGCTATGCTGCTTCTTCCCGGGGCCAAATCTTCCTCTGTGACTTCAACCCAACCAAGAGAGTGCACCGGGAACCTCTGCAAGAGACACCCCAATATCAGCCATTCAGCACCTGCCTTATCAGTCCCTGGCGTCCGCAGACAGCTGCGATTTGTGGGGTCAGACTTGTCCTGGTGGAAGCATCACTCTCCTTCTAATTACCTGGCCCGAGCTCCTCAGCTCTAATGACAGTGTACTGTACATTGTTACATAGGAAAGATGCAGGAACATACCTGTGGCCCCGGGTCAGAAATCAGCATGGGCCCCCTCTCTTCATCCGAGGACTGAATGCAGCTGTAATATAATAACAGTCATATATAAAACACAATTCTCTCATCTCATTAACCAAAACAAAGACCGGGAAAACAGAGGAACAGAGGCGCTTCAAATATGACACCAGCTCAGCAACAAGGAAGGACTGACACTAGCCTTCAGGACGACTCAGTCACAGTACAGAGAGGCGGAGAATATATGAGACAGAGTCAGCCCCTCCCACTGCAGGGTAACAGACAGTAGAGAGCTGTGACACATGCAGTCAGCCCCTCCCACTGCAGGGTGACAGAGAGAAGACACCTGTGACACATGCAGTCAGCCCCTCCCACTGCAGGGTGACAGAGAGAAGAGACAAGTGACACATGCAGTCAGCCCCTCCCACTGCAGGGTGACAGAGAGAAGAGACAAGTGACACATGCAGTCAGCCCCTCCCACTGCAGGGTGACAGAGAGAAGACACCTGTGACACATGCAGTCAGCCCCTCCCACTACAGGGTGACAGAGAGAAGACACCTGTGACACATGCAGTCAGCCCCTCCCACTGCAGGGTGACAGAGAGAAGACACCTGTGACACATGCAGTCAGCCCCTCCCACTGCAGGGTAACGGACAGAAGAGAGCTGTGACACATGCAGTCAGCCCCTCCCACTACAGGGTGACAGAGAGAAGACAACTATGACACATGCAGTCAGCCCCTCCCACTGCAGGGTAACAGACAGTAGAGAGCTGTGACACGTGCAGTCAGCCCCTCCCACTGCAGGGTGACAGAGAGAAGACACCTGTGACACATGCAGTCAGCCCCTCCCACTGCAGGGTAACGGACAGAAGAGAGCTGTAACATATGCAGTCAGCCCCTCCCACCGCAGGGTAACAAAGAAGACACCTGTGACACATGCAGTCAGCCCCTCCCACTGCAGGGTGACGGACAGTAGAGAGCTGTGACACATGCAGTCAGCCCCTCCCACTACAGGGTAACGGACAGTAGAGAGCTGTGACACATGCAGTCAGCCCCTCCCACTACAGGGTAACGGACAGTAGAGAGCTGTGACACATGCAGTCAGCCCCTCCCACTGCAGAGTGACAGAGAGAAGAGACCTGTGACACATGCAGTCAGCCCCTCCCACTGCAGGGTGACAGAGAGAAGAGACCTGTGACACATGCAGTCAGCCCCTCCCACTACAGGGTGACAGAGAGAAGACACCTGTGACACATGCAGTCAGCCCCTCCCACTGCAGGGTAACGGACAGTAGAGAGCTGTGACACATGCAGTCAGCCCCTCCCACTACAGGGTAACGGACAGTAGAGAGCTGTGACACATGCAGTCAGCCCCTCCCACTACAGGGTAACGGACAGTAGAGAGCTGTGACACATGCAGTCAGCCCCTCCCACTACAGGGTAAAGGACAGTATAGACCTGTGACACATGCAGTCAGCCCCTCCCACTACAGGGTAACAGACAGTAGAGACCTGTGACACATGCAGTCAGCCCCTCCCACTGCAGGGTAAAGGACAGTAGAGAGCAGTGACACATGCAGTCAGCCACTCCCACTACAGGGTAACGGACAGTAGAGAGCTGTGACACATGCAGTCAGCCCCTCCCACTGCAGGGTAACGGACAGTAGAGAGCTGTGACACATGCAGTCAGCCCCTCCCACCGCAGGGTAACAGAGAAGACAGCTGTGACACATTCAGTCAGCCCCTCCCACTGCAGGGTAATGGACAGTAGAGCTGTGACACATGCAGTTAGCCCCTCCCACTGCAGGGTAACGGACAGTAGAGCTGTGATACATGCAGTTAGCCCCTCCCACTGCAGGGTAACGGACAGTAGAGCTGTGACACATGCAGTCAGCCCCTCCCACTGCAGGGTAACGGACAGTAGAGAGCTGTGACACACGCAGTCAGCCCCTCCCACTGCAGGGTGACAGAGAGAAGACACCTGTGACACATTCAGTCAGCCCCTCCCACCGCAGGGTGACAGAGAAGACACCTGTGACACATGCAGTCAGCCCCTCCCACTGCAGGGTGACAGAGAGAAGACACATGTGACACATGCAGTCAGCCCCTCCCACTGCAGGGTGACAGAGAGAAGACACCTGTGACACATGCAGTCAGCCCCTCCCACTGCAGGGTGACAGAGAGAAGACACCTGTGACACATGCAGTCAGCCCCTCCCACTGCAGGGTGACACGTGGATAGAACACCTTGGAATGGGATTTGTATTATGGTCTGTGAATACACTGCTGTATGGAATGGGTATGAAATACCACCGGTCGCATTGTGTACCCGCTGTACAGAGGTTCGTTCCTGCTTTTGGGCATTTGAACGTCTGACCTATCCCCTTCCTCTATGCCCCCATACTCTGCTTTCCTAACCAAGCTGACAAGGACAGCAGCAGGAGGGAACGTACCAGACCGGATTACAGAAGGTTCTACAACAAACAATGTATAGACCTAACAAAAGACACCAGTGCCACCAAAGTACATTAAGGTGAAGACGGGATCATTAAACTGTTAAATAATGTTTTCTAGACCCATTGGGGTAGGCTGGTCTCCCACCTGCCCCGCTCTATTTGCCCTCATTTACCTTTATAAATAGTTTGTTATGACCAGTGAGGACACAGAGATTCAGCCGCTGCTATACGGGGACTGAAAATGGTTTTTATTCCCAATGATCATCACACAAGACACAGGTGGGCACACTCAGACATTGCGGTGCATCTGAAAAACGTTGTGAACCAGAGACCGGGGCCTGGCACAGCTGCTCCGCCAGGGCCCCATGCTGTACCGCCCAGGAGACACAGTGCCCAGGGGTGGAGGTATGCCTGCCTCCCAGCAGTTATTTACCCCTGATATGAAGACTGCATTCCACTCATCCACCGCAACCCTATCGCTGCACAGTCTGTCAGCCGTAGTATCGGAACAAGAAGCATAGAGGCTGCAGTATTATGATAAAGGAATGCTGTCAGCATCTCTGCTCATACCCTGCATACAGAAAGAAGGGCGTACTCCGGTCACCCTACCCCTGAATACATAAAGGGGGGTGTACTCCGGTCACCCTACCCCTGAATACATAGAGGGGGGCGTACTCCGGTCACCCTACCCCTGCATACATAGAGGGGGCGTACTCCGGTCACCTTACCCCTGCATAGAGAGGGGACGTACTCCGGTCACCCTACCCCTGCATATATAGAGGGGGTGTACTCCGGTCACCTTACCCCTGCATATATAGAGGGGGCGTACTCCGGTCACCTTACCCCTGTATACATAGAGAGGGACGTACTCCGGTCACCTTACCCCTGTATACATAGAGAGGACGTACTCCGGTCACCTTACCCCTGCATACATAGAGGGACGTACTCCGGTCACCTTACCCCTGCATACATAGAGAGGACGTACTCCGGTCACCTTACCTCTGCATACATAGAGAGGACGTACTGCGGTCACCCTACCCCTGCATACATAGAGAGGACGTACTCCGGTCACCTTACCCCTGCATATATAGAGGGGGCGTACTCCGGTCACCTTACCCCTGCATATATAGAGGGGGCGTACTCCGGTCACCTTACCCCTGTATACATAGAGAGGACGTACTCCGGTCACCTTAACCCTGTATACATAGAGAGGGACGTACTCCGGTCACCTTACCCCTGTATACATAGAGGGGACGTACTCCGGTCGCCTTACCCCTGCATACATAGAGGGACGTACTCCGGTCACCTTACCCCTGCATACATAGAGAGGGACGTACTCCGGTCACCTTACCCCTGCATACATAGAGGGGGCGTACTCCGGTCACCTTACCCCTGCATACATAGAGGGGACGTACTCCGGTCACCTTACCCCTGTATACATAGAGGGGGCGTACTCCGGTCACCTTACCCCTGCATACAGAAAGAAGGGCGTACTCCGGTCACCCTACCCCTGCATATATAGAGGGGGCGTACTCCGGTCACCTTACCCCTGCATATATAGAGGGGGCGTACTCCGGTCACCTTACCCCTGCATACATAGAGGGACGTACTCCGGTCACCTTACCCCTGCATACATAGAGAGGGACGTACTCCGGTCACCTTACCCCTGCATACATAGAGGGGGCGTACTCCGGTCACCTTACCCCTGCATACATAGAGGGGACGTACTCCGGTCACCTTACCCCTGTATACATAGAGGGGGCGTACTCCGGTCACCTTACCCCTGCATACAGAAAGAAGGGCGTACTCCGGTCACCCTACCCCTGCATACATAGAGGGGACGTACTCCGGTCACCCTACCCCTGAATACATAGAGGGGGGCGTACTCCGGTCACCCTACCCCTGCATAAATAGAGGGGGCGTACTCCGGTCACCTTACCCCTGCATACATAGAGAGGGGACGTACTCCGGTCACCCTACCCCTGCATATATAGAGGGGGCGTACTCCGATCACCCTACCCCTGCATACATAGAGGGAGCGTACTCCGGTCACCTTACCCCTGTATACATAGAGAGGACGTACTCCGGTCACCTTACCCCTGTATACATAGAGAGGGACGTACTCCGGTCACCTTACCCCTGCATACATAGAGAGGACGTACTCCGGTCACCTTACCCCTGCATACATAGAGGGACGTACTCCGGTCACCTTACCCCTGTATACATAGAGAGGACGTACTCCGGTCACCTTACCCCTGCATACATAGAGAGGACGTACTCCGGTCACCTTACCCCTGCATACAGAAAGAAGGGCGTACTCCGGTCACCTTACCCCTGTATACATAGAGAGGACGTACTCCGGTCACCTTACCCCTGTATACATAGAGAGGGACGTACTCCGGTCACCTTACCCCTGTATACATAGAGGGGACGTACTCCGGTCACCTTACCCCTGCATACATAGAGGGACGTACTCCGGTCACCTTACCCCTGCATACATAGAGAGGGACGTACTCCGGTTACCATACCCTGCATACATAGAGGGGGACGTACTCCGGTCACCTTACCCCTGTATACATAGAGGGGACGTACTCCGGTCACCTTACCCCTGCATACAGAAAGAAGGGCGTACTCCGGTCACCCTACCCCTGCATACATAGAGGGGACGTACTCCGGTCACCTTACCCCTGCATACATAGAGGGGCGTACTCCGGTCACCTTACCCCTGCATACAGAAAGAAGGGCGTACTCCGGTCACCCTACCCCTGTATACATAGAGGGGGTGTACTCCGGTCACCTTACCCCTGCATACATAGAGAGGGACGTACTCCGGTCACCTTACCCTTGCATACATAGAGAGGGGCGTACTCCGGTCACCTTACCCCTGCATACAGAAAGAAGGACGTACTCCGGTCACCTTACCCCTGCATACATAGAGAGGGACGTACTCCGGTCACCTTACCCTTGCATACATAGAGAGGGGCGTACTCCGGTCACCTTACCCCTGCAAACATAGAGAGGGGGCGTACTCCGGTCACCTTACCCCTGCATACATAGAGGGGGTGTACTCCGGTCACCTTACCCCTGCATACATAGAGGGGGCGTACTCCGGTCACCTTACCCCTGCATACATAGAGGGGGTGTACTCCGGTCACCTTACCCCTGCATACATAGAGGGGGCGTACTCCGGTCACCTTACCCCTGCATACATAGAGGGGGCGTACTCCGGTCACATTACCCCTGCATACAGAAAGAAGGACGTACTCCGGTCACCTTACCCCTGCATACATAGAGAGGGACGTACTCCGGTCACCTTACCCTTGCATACATAGAGAGGGGCGTACTCCGGTCACCTTACCCCTGCAAACATAGAGAGGGGGCGTACTCCGGTCACCTTACCCCTGCATACATAGAGGGGGTGTACTCCGGTCACCTTACCCCTGCATACATAGAGGGGGCGTACTCCGGTCACCTTACCCCTGCATACATAGAGGGGGACGTACTCCGGTCACCTTACCCCTGCATACATAGAGGGGGTGTACTCCGGTCACCTTACCCCTGCATACATAGAGGGGGCGTACTCCGGTCACCTTACCCCTGCATACATAGAGGGGGCGTACTCCGGTCACATTACCCCTGCATACATAGAGGGGGTATACTCCGGTCACCTTACCCCTGCATACATAGAGGGGGTGTACTCCGGTCACCTTACCCCTGTATACATAGAGAGGGACGTACTCCGGTCACCTTACCCCTGCATACATAGAGGGGACGTACTCCGGTCACCTTACCCCTGTATACATATAGGGGACGTGCTCCGGTCACCTTACCCCTGCATACATAGAGAGGGACGTACTCCGGTCACCTTACCCCTGCATACATAGAGGGGACGTACTCCGGTCACCTTACCCCTGCATACATAGAGGGACGTGCTCAGGTCACCTTACCCCTGCATACATAGAGAGGGGCGTACTCCGGTCACCTTACCCCTGCATACATAGAGAGGGACGTACTCCTGTCACCTTACCCCTGCATACATAGAGGGGATGTACTCCGGTCACCTTACCCCTGCATACATAGAGGGGACGTACTCCGGTCACCTTACCCCTGTATACATAGAGAGGGACGTACTCCGGTCACCCTACCCCTGCATACATAACAAGAGATATGGCAAGAACTTACCTTTGTTATCTCGGTTTTTACGAAGTCCATAGGGTCCACAGGGTTGACCTTGGGGTTATAGCTGGAACAGGATCCATGGGCACCACACAGTTAAGCTTTTAGCTCCCAGGATGCACTTGGGTCCTCCTCTATACCCCGCCCCCGAGCCACAGGCACCTCAGTTGGTAAGCAGCCTAGGCCGGAGGAGAATATGGAACAGAGAGAAGGAAGACTGGAACACACAAGAAACCATACTCACAGCAATGTGAGACGGAAAACCGGTGACCAGCCACACAGCCCATTTGAAGCCAGGTGCGTCAGGGCGGGCGCCCTGTGGACCCTATGGACTTCGTAGAAACAGAGATAACAAAGGTAAGTTCTTACCATATCTCTTGTTTTCTACTTCAGGGTCCATAGGGGGTCCACAGGGTTGACCTTGGGGATGTCCCAAAGCAGTTCAACTAAGGGCGGGGACGCTCCTGTGCTGAAAGGAGCACCCGGCGCCCAAAGGATGCATCCTGAGAGGCGAAGGTGTCAAACGCATAGAACCTCAAAAACGTTTGAATAGAAGACCAAGTGGCTGCCTTACACAGCTGAACAGCAGAAGCGCCACGTCTAGCAGCCCAAGAGGGACCCACAGAACGAGTGGAATGAGCCTTAACAGAGGCTGGCACAGGTAAACCCTCCTGTGCATAAGCCTCACAAATAACGGAACGAAGCCAACGGGCTAACGTTTGTTGGCAGGCCAACCCCTCTTGTGAAAACCAAAGAGGATAAACAAGGAATCAGACTTCCTAACCGAAGCCGTCCGGTCCACATAAATTCTAAGCGCCCGGACCACATCTAAGGAAGTCTCACCAGCTGAAACATCAGGGGACTGAAAAGCTGGCACAACAAGTTCCTGATTAATGTGGAACTTCGAGACCACTTTGTGCAAAAACTCAGGACGAGTGCGGAGCACCGCTCTGTCCTGGTGAAAAATCAGGAAAGGAGGGCGACAGGAAAGCGCCCCCAATTCAGACACCCTCCTGGCCGAAGCAATTGCCAGGAGAAAAACGGTCTTAAATGTCAGCCACTTCAGCTCCACCGACTCAAGAGGCTCAAACGGAGGACCCTGCAGGACCCGTAGAACCACCGCCAAGTCCCAAGGAGCCACAGGAGGCACAAAGGGAGGCTGGATCCTGAGAACACCTTGGAAAAAGGTGTGAACATCCGGCAGCATTGCAATCCGCCGTTGAAACCACACAGACAAGGCGGAAACCTGAACCTTCAGAGATGCAAGGCGTAAGCCGAGGTTCAATCCTGATTGAAGAAATTCCAAGACCCTAGAAACTCGGAACACCTGAGGATCATAATTTCTGGACTCACACCACTGAAAGTAAGTGTGCCACACCCTGTGATAAATCCGTGCGGAAGCAGGCTTGCGTGCCCTGAGCATGGTACCAATAACCGAACTGGAGAAGCCCCGAGACCTCAAGACGGCTGTCTCAAGAGCCACGCCGTCAAAGACAGCAGACCCAGATCCGGGTAAAGACAGGGCCCTTGAGACAACAGGTCCCGACGCTGAGGAAGAAGGTACGGAGCGTCGATGGAGAGGCTCCTGAGATCGGAGTACCAAGGACGTCTGGGCCACGCCGGAGCTACCAGCACTAGCGTGCCGCCGTCCTGCTTGAATTTCCGCAGAACCCGAGGAAGTAGGGATATCGGAGGAAACAGATACGCAAGGTGAAACGTCCATTGCACCGACAGCGCGTCCACCAGACTTGCGCCTGCGTCTCTTGTCCTTGACCCGTAAACGGGCAACTTGTGATTGTGACGGGAGGCCATCAAGTCCAGCTCCGGCAGTCCCCACCTGTCCACGAGTAGCTGAAACACCTCTGGGTGAAGCGACCATTCCCCGGGATGCACGTCGTGACGGCTGAGGAAGTCCGCTTCCCAATTGAGGACTCCAGGGATGAAGACCGCCGAGATCGCTGGAATGTGACCCTCCGCCCAAGTCAGGATGCGAGACACCTCCGACATCGCTGCCCGACTGCGAGTTCCTCCTTGGTGGTTGATATACGCCACCGTGGTGGCGTTGTCGGACTGCACCTGTACCGCCCTTCCGTGAAGAGCGGGGTCGGACGACTGCAGGGCCCTGTATACAGCCCTCAGTTCCAGGATGTTGATGGGAAGAAGAGTTTCTTCCGCAGACCAACGACCCTGGAGAGACAATGAGCCGGTCACTGCCCCCCAACCCCGGAGACTGGCATCCGTCGTGAGCAGGACCCAGTCCGGGATCCAAAAGGGGCGCCCCTTGACCAGATGAGCTGTCTGAAGCCACCAAGCCAAAGATTGCCGAACGTCCGGAGACAACACCAGCACCTGAGAGCGGATCCGGTGAGGTAACCCGTTCCATTCCGATAGAATCAGCCCCTGCAGGGGCCGGGAATGGAACTGGGCAAATTCCACCATGTCGAATGTCGACACCATGGACCCCAGAACTCTCATTGCCGAATGGACCGACAGGCGCAACTGCTCAGGCAACTGCGTATCCGCAGCTGTAGGGAGGCGACCTTCTCCGGAGTCAGGTAGATCCTTTGCTGACGCGAATCCAGCAGGGCTCCCAAATGAACCATCCGCTGTGATGGAATCAGGGAGGACTTTTTCCAATTTATCAACCACCCGTGTGCTTGCAGGCAAGCGATCGTCAGGTGGAGATGTTGAAGCAGTACCTCTGGGGAGCTCGCCAGCAACAGGAGGTCGTCCAGATACGGCAGCAGCCGTACATTCTGGTTCCGAAGATGTGCGGCCATGACCGCCATAATCTTCGTGAACACCCTCGGCGCCGTGGAGAGACCAAAGGGTAGCGCCCGGAACTGATAGTGGTGTTGAAGGATAGCGAACCTCAGATACCGCTGGTGCGAAGGTGGTATCGGAACATGGAGGTAGGCGTCCTGGATATCCAGGGACACCATGTAATCCCCCGGTTCCATCGCCAGAATGATGGAACGTAACGTCTCCATCCACAATTTGGGAACCCTGAGGAATTTGTTCAGAGACTTCAAGTTGAGGATAGGGCGATGAGAACCATTGGGTTTCTGCACCAGAAACAGAGACGAATAATACCCCGTCCCTCGTTGTGATTGAGGAACGGGAACAATGACCCCTGCTTTCAGCAAGGACTCTATAGCCTCCTGAATCCGTAACGCCTTGGTCTTGTCCTGAGAAGGACTCGTGCAGAAAAACTGGTGGGGTGGTCTGTACCGAAAAGACAGGGCGTACCCCTGGGAGACCACTTCTCGAACCCAGGCATCCGTGGTGGTATTGTGCCAGCACTGGGCAAATAGAAGAAGTCGGCCTCCCACTCTGAGGTCCCCCAGAGGGAAGCCCGTCCCATCAGGCCGCAGGTTTATCTTCCTGCTTGGAAGAAGGGCGCCGTGCACTCCAGGCTTGCTTCTTGGGCTTAGAGGCAGTCTTACTCGCAGATTGTCTCGGGAAGGACTGACCTTTCGCCTTCCCCTGAACCCGAAAGGAACGAAAAGCCGAACTCCGAACCTTAGCAGGCAGTGCCGCCGAAGGGAGGAAGGCTGACTTGGATTTAGCCAGGGTATCCACAATTTTGTCCAAGTCCGGACCAAATAGTAATTCCCCATTGAAAGGTAAGGCCTCCAGGCCCTTCTTTGAATCAGAGTCCGCTCTCCAGGACCGCAACCATAAGGATCGGCGGCCAGACACCGCTGCAGCCGATACCCGCGAAGTCAGCAGACTAGCATCTAAAGAAGCTTCTCCAATGTAAGAAGCAGCGTCCCTCATCTGTCCCAACAACGCCCGCTGGACATCCGGAGCGTCATCCGAGAAGGTATCTTCCAATGCATTGGCCCACCCCTCAATGGCCTTGGCCACCCTGGAGATGGCCATGGACGGTCGGGCCACCGCCCCGGAGAGGGAGTAAATAGACTTTAAACAAGTCTCAACTTTCCTGTCCGTGGGATCCTTCAGCGAGGATATCGACGGTAATGGTAAAGTAGCGCCCCGAGTTAAACGGGTGACATGGGAATCCACCGCCGGTGGAGTTTCCCATTTTTTACAATGTGCCTCAGGGAAGGGATAATTAGAAGCCAACCGCTTCTGAGGAAGGAATCTCTTACTGGGCGCCTGCCAAGCTACCGACATATGATCCGTCAACTGATCCGACAGGGGAAACACCGCAGAAGCCACCCTAGTTTTTTTGAAACTAGGAAACTTCGACTTAGGAACCGGTGCCTCATCCTCTATAAGAAGAATAGCTCGCACCGCCCTAACCAGTGCTCGCACATTAATGGACGACTTGGTATCCATTTCCTGGACCGAGGCGTCCGAGTCAGTGTCATCAGGGACCTCCCCATCATCTGAGGAACCCTCTGAGTCCGATACCTGAGCAGCCCGTGCCATGAGTGAGCGTTTTGAAACCCTAGAAGGCATGTCAGTCTGCAACATTGACTGAAAAACCGAGGAAGCGGCCGCCAAATTTTGTACTGAGTTGGAGAGCACATCCACCCAGGGTGGAGGAGTCACCATAGGGGCCTGAAAAGGTACCACAGGCTGCTGCGGCACAGGGGAAGCCTGTATATACATAGGCAACCCCGCATAGGGACCCACCGACTGAGACCCAGGAGGACTCCGCAATAACTGCGGGACACCCGGGGAATGGGGGATGGTCGGCTGGGGTAACGCCCTAGTAGGGAGAGCAGTCGGGACCGATAGACGGTCCGCAATAGACACCAGCACTTGAGAAAACATCGCCCACGGTGGTTCCTGCGTCAGAGAAGGTCTGGATGGGCCAGGAGCCACCTGGCACCGACTACACAGACCCTCGTGTGACAAATCCTCCCTATCCACTCCTGCAGAACAGCGTCCGCAGGAGGCCAACATCGGAGCCACTGAGCACTCAACCTCCTCGTCTGACATGACAGAATATATTATATATCTGGCACCAGGGTAGAAGTAAAACGCACTCACCGGTGTGCTGAACAACAGCCCACAATATGGCACTGAGTAGCACACAACTGTATGTGACGGACCTCACAAATACGTGATCTATATAAGTGAGGTCAGTAGAAACGCCCCTCCCCCACACACCTGTAGGGCTTGTAGGAGAAGTAAAGGGATAGGTATAAGCTGACAGTAAGCGGAAAATAAGCACAGACAGGCAGCACTAGCAAAAGTCACATACCATGCAGGAAGATATACTCACTGCACCTTTCCACTACAATCAACCTGCACAGATTCAGTGTCTGGGAGGGCTATAGTGCTGTGTACGCTGTCCTTAATCAGGGGAGAGGTACACAGGGGGACCGGTCCGCATGCTCCCTGAGAGATCTGCGCTGCCACTGTGAGAAAATGGCCGCTGGAGACCTCAGAGGAGGAGTGGCCGAGTAATCTGCAGCTCAGCGACGCCAGACTGCGTGCTGAAAGGCGCGCTGAGCTGAGGGGAGGAGCCGCTGACAGGGAAGGCTTCCTCCCCTGGCTGGCCATAACCCCAGGGATGCTGGCTTCCCGCTTGCCCCTCTATCCCTGGTGGTCTAGTGGTACCACGGGTTATGGGGGGCCCGCCGCCACTGCCAGCAGCCTCCGGTCTGTCCCCAGGACCGGAGGCTAAAGGACTGCATTTAAGGCATTCCGCGCGCCGCCACTAGCCAGCGACGCGCGGCTTACCTGCATCCCCGGCGACTCCGGCAGCAGTCCTGGGAGGTAGACAGAGTCCGGTTAGTACGGACTCTGCCCTCCCGCCGCGATCCCCAGATCAGTACTGGCGTCGCGGCGCCAGTCGGGGATCAGAGCGGCAGCGTGGGCGTCTGTATAGACAGCCCTTCGCTGCCGTCTGTAGTAAAAAGAGATTAAAATAAATAAAATCTAACTTAAAATAAAAGCTTCTGGGGGCTGCTCCTGCAGCCCCCCTGCGCGGTGACCGACTCCGGCCGGGCACCAGCTTACACTGAGGTGCCTGTGGCTCGGGGGCGGGGTATAGAGGAGGACCCAAGTGCATCCTGGGAGCTAAAAGCTTAACTGTGTGGTGCCCATGGATCCTGTTCCAGCTATAACCCCAAGGTCAACCCTGTGGACCCCCTATGGACCCTGAAGTAGAAAGAGGGGGTGTACTCCGGTCACCTTACCCCTGCATACATAGAGGGGACGTACTCCTGTCACCTTACCCCTGCATACATAGAGGGGACGTACTCCTGTCACCTTACCCCTGCATACATAGAGGGGGTGTACTCCGGTCACCTTACCCCTGCATACATAGAGGGGGTGTACTCCGGTCACCTTACCCCTGCATACATAGAGGGGGTGTACTAGGGTCACCTTACCCCTGCATACATAGAGAGGGGTGTACTAGGGTCACCTTACCCCTGCATACATAGAGAGGGACGTACTCCGGTCACCTTACCCCTGTATACATAGAGGGGACGTACTCCGGCCACCCTACCTCTGCATACATAGAGGGGACGTACTTCGGTCACCCTACCCCTGCATACATAGAGGGGGTGTACTCCGGTCACCTTACCCCTGCATACATAGAGGGGGCGTACTCCGCTCACCTTACCCCTGCATACATAGAGAGGGACGTACTCCGGTCACCTTACCCCTGCATACATAGAGGGGGTGTACTCCGGTCACCTTACCCCTGCATACATAGAGAGGGCGTACTCCGGTCACCTTACCGCTGCATACATAGAGGGGGCGTACTCATAGAAAGATTGCAGAAAATAACCATTTGGCCCATCTAGTCTACCCTTTTTTTACCTTTTTGGTATCCTCAAGCCTATTTGATCTTTAGTTCTTACTCTGGTCACCCTACTCCTGCATACAGAGAGGAGTGTACTGTGGTCACCCGGGCCTACACAGAGAGAGGAGTGTACTGTGATCACCAAGGTCTATACAGAGAGAGGAGTGTACTGTGGTCACCAAGGTCTATACAGAGAGAGGAGTGTACTGTGGTCACCCGGGCCTACACAGAGAGAGGGGTGTACTGTGGTCACCCGGGCCTACACAGAGAGAGGAGTGTACTGTGATCACCCGGGCCTACACAGAGAGAGGAGTGTACTGTGGTTACCCGGGCCTACACAGAGAGAGGAGTGTACTGTGGTTACCCGGGCCTACAGAGAGAGAGGAGTGTACTGTGGTCACCCGGGCCTACACAGAGAGAGGAGTGTACTGTGATCACCCGGGCCTACACAGAGAGAGGAGTGTACTGTGGTTACCCGGGCCTACACAGAGAGAGGAGTGTACTGTGGTTACCCGGGCCTACAGAGAGAGAGGAGTGTACTGTGGTCACCCGGGCCTACACAGAGAAAGGAGTGTACTGTGGTCACCCGGGCCCACACAGAGAGAGGAGTGTACTGTGGTTACCCGGGCCTACACAGAGAGAGGAGTGTACTGTGGTTACCCAGGCCTACACAGAGAGAGGTGTACTCTAAAGGCTGAAAGCATGTAATACTAAAGAGATGGAGATAAGACAGACTTCTTGGTGGAGAAATGTTTTCTGTGTACTCACCTCAGACTTAGGTTATTGATATGGAAGGTCACATCATCTGCCTCATTGTGACTGAAATCTGACAGCTCCTCCTGTGATGTCTCCTAAACAGAACAGAAAGGAAGAGAGTTAGGAACATACCTACACCCTGCGCAATCCCACAGACTCATCAGAACACCCATTGCAGGTTCCTACACCGTGCGCGATCCCACAGACTCATCAGAACACCCATTGCAGGTTCCTACACCCTGCACGATCCCACAAACTCATCAGAACAGTCAGTGCAGGTTCCTACACCCTGCGAGATCCCACAGACTCATCAGAACACTCAGTGCAGGTTCCTACACTCTAGTGATCAGTATCTACTTAAATGTAAAAATATAGCAACAGATGTAAAGTGTACCTCAGACTCCTCTGTTGGGGTGTGCTCAGTGGAAGGAGAGTACATCCTGGGTTCCCCAGTGCACACATCCGATGGTGGCTCCCATTGCGTGGTGCCAGTGGGTATGTGCCAATAGTAAGTTCCTGATGTGTCCTGCACCCGCATCCACCCTGAGGGCAGATCAGAGTCCGTCTCCAGTGAGTTTCGTGGCCAGAAGCAATCTGCACAGACAGAACTTTGTACATTACCAGAGACATATACAGTCAAACAATGATCCCACATACCTCCCCATAGACAGCACATACACACTAATGATCCCACAGACCACCCCCCCCCCCCCCCCCGAGACAGCACATACACATTAGTGATCCCACAGACCTCCCCAGAGATAGAACATACACTAATGATCTCAGTCCTTCTCAGAGAGTTTCTGCTAACATGTCATTACTGGATAATTAGTAAGTGCCGCTAGAAACTGCTCTTAAGTCTGTTAATAGTTATACAGTAGTTCAGATATGTTATGAAGTCCATCACTCTACAGTGAGAAAGATTACTTACTTGGAGAATATTGAAGACAATATTCAATCTGCACAGGAGCAGGGTCCCAAAAACCTCACCGAAAGATCAGAGTTTATGATGCTCCAAGAAATGGCAATCAATCCAAACCATGGACATCCAGGCCTCAGGGCAACTGTTTAAGTTCAAGATTCTTCATTCAGATGAAGTGTGGCTCTCATGGAAGGGTAGTCAGAGAAAATCCTCTTACCAGAAAATCCAAACCATTGCAGTATGACTTGGGGTTACAAAGTACAACCAGAATAATAAAACATAACATTTCTGGAACAATGTCCTCTGGACAAAGATGACCAATGAGATGTCTGGTATTAATATAAAATGACACAAAAGTTAAACAAAGGAGCATATCCCAACCAACCATCAGGCATGGTGATTTGTGGGGTTTTGCAGCCACAGGACTAGTGGTATAACTATGAATGCCTCTATACCGGAGTATTCTAGAAAGAAAAGAGATGCTGCCTTTCCATCCAACAATGGAATCTTGGCTAAAATTGGACAATGAACCTAAGGAAATCCACAAATCTAAAACCAAGCAGCAGACAAAGACAGGGATCAAGGATTTGGAATAACCAAGTCCAGATAATGTAAAGGGACCTAAAGAGCCGTGAATATAAACCGAAGGCCGTCAAAAATCGGTGCTGGAAAGAGCAAGTCAAAATCCCCCAAATACAATGTAGTCTCAGAAAAGATGACAGATTTGAAAGTTTCACATATCTGTACATCATTTAGCTGACAAAGACCAATCACCACAATCATTTCCCATATACCTTCTCCATCCATCAGGGTGAAAATGGACCAGCCAGAAAACAATCACAACTTCAGTGACAAGTTTTGTGTCCGGAAATGTAGCAATATGACCACTCGCTTCCTGCCTTCCAGATGTGGCTTCCGACCACCCGCTTCCTGCCTTCCAGATGTGGCTTCCGACCACCCGCTTCCTGCCTTCCAGATGTGGCTTCCGACCACTCGCTTCCTGCCTTCCAGATGTGGCTTCCGACCACCCGCTTCCTGCCTTCCGTTTTCTGGATGTGGCTTACGACCACCCGCTTCCTGCATTCTGAATGTGGCTTCTGACCACCTACTTCCTGCATTCTGGATGTGGCTTCTGACCACCCGCTTCCTGTTTTCTGGATGTGGCTTCTGACCACCCACTTCCTGCCTTCTGGATGCTTCCGACCACCCGCTTCTCGTCTCCTGGATGTGGCTTCCAATCACCAGCTTCCTGCCTTTGGATTCCAACCACCCGCTTCCAGTCTTCTGGATGTAGCTTCCGTCCACCTGCTTCCCGCATTATGGATTTGGCTTCTGTCCACCTGCTTCCCACCTTCTAGACGTGGCTTTAGTCCAGCTGCTTTCTGCCTTCTGGACGTGGCTTTAGTCCAGCTGCTTTCTGCCTTCACGTGGCTTTAGTCCAGCTGCTTTCCGCCTTCTGGACGTGGCTTTAGTCCACATGCTTTCCACCTTCTTGATGTGGCTTCCGTCTACCTGCTTCCCACCTCCTGCATGTGGCTTCCGACCACCCGCCTCCTGTTTTCTGTAAGTGGCTTCAGACCATCCACTTCCCGCCTTTTGGATGTGGCTTCCGGCCCCACCTGCTTCCCACCTTCTGGATGTGTCTTCCGACCACCCATTTCCCACATTATGGACGTTGGTTCAGTCCACATGCTTCCCATCATTTGGATCAGGCTTCCGATCACCCGCTTCCCGCCTTCTGGAAATGTAGCAATCCAACCACCTGCTTCCAGTATTCTGTAAATGTACAGTAGCAATCCGACCAACTGCTTTCCGCCCCCTGGATGTGGCTTTAGTCCACCTCCTTTCCGCCTTCTTGATGTGGCTTCCGTCTACCCGCTTCCCACCTCCTGCATGTGGCTTCGGACCACCCGCCTCCTGTTTTCTGTAAGTGGCTTCAGACCATCTGCTTCCCGCCTTCTAGATGTGGCTTCCGACCACCCACTTCCCACATTATGGACGTTGCTTCAGTCCACGTTTCCCGTCATTTGGATCAGGCTTCCGATCACCCGCTTCCTGCCTTTGGCTATCGACCACTCGCATCCCACCTTCTGGATGTGTCCTCCGTCCACATGCTCACAGTCATCTGGATGTGGCTTCCAACCACCTGCTTCCCACTATCAGGATGTGGCTTCCATCCACCTGCTTCATGCCTTCTGGATGTGTCTTCAGACTACCCGCTTCCCGCCTTCTGGAAACGTAGCAATCCCACCATCTGCTTCCAGCATTCTGTAAATGTACAATAGCAATCTGACCACCTGCTTCCAGCATTCTGTAAATGTACAGTAGCAATCTGACCACCTGCTTCCAGCATTCTGTAAATGTACAGTAGCAATCCGACCACCTGCTTCCAGTATTCTGTAAATGTACAGTAGCAATCTGACCACCTGCTTCCAGCATTCTGTAAATGTACAATAGCAATCCGACCACCTGCTTCCAGTATTCTGTAAATGTACAATAGCAATCCGACCACCTGCTTCCAGTATTCTGTAAATGTACAGTAGCAATCTGACCACCTGCTTCCAGCATTCTGTAAATGTACAGTAGCAATCCGACCACCTGCTTCCAGTATTCTGTAAATGTACAGTAGCAATCTGACCACCTGCTTCCAGCATTCTGTAAATGTACAATAGCAATCCGACCACCTGCTTCCAGTATTCTGTAAATGTACAGTAGCAATCCGACCACCTGCTTCCAGCATTCTGTAAATGTACTGTAGCACAGTAGCAATCCGACCACCTGCTTCCAGTATTCTGTAAATGTACAGTAGCAATCCGACCACCTGCTTCCAGTATTCTGTAAATGTACAGTAGCAATCTGACCACCTGCTTCCAGCATTCTGTAAATGTACAATAGCAATCCGACCACCTGCTTCCAGTATTCTGTAAATGTACAGTAGCAATCCGACCACCTGCTTCCAGCATTCTGTAAATGTACTGTAGCACAGTAGCAATCCGACCACCTGCTTCCAGTATTCTGTAAATGTACAGTAGCAATCCGACCACCTGCTTCCAGTATTCTGTAAATGTACAGTAGCAATCCGACCACCTGCTTCCAGCATTCTGTAAATTTACAGTAGCAATCCGACCACCTGCTTCCAGCATTCTGTAAATGTACAGTAGCAATCTGACCACCTGCTTCCAGCATTCTGTAAATGTACAGTAGCAATCTGACCACCTGCTTTGCGCCTTCTGGATGTGGCATCCGACCACAAACTTCCTGAATTCTGAATAATCAGACTAATGAATGCAACAAGCGAATATATTGTGCTCTTCACACCTATTTTTCACACCTAATATTTGTTTACCCGAGACAAATTATGAAGGATACATGAAAGAAAGAGCAGAGGAAATAAATTATATATATTTAGCACTAAATCATGTATTCATTTTCTCCAATCTGACATTGATATTCGTATATGATCTCAGCTTCCCGTGACTTCCAAGGCACCGTCTGACTATTCTTCTGATGCATTATTATTTTACCTCTTGTCCCATCAGCTGCCTACCAATGGAATCCAGCTCTGACTGTACAGCTACAACCGATGGCCGCCCCGCTCTGGTATCAGTGGAAGGGGTGGGGAGTGGATGGGTACACCCTGTACGTATGGCGAATAGTGTGGTTGAGATGCACATTCAATCAAAAAAAGATGCTCGGCGCACGGAACCTGGCATGACACTTCTGTAGCAACCTTGAGTGGGGAGGATGGGTGCAGAGGGTGAAGGGCATTGACCATTAGGGTAATAGAGCTAGGACCGGACATATGATGAGATCCCAGTTCATGTACCCTCTACGCTATATCTCTGAATAGACCATGGATCAGCGCCAGACAGCTCTCCAAGGGTCACCGGAACGCGGCTCCACATTTACTATCATGCGGAGTGCGGCCAAACCTACGTATAGCAACTGGAGTGAGGTCATTGTCTCCCAACGTCTCTGGGAGCTGCTCTGAGAACTTGTTCAATCAGGCTCCTATAGCGACATCTAGAACCGCTTACTTCCTAGTATGTCTACGCATGCTGCTGCTTCTACTTGGAGTCAGGCAATTTACCAACGGCCACCTACAAAGCTTGGTAGCGGGCTTAAAGATACTGGGCTCAACCACCAGAGAACGGGATATGGTTTAGCACTGTTATGGCAGTCACAGGGCACAAACATATGCAGCATCTTAAAGCAACAAGATGTTTATTTGTACCAAAGTGAATACTTTAGCGGTAGGTACTGGGGATAGTACAGACGACACACAATCCTTAGTCAGGATAGAGAAATGAACCTCAAATACGCCGCACACTTCATCGTTAACGTGCAGCATGGCAATAAAATAGTCCCGCATTACATAAACGCGGGAATACACAATATGGGGCTCACAGCTAGTTGTATTCGGCCAGTTACCGCCCATTTCACAAAAAGAGTGGTCCAATCAATCCATCGGCACTTGCAATCTCAGTCCGCGAGCGAGTGCCTGATTCAGCACATGCACAGCCCCAATTTCTTTCTGCAGAGCAGGCACTTTATACCGAGATCTGCGGGAAGCGTCAGAATCAGACCTGTTATGTATAGAATCAGATCCGCGGGAAGCGTCAGAATCAGACCTGTTATGTATAGAATGAGATCCCCGGGAAGCGTCAGAATCAGACCCGTTATGTATAGAATGAGATCCGCGGGAAGCGTCAGAATCAGACCCGTTATGTACAGAATGAGATCCGCGGGAAGCGTCAGAATCAGACCCGTTATGTATAGAATGAGATCCGCGGGAAGCGTCAGAATCAGACCTGTTAT
This sequence comes from Taudactylus pleione, assembly GCA_031769625.1. Classification (NCBI taxonomy): domain Eukaryota; kingdom Metazoa; phylum Chordata; class Amphibia; order Anura; family Myobatrachidae; genus Taudactylus; species Taudactylus pleione. Next base: position 34,577 of record JAUIMM010000964.1, on the reverse strand, counting down.
ATATAGAATGAGATCCCCGGGAAGCGTCAGAATCAGACCTGTTATGTATAGAATGAGATCCCCGGGAAGCGTCAGAATCAGACCTGTTATGTATAGAATGAGATCCGCGGGAAGCGTCAGAATCAGACCCGTTATGTATAGAATGAGATCCGCGGGAAGCGTCAGAATCAGACCTGTTATGTATAGAATGAGATCCCCGGGAAGCGTCAGAATCAGACCCGTTATGTATAGAATGAGATCCCTAGGAAGCGTCAGAATCAGACCTGTTATGTATAGAATGAGATCCGCGGGAAGCGTCAGAATCAGACCTGTTATGTATAGAATGAGATCCGCGGGAAGCGTCAGAATCAGACCTGTTATGTATAGAGAAACTGTCTGGGTCTCCCCCTATATCGCGTCATCGTGGACGTTACACATACACACACTGTATATCCCCATTCTATATCCTACCTGCATCATCGGGGGAGCCATAGGACGGACTTCCCTGAGACAGCGTTGCCCAGCTGGAGTCCTCATCACTTCCCGCAGTGTTCCTCATCCCAAACAGGAGGCTGGCACTGCGCCCGGCTTCTCTGGGGCCCTCATTTAGCTCCTTCCCATTGTCTGGCACAATCTCTGAGCTCAGCTCCGAGGTCTCAGTAGTAACAGGGTCAGTGACTTCGCTCTGGGCCGGGGTCAGGTCATCGTCTTCGTCGTCTCCATCATCTGCATCTTGCGCATGGATGAAGAGAGGAGTAGTTATCATGCTGCTCAGATTCACACAGTTGAGCGCGGACACCTCCAGATCCTGCAGCTCGCTCCGTTTCTCTTTCTCCTCATTCCGGTTGGTCCAGTCTTTGTTGCCGCGTTCCGGATCAGGGTTGCAGTTCTGATCCTCCTTTTCATGTTCGGCCGCTTTGCGCAGTTGGTTCTGCCCTTCTTTTAGCCACTTTGGGTTGGTGCGGTCAGAAGCAGCACTGCCACTCAGCTCTGCACTGACCAGCCCCATGGCACTCTGCAGATCGGTGTGGGCATAGATCTGCCGGCTCTTGGGTGACAGGAGGTCGTTGTGAGATGTGAGGAGGCTGAGGGTGAGGGCAGACACCGGACTCTTCTCAGTCAGAGGTCCTGACATAGTAACTGTAAGGCTGAGGAACAAGAGCAACAGAGACTGATCATGCAAAGCCCCCATCAGAGCCACATAACAGGCCAGATATCAGTATGAGCTATAGATGACACAGGTCATTACTAGTATGAGCTATAGATGACACAGGTCATTACTAGTATGAGCTATAGATGACACGGGTCATTACTAGTATGAGCTATAGATGACACAGGTCATTACTAGTATGAGCTATAGATTACACAGGTCATTACTAGTATGAGGTATAGATTACACAGGTCATTACTAGTATGAGCTATAGATGACACGGGTCATTACTAGTATGAGGTATAGATGACACAGGTTATTACTAGTATGAGCTATAGATGACACAGGTCATTACTAGTATGAGCTATAGATGACACGGGTCATTACTAGTATGAGCTATAGATTACACAGGTCATTACTAGTATGAGCTATAGACACAGGTTATTACTAGTATGAGCTATAGATTACACAGGTCATTACTAGTATGAGCTATAGATTACACGGGTCATTACTAGTAAGAGCTATAGACACAGGTTATTACTAGTATGAGCTATAGATTACACGGGTCATTACTAGTATGAGCTATAGATTACACAGGTCATTACTAGTATGAGCTATAGATTACACGGGTCATTACTAGTATGAGCTATAGATTACACAGGTCATTACTAGTATGAGGTATAGATGACACAGGTCATTACTAGTATGAGGTATAGATGACACAGGTCATTACTAGTATGAGCTATAGATGACACAGGTTATTACTAGTATGAGCTATAGATTACACAGGTCATTACTAGTAAGAGCTATAGATGACACAGGTCATTACTAGTATGAGCTATAGATGACACAGGTCATTACTAGTAAGAGCTATAGATGACACAGGTCATTACTAGTATGAGCTATAGATGACACAGGTCATTACTAGTATGAGCTATAGATTACACAGGTCATTACTAGTAAGAGCTATAGATGACACAGGTTATTACTAGTATGAGCTATAGATTACACAGGTCATTACTAGTAAGAGCTATAGATTACACAGGTCATTACTAGTATGAGCTATAGATTACACAGGTCATTACTAGTATGAGCTATAGATTACACAGGTCATTACTAGTAAGAGCTATAGACACAGGTTATTACTAGTATGAGGTATAGATTACACAGGTCATTACTAGTATGAGGTATAGATTACACAGGTCATTACTAGTATGAGCTATAGATTACACAGGTCATTACTAGTATGAGCTATAGATTACACAGGTCATTACTAGTAAGAGCTATAGATTACACAGGTCATTACTAGTATGAGGTATAGATTACACAGGTCATTACTAGTATGAGCTATAGATTACACAGGTCATTACTAGTAAGAGCTATAGATTACACAGGTTATTACTAGTATGAGCTATAGATTACACAGGTCATTACTAGTAAGAGCTATAGATTACACGGGTCATTACTAGTATGAGCTATAGACACAGGTTATTACTAGTATGAGCTATAGACACAGGTTATTACTAGTATGAGGTATAGATGACATGGGTTATTACTAGTATGAGGTATAGATGACACAGGTCATTACTAGTAAGAGCTATAGACACAGGTCATTACTAGTATGAGCTATAGACACAGGTTATTACTAGTATGAGCTATAGATGACACGGGTTATTACTAGTATGAGCTATAGATTACACGGGTCATTACTAGTATGAGCTATAGACATGGGTTATTACTAGTATGAGCTATAGATTACACGGGTCATTACTAGTATGAGCTATAGACATGGGTTATTACTAGTATGAGCTATAGATGACACGGGTCATTACTAGTATGAGCTATAGATTACAAGGTTCATTACTAGTATGAGCTATAGATTACACGGGTCATTACTAGTATGAGCTATAGATTACACGGGTCATTACTAGTATGAGCTATAGACATGGGTTATTACTAGTATGAGCTATAGATTACACGGGTCATTATTAGTATGAGCTATAGACGTGGGTTATTACTAGTATGAGCTATAGATTACACGGGTCATTACTAGTATGAGCTATAGATTACACGGGTCATTACTAGTATGAGCTATAGATTACACGGGTCATTACTAGTATGAGCTATAGACATGGGTTATTACTAGTATGAGCTATAGATTACACGGGTCATTATTAGTATGAGCTATAGACGTGGGTTATTACTAGTATGAGCTATAGATTACACGGGTCATTACTAGTATGAGCTATAGACATGGGTTATTACTAGTATGAGCTATAGATTACACGGGTCAGTACTAGTATGAGCTATAGACGTGGGTTATTACTAGTATGAGCTATAGATTACACGGGTCATTACTAGTATGAGCTATAGATTACACGGGTCATTACTAGTATGAGCTATAGATTACACGGGTCATTACTAGTATGAGCTGTAGACATGGGTTATTACTAGTATGAGCTATAGATTACACGGGTCATTATTAGTATGAGCTATAGACGTGGGTTATTACTAGTATGAGCTATAGATTACACGGGTCATTACTAGTATGAGCTATAGACATGGGTTATTACTAGTATGAGCTATAGATTACACGGGTCAGTACTAGTATGAGCTATAGATTACACGGGTCAGTACTAGTATGAGCTATAGATTACACAGGTCATTACTAGTATGAGGTATAGATTACACAGGTCATTACTAGTATGAGCTATAGATTACACGGGTCATTACTAGTAAGAGCAATAGATTACACAGGTCATTACTAGTATGAGGTATAGATTACACAGGTCATTACTAGTATGAGCTATAGATTACACAGGTCATTACTAGTAAGAGCTATAGATTACACAGGTTATTACTAGTATGAGCTATAGATTACACAGGTCATTACTAGTAAGAGCTATAGATTACACGGGTCATTACTAGTAAGAGCTATAGATTACACGGGTCATTACTAGTATGAGCTATAGACACAGGTTATTACTAGTATGAGCTATAGACACAGGTTATTACTAGTATGAGCTATAGATGACATGGGTTATTACTAGTATGAGGTATAGATGACACAGGTCATTACTAGTAAGAGCTATAGACACAGGTCATTACTAGCATGAGCTATAGACACAGGTTATTACTAGTATGAGCTATAGATGACACGGGTCATTACTAGTATGAGCTATAGATGACACGGGTCATTACTAGTATGAGCTATAGATGACACGGGTCATTACTAGTATGAGCTATAGATGACACGGGTCATTACTAGTATGAGCTATAGATGACACGGGTCATTACTAGTATGAGCTATAGATTACACGGGTTATTACTAGTATGAGCTATAGATGACACGGGTCATTACTAGTATGAGCTATAGACGTGGGTTATTACTAGTATGAGCTATAGATTACACGGGTCATTACTAGTATGAGCTATAGACATGGGTTATTACTAGTATGAGCTATAGATGACACGGGTCATTACTAGTATGAGCTATAGATGACACGGGTCATTACTAGTATGAGCTATAGATTACACGGGTTATTACTAGTATGAGCTATAGATTACACGGGTTATTACTAGTATGAGCTATAGATTACACGGGTCATTACTAGTATGAGCTATAGACGTGGGTTATTACTAGTATGAGCTATAGATTACACGGGTCATTACTAGTATGAGCTATAGACGTGGGTTATTACTAGTATGAGCTATAGATTACACGGGTCATTACTAGTATGAGCTATAGACATGGGTTATTACTAGTATGAGCTATAGATTACACGGGTTATTACTAGTATGAGCTATAGATTACACGGGTCATTACTAGTATGAGCTATAGATGACACGGGTCATTACTAGTATGAGCTACAGACGTGGGTTATTACTAGTATGAGCTATAGACGTGGGTTATTACTAGTATGAGCTATAGACGTGGGTCATTACTAGTATGAGCTATAGATTACACGGGTCATTACTAGTATGAGCTATAGACACAGGTTATTACTAGTATGAGCTATAGACACGGGTTATTACTAGTATGAGCTATAGACACGGGTTATTACTAGTATGAGCTATAGACATGGGTTATTACTAGTATGAGCTATAGATGACACGGGTCATTACTAGTATGAGCTATAGATGACACGGGTCATTACTAGTATGAGCTATAGATGACACGGGTCATTACTAGTATGAGCTATAGATGACACGGGTCATTACTAGTATGAGCTATAGATGACACGGGTCATTACTAGTATGAGCTATAGATGACACGGGTCATTACTAGTATGAGCTATAGATGACACGGGTCATTACTAGTATGAGCTATAGATTACACGGGTTATTACTAGTATGAGCTATAGATGACACGGGTCATTACTAGTATGAGCTATAGACGTGGGTTATTACTAGTATGAGCTATAGATTACACGGGTCATTACTAGTATGAGCTATAGACATGGGTTATTACTAGTATGAGCTATAGATGACACGGGTCATTACTAGTATGAGCTATAGATGACACGGGTCATTACTAGTATGAGCTATAGATTACACGGGTTATTACTAGTATGAGCTATAGATTACACGGGTTATTACTAGTATGAGCTATAGATTACACGGGTCATTACTAGTATGAGCTATAGACGTGGGTTATTACTAGTATGAGCTATAGATTACACGGGTCATTACTAGTATGAGCTATAGACGTGGGTTATTACTAGTATGAGCTATAGATTACACGGGTCATTACTAGTATGAGCTATAGACATGGGTTATTACTAGTATGAGCTATAGATTACACGGGTTATTACTAGTATGAGCTATAGATTACACGGGTCATTACTAGTATGAGCTATAGATGACACGGGTCATTACTAGTATGAGCTACAGACGTGGGTTATTACTAGTATGAGCTATAGACGTGGGTTATTACTAGTATGAGCTATAGACGTGGGTCATTACTAGTATGAGCTATAGATTACACGGGTCATTACTAGTATGAGCTATAGACACAGGTTATTACTAGTATGAGCTATAGACACGGGTTATTACTAGTATGAGCTATAGACACGGGTTATTACTAGTATGAGCTATAGACACGGGTTATTACTAGTATGAGCTATTGACACAGGTTATTACTAGTATGAGCTATAGACGTGGGTTATTGCCAGTATGAGCTATAGACAGGTTATTACTAGTATGAGCTATAGACACAGGTGTGAGATATAGACATGGGTTATTACTCAGAGCTATAGCATGAGATATATACACAGGTTATTAGTAGTATGAGCTATATGCACAAGTTATTACTATGAGCTATAGCAGGCCTGGCCAACCTGTGGCTCTCCAGCTGCTGTAAAACTACAAGTCCCAGCAAGCCCTGCCAATGTTTTACTATTGGGGAATACTAAAACTGTGGCAGGGCATGCTGGGATGTGTACAGCTGGAGAGCCACAGGTTAGCCAGGCCTGAGTTATATACACAGGTTATTACTAGTATGAACTATATACACAGGTTATTACTATGAGATATAGGGGTATATTTACTAAAGTGAGAGTTTTTAGAAATGGAGGTGTTGTCCATAGCAACCAATCAGGTTCTACTTAACATTTAACTAGCACTTTCTAGAAGATAACAACTAGAATCTAATTGGTTGCTATGGGCAACCTCACCACTAATAAAAACTCTTTAGTAAATATACCCCACAGTATGAGATATATTATTATTATCGTAATTTATTTATATGGCGCCACAAATGTTCCGCAGCGCCTTACAAAGCACATAAACAAGTTGTAGACAAGCGACTTACAGAACAATACAATACACTACAGGACCAGGACATGGATAATATATATTGCTACATTAGTGATCATAACACCCAGATAAGCAACAGAGCATAAGCAGCCAAGTGTTAGGTGCCCTAGTGGTGAGTAAGAAGTAGATGAAACTAAAGTAAGGAGAGGTACAAGAGGGTAGAGGGCCCTGCTCATAAGAGCTTACATTCTAAAAGGGGAGGGGAAGACAAAAAGGGGTGACACAGATGGGGAGGAAGGAGCATGTATCAGGGAGTTAGAATGATAGCTGGAAGGCTTTGATGAAATAATGGGTCTTGAGAGCCCGTTTGAAGGATTGCTAAAGCTGGATACACACGTAAAGATTTTCTGTCCAACCAGCCAACTAGTTGATTGGTTGGAATGACAATCTGGTAACGTATGGGAGTAACTGATGATCAGAAATTTGCTCCTAAATGCCAGAAAATGGACAAAAACTGTTGTTTGAACAAATTGTTTAGATCAAACATTTAACAAACTTGTCTGACGCCATTTTCATCTGTTTTCTGGCATTTAGGAGCAAATTGCTGATCATCAGTTACTCCCATACGTTACCAGATTGTCATTCCAACCAATCACCTAGTTGGATGGTTGGACAGAAAATCTTTACGTGTGTATGCAGCTTAAGAGGTGGAGAGTCTGATGGGAAGAGGGAGGGAGTTCCAGAGGTGGGGAGCAGTGCGGGCAAAGTCTTGGAGGCGGGAGTGGGAGGAAGTAATCAGCTGGCATGAAAGGCGGCATTAGTTGAACGAAGAGAGCGGAGAGGAGCGTGAAGGGAGATGAGATCAGAGATGTATATGGGGGAAGATTGGGTGAGGGCTTTGTAAGCGAGCGTGAGAACCTTAAATTGGGTTCTAAAAGGGAAGGGGAGGCAGTGGAGGAATTGTAGGATAGGGGAGGCAGTGTTACTAGTATGAGCTATAATACACTAATACAAGGCCTGCTCTCACCTCGCACACATTCACTCACTTACTCTGCATCATTATTGCTCACACAATCCCCTCAATATGTCCCTTTCATCACTAACGTCATATTGTTACCCATCATTAATCATAACAACCCCACCTTCCATTATAATTATCCCTGCCTCAGTAACCTACCTACTATGTACTGTCCTGTATCCAACACCCCCATCTACCTACTATGTACTGTCCTATATCTAACATCCCCACCTACCTACTATGTACTGTCCTATATCCAACACCCCCATCTACCTACTATGTACTGTCCTATATCCAACACCCCCACCTACCTACTATGTACTGTCCTATACGTAACACCCCCACCTACCTGCTATGTACTGTCCTATATGTAACGCCCCCATCTACCTACTATGTACTGTCCTATATCTAACACCCACACCTACCTACTATGTACTGTCCTATGTATAGCGCCCCCACCTACCTATGTACTGTCCTATACGTAACACCCCCACCTACCTGCTATGTACTGTCCTATATGTAACGCCCCCATCTACCTACTATGTACTGTCCTATATCCAACACCCCCACCTACCTACTATGTACTGTCCTATACGTAACACCCCCACCTACCTGCTATGTACTGTCCTATATGTAACGCCCCCATCTACCTACTATGTACTGTCCTATATCTAACACCCACACCTACCTACTATTTACTGTCCTATATCTAACATCCCCACCTACCTACTATGTACTGTCCAATATCCAACACCCCCATCTACCTACTATGTACTGTCCTATATGTAACGCCCCCACCTACCATGTACTGTCCTATATCTAACGCTGTCAACTAACTACTATGTACTGTCCTATATATAAACACCCTCACCTACCTACTATGTACTTTCCTATATCTAACGCCCCCACCTACCTACAATGTACTGTCCTATATCTAACACCCCCAGCTACCTACAATGTACTGTCCTATATGTAACGCCCCACACCTACCTACTATGTACTTTCCTATATCTAACGCCCCCACCTACCTACTATGTACTGTCCTATATGTAATACCCCACCTACCTACTATGTACTGTCCTATATCTAACGCCCCCACCTACCTACAATGTACTGTCCTATATATAAACGCCCCCACCTACCTACTATGTACTGTCCTATATCTAACATCCCCACCTACCTATGTACTGTCCTATATCCAACGCCCCCACCTACCTACTATGTACTGTCCTATATCTAACGCCCCCACCTACCTACAATGTACTGTCCTATATCTAACGCCCCCACCTACCTACGATGTACTGTCCTATATATAAACGCCCCCACCTACCTACTATATACTGTCCTATATATAAACGCCCCCACCTACCTACTATGTACTGTCCTATAAGTTTTCTCCATCCCAGAACAGGAGAAAAAAAAAGCAAAATACCTATTTTTGGCTAAAAATGTGGGGACTTCTTTCAGAACCCTTTGGACACCCCCCGAATGATAAATCACCCCCCAAAAAAATTGTAAGTTGCGTAATTTGGCTAAAAACGACGGCACAAATTTTGGGTGGAAAAAAAAATAAAAAATCATTGAAGATGATAGAAAGCTATATTTTTTTTTTCCAGAAAATTACTGTCCCATGTAAATTGGGAGTACGTTAACATGGGTGCAAGTATATTTTCGTGTCGTTAAAACGTAATTTTAAAAACAGTTAAACCGCCTGCTGCAACGATGTGCGATGTTTAAAACACTTGACACATCCATACTTCCCCCTGAAAAATTAGACAGCCCCCTCCCCCCAGGAACAACCGGCCTTGGGCTCTGGAGACTCAGTACTGGTTGTACTATATACAGGGGACAAAAGATGTAGGGGTCCCCCATATGAGGCACAACCAGCACCGGACTTTTCAGAACCAGTCCTGTTTGCCAAAATACGGGGGATAAATTACGTAGGGGTCGCCCGTATTCAGCGCAACCAGCACTGGGCTGAGTCGGTCCTGATTCTGGAAATACAGGGTAAAAAAATGCATAGGGTCCCCCTGTATTTACCAGAACCAGCACCGGACCCTTTCTAACGGAGGGTTGATGCCACAGCCAGGCCCCCAGCCGAAGCATAATCCCTGACCGGTAGTCAGCCCAGGCCGCGGAATCCCCCCCCCTTCCCCATTAAAGGGATCCACCACTCCAGGCACAGGCTGATAGCCCGGGGATATCCCCGGCACCCATAGCCAGTGGGTGCCGGGTTGATAGTGTAGTGTGGTGCATATGAAAGAATATTGTCTTTTGCAGTAGTACTACAGGTCCCAGCAGGCCTCCCCCGCATACTGGTACTTGGAGAACCACAAATACCAGCAATCGAGGCATTAAGTGCCCGCTGGTACCTATAGTACACCTGTAAAATAAATATTTAAATAAAACAAGGACACAGATTGTTTTAACATTTTATTTTTCTGCACCTTCACCTGGGAGACGGCAACCTTTAAGCTCTTTTCATGGCTGCTGCTTCCCCCAGGACTTCCACGGCGTCTTCACCTGGAGGGCGGCGGCGGCCTTTAAGCGCTTTTTCATGTCCACCGCCCATCCAGGACTTCCCTGGCATCTTCTTGCTCCGGCAGGTCTTCTCTCTTGCCCCTCCACCGATGGACTGTCGTGTCGTGTGCTCGCAATGGCTTATATAGCCAGCTGCGGGGTGATGACGTTGCAAGCAGTGATTGGCTCGTGGCGGCCATATTTGAATTTCAAAAATGAAGTCAATGGTGAGAACAGTTCTTTGGCTGAGAGGCGGAATGCTCGCCTCTCTCAGCCAATGAGCGCTCCGCACCGGTGCAGTCATTTGGGTAGTACTGTCTTAGAGAACACTACTAATGTTCGTGGATCTGGGTATTTGCGTTTTTTTTTTTTTTTTTTTTTTACACAAGACCCTGGATTGCCTACTTTGGAACGAAGCGGACCTGATCCACGCATAGTAGGAGGTGAGTATGGATTTTCTATTACAGGAACACCACTGGACTATCTACATGGAGAAGAGGACCAATGGGCTGCAGGGATGCATAGGTGATTACGTGTGTGTGCACATGGGTGTGTGTGTGTATGTTTTAATAAAATTTTACTTTCTACGATGTGTGTTCTCTATGGTTTTTTAATATTGCTATTGCTGTGGGACTACAGGTTCCAGCGGGCCCGTAACGCCCCATATGCTGATACTTGTGGTTCTCCAAGTACCAGCAATATTTTAACTCTTTACTTGCACCACACTTTACATAATCAACCCGACCTGGGGTGCCGGAGATAGCCCCGGGCTATCAGCCTGGGCCTGGGGTGCCCTGGAGAGGGGGGCCCCTTTAATGGGCGGGGTCCCCAGCTCCCCCCGGCCAGGGCTGACTAGCGGTCAGGGGTGATGCTTTGGCTGAGGGGGGGGGGAGCGGTGAAAGGGCACCCCCCCCCACTAGAAAGGGTCCGGTGCTGGTTCTGGTAAGTACAGGGGGACACTATGCATTTTTTCCCCTTTGTATTTCCAGAACAAGGACCGGCTCAGAGCCCAGTGCTGAATACAGGGGACCCCTACGTAGTTTGTCCCCGTATTTAGCACAACCGGTACTAGGTCTCCAAAGCCTGCTGCTGGTTGTTGTCTTTTTTTTGGGGGGGGGGGGGGGGGGCATGCCATATATATATATTTTTTTTTTTTAAAACACAGAAGCACAGACGAGTCTCATTGTTCCCGTCCGTGCTTCTGTGCTTGTTTATTTATACACGGATGCAGGTATCACGGATCTTTCAGATCCGAGCCTGCATCTGTGTGCTGTTACCTCTCCTAGATCCTGTCGCCCGCACTGTCGCTAGCACACGCTACCATCCCTGGGTGCAAACCTGATTGAAGAAATTCCAAGACCCTAGAAACTCGGAACACCTGAGAATCATAGCTTCTGGACTCACACCACTGAAAGTAAGTGCGCCACACCCTGTGGTAAATCCGTGCGGAAGCAGGTTTGCGTGCCCTGAGCATGGTACTAATAACCGAACCAGAGAAGCCCCGAGACATTAAGACGCTTGTCTCAAGAGCCACGCCGTCAAAGACAGTCTCTTGTCCTTGACCCGTAAACGGGCAACTTGTGATTGTGACGGAAGGCCATCAAGTCCAGCTCCGGCAGCCCCCATCTGTCCACGAGTAGCTGAAACACCTCTGGGTGAAGCGACCATTCCCCGGGATGCACGTCGTGACGGCTGAGGAAGTCCGCCTCCCAATTGAGGACTCCAGGGATGAAGACCGCAGAGATTGTTGGAATGTGGCACTCCGCCCAAGCAAGGATGCGAGACACCTCCGACATCGCAGCCTGACTTCGAGTTCCTCCCTGGTGGTTGATGTACGCCACCGTGGTGGCGTTGTCGGACTGAACTTGAACCGCCCTTCCTTGAAGTGCGGTGCCGGACGACTGCAGGGCCCTGTACACCGCCCGCAGTTTCAGGATGTTGATGGGGAGAAGTGCTTCTTCCAGACTGGCACCTGTTGTGAGCAGCACCCAGTCCAGGATCCAAAAGGGATGCCCCTCGACCAGATGAGCTGTCTGAAGACACCAAGCCAAAGGCTGCCGAACCTCCGGGGACAACACCAGCATCTGAGAGCGGATCCGGTGAGGTAACCCGTTCCATTCTGATAGAATCAGCCCCTGCAGGGGCCGGGAATGGAACTGGGCAAATTCCACCATGTCGAATGCCGACACCATGGACCCCAGAACTCTCATTGCCGAATGGACCGACAGGCGGCAACTGATCAGGCATCTGTGTATCTGCAGCTGTAGGGAGGAGACCTTTTCCAGAGTCAGGAAGATCCTTTGCCGACGAGAATCTAGCAGGGCTCCCAAATGAACCATCCGCTGGAATCAGGGAGGACTTTCTCCAATTTATCAACCACCCGTGCGCTTGCAGACAAGTGATCATCAGGTGGAGATGTTGAATCAGTACCTCCGGAGAGCTCGCCAGCAAAAGGAGGTCGTCTAGATACGGCAGCAGCCGTACATTCTGGCTCCGAAGATGTGCGGCCATGATCACCATCACTTTGGAGAATACCCTAGGTGTCGTGGAGAGGCCAAAGGGTAGCGCCCGAAACTGATAGTGATGCTGTAGGATAGCGAACCTCAGATGCCGCTGGTGCGAAGGTGCTATCGGAATATAGAGGTAGGCGTCCTGGATATCCAGGGAGACCATGTAATCCCCAGGTTTCATCGCCAGAATGATGGAACGTAAAGTTTCCATCCAGAATTTGGGAACCCTGAGGAATTTGTTCAGAGACTTCAAATTGAGGATAGGGCGATGAGAACCATTGGGTTTCTGCACCAGAAACAGAGTAGAGTAGTACCCCGTCCCTCGTTGTGATTGAGGAACGGGATCAATGACCCCTGCTTTCAGCAAGGACTCTATAGCTTCCTGAATCTGCAAAGCTTTGGTTTTGTCCTGAGAAAAACTGGTGGGGCGGTCTGAACCGAAAAGACAGGGCGTACCCCTGGGAGACCACTTCTCGAACCCAGGCATCCGTGGTGGTATTGTGCCAGCACTGGGCAAATTGAAGAAGTCTGCCCCCCACTCCGGGGTCCCCCAGAGGGAGGCCAGTCTCATCAGGCAGAAGGTTTATCTTCCTGCTTGGAAGAAGGGCGCCTGGCACTCCAGGCCTGCTTCTTGGGCTTAGAGGCGGTCTTGGTCGCCGAGTGCCTTGGGAAGTACTGACCTTTGGCCTTACCCTGAACCCGAAAGGACCGAAAAGCAGAGCTCCTCACCTTATCAGGTGCTGAAGCCGAAGGGAAGAAGGCTGACTTGGATTTAGCCAGAATATCCACTATCTTGTCCAAGTCTGGACCAAATAGCAACTCCCCATTAAAAGGTAAGGCCTCCAGGCCCTTTTTAGAGTCTGCGTCAGCTCTCCAGGACCGCAGCCACAAGGACCGACGAGCAGACACAGCTGCAGCCGAAACCCTAGAGGTCAGCAGGCTAGCATCTAACGATGCTTCCCCAATATAGGAAGCGGCATCTCTCATCTGTCCTATTAACGCTCTCTGGATATCTGGAGCATTGTCTGGAAAAGTATCCTCTAATGCCTTGGCCCAGCTCTCCATGGCTTTAGCCACCCAGGAGATGGCCATGGACGGACGGGCCACTGCCCCAGAGAGAGAATAGATAAACTTTAAACAAGTCTCCACTTTCCTGTCCGTGGGATCCTTCAGAGAAGAGATAGACGGCAAGGGCAATGTAGCGCTTTTAATTAAGCGGGTGACATGGGAATCCACGGCCGGTGGGGTTTCCCATTTCCTGCAATGGGCCTCAGGAAAAGGATAATTGGATGCCAACCGTTTCTGTGGTTGGAATCTCTTACTCTGCGACTGCCAGGCCCCCGCCATATGATCCGTCAATTGGTCAGACAGGGGAAAAACATTCGACGTTACCTTAGCCTTTTTAAAATTAGGATACTTCGACCTAGGAGCCGGTGCATCCTCCTCTATGTGAAGGATGGCCCGCACCGCCCTAACCAATGCCGGCACATTAATGGAGGACTTAGTCTCCACTTCCTGGGCCATGGCATCCGAGTCAGTGTCCTCATGTACTTCTCCGTCATCTGAAGCCACGTCCATGTCCGTTAACTGCGTAGCCAGTGAAGCCGTAACGGGGCGCCTGGACGCCTTTGAGGGCATGTCACTTTGTAACATCGACTGAAAAGCCGAAGACGAGGCCGCCACACCCTGAACAGAGCTGGAGAGTACATGCACCCAGGGTGGAGGAACCGCCTGACAAGGCACCATGGACTGCTGCACCACTGAGACTGTACGTACACAGGCAACAACGAATAAGTCTGAGACTGCAATAAATGCGGAACACCCGGGGAATGGGAGATGGTAGGCTGTGGCAACGCCCTAGTAGGGACTGCAGTCGGGACCGCTAAACGGTCCGCAATTGACGCCAGCACCTGCGAAAACATCGCCCAAGGAAGATCCTGCGATGTAGGGGGTTTAGAGGGGCCAGGCACCAGCTGGCACCGCCTGCACAGACCATTCTATTATAAATCCTCCCTATCAACCCCTGCCGAACAACGTCGGCAGGAAAACAACACAGGAGCCACGGAGCGCTCAATCTCATCAGACATGACAATAAATTTGTAATAAATATGTATCACCGAGAAGAGGTGAGGCGTGTAACACCTGCGCACTCCCAAGTATGCAACACAAACAGCCCACAATCTGGTACTGAGTAGCACACCGCAGTATGTGATGGACCTCACAAATATGTAGATCTATATAAGTGAGGTACACAGAAAGAACACCCCTCCCCCACACACTTGCCAGGCCGTAGGAGAAGGAAAGGGATAGGTATAGGCTGACAGTAAGTAGAAATAAGCACAGACAGCAGCACTAGTAATAGTCACATACCATGCAGAGAAGTTATACTCACTGCACCTTCAGCTACAATCACCCTCCCAGATTCAGTGTCTGGGAGGGCTATAGCGCTGCGAACACCGTCCTGAACAGGGGAGAGGTACACATACAGTCAGGTGCATAAATATTGGGACATTGACAGAATTTTCATATTTTGACCTCTAGTCACCACCACAATGGCTTTGAAATGAAACAAACAAGATGTGATTTACCTGCAGACTTTCAGATTTAATTTGAGGGTAATTACATCCAAATCAGGTGAACGGTGTAGGAATTAAGGCCCCCATACATCAGAGATTGATTGCAGCAATCGTGCAATTTGCAATCGATTGTGTATAAAAATCTTTCCCTTTCTCAATCGATTGCAGAATTGCCACAATCGATTGAAAAAGGGAAAGATTTTTATACACAATCGATTACAAATTGCACGATTGCTGCAATCAATCTCTGATGTATGGGGGCCTTAACAACGGTTTCTATATGTGCCTCCCACTTTTTAAGGGGCCAAAAGTAATGGGACTATCAACTCAAAAGCTATTTCATGGACAGGTGTGGGCTATTCCCTCGTTATTTCATTATCAATTAAGCAGGTAAAAGGTCTGGAGTTGATTCTAGGTGTGACATTTGCATTTGGAATCAGTTGCTGTCGACTCTCAATATGAGATCCAAAGAGCTGTCACTATCAGTGAAGCCATCATTAGGCTGAAAAGTGAAAACAAACCCATCAGAGAGATAGCAAAAACATTAGGTGTGATCCGGAAGACCACGGAAAACAACTGTGGTGGATGACAGAAGAATTATTTCCCTGGTGAAGAAAAACCCCTTCACAACAGTTGGCCAAAGAACACTCTCCAGAAGGTAGGTGTATATGTGTCAAAGTCAACCATTGGTGAGCCACAAAAACAGGAAGACCAGATTAGAGTTTGCCAAACAACATCTAAAAAAGCCATTACAGTTCTGGAACAACATCCTATGAACAGATGAGACAAAGATCAACTTGTACCAGAGTGATGGGAAGAGAAGAGTATGGAGAAGGAAAGGAACTGCTCATAATCCAAAACATACCACCTCATCAGTGAAGCATGGTGGTGGCAGTGTCATGGCGTGGGAGTGTTTCGGGCAATATTATATGCTCATATTCAGTCAAATGCTTCAGAACTCATTGGACGGCGCTTCACAGTGCAGATGGACAATGACCCGAAGCATACTGCAAAAGCAACCAAAGAGTTTTTTAAGGCTAAAAAGTGGAATGTTATGCAATGGCCAAGTCAATCCCCTGACCTGAATCCGATTGAGCATGCATTTCACTTGATGAAGACAAAACTGAAGGGAAAATGCCCCAAGAACAAGCAGGAACTGAAGACATTTGCAGTAGAGGCCTGGCAGAGCATCACCAGGGATGACACCCAGCGTCTGGTGATGTCTATGCGTTCCAGACTTCAGGCTGTAATTACCTGCAAAGGATTTGCAACAAAGTATTTAAAAAGTGAAAGTTAGATTTAGGATTGTTTACTTTGTCCCATTACTTTTGGCCCCTTAAAAAGTGGGAGACACATATAGAAATCGTTGTAATTCCAACACCGTTCACCTGATTTGGATGTAATTACCCTCAAATTAAATCTGAAAGTCTGCAGGTAAATCACATCTTGTTTGTTTCATTTCAAAGCCATTGTGGTGGTGACTAGAGGCCAAAATCTGAAAATTTGGTGAATGTCCCAATATTTATGCACCTGACTGTATACACACATACATACATATATATATATATATATATATATATATATATATATAGCATCTTCATCAACTCACGAATATATACAGGCACACACACATACATAGCATCTTTATCCACTTGCCTCTTCCTGTGTGTGATGTACAGTTTACAAGAAGAAATCTAGTAAGGTGACGGCTTTCCCCATCTATTACTAAGGCTGAAGGGTCTGTTTGCACCTTTTCCTCTATGTAATCACCATAGGGTGCTCACATTACCATGGGGTATATACAGTGACTATGTTGTGTTCTTTGTTTCTGTTGCATTTATATGACACATGAATAAATCTGAAGATCCCATGTAATCCGATGTACCCTAATCCGATGTACCCTTACAGAGGAGGACCCCCCCCATCCCGGATGTACCCTTACAGAGGAGGACCCCCCATGCCAGGTGTACATTTACAGAGGAGGATCCCCCATCCCGGATGTACCCTTACAGAGGAGGATCCCCCCATGCCAGGTGTACCCTTACAGAGGAGGACCCCCCATCCCAGGTGTAACCTTACAGAGGAGGACCCCCCATCCCGGATGTACCCTTACAGAGGAGGACCCCCATCCCAGGTGTAACCTTACAGAGGAGGACCCCCCATCCCTGGTTTACCCTTACAGAGGAGGACCCCCCCATCTCGGATGTACCCTTACAGAGGACCCCCATCCCGGATGTAACCTTACAGAGGAGGACCCCATCTCGGATGTACCCTTACAGAGGAGGACCCCCCATCCCGGATGTACCCTCACAGAGGAGGACCCCCCATCCCGGATGTACCCTCACAGAGGAGGACCCCCCATCCCGGATGTACCCTCACTACTGCAGACGTCCAGGTAAAGTAAATCTTTCCCACCGCCCATGAGATGACTTTGCTAAATCTCCTCTCATACTGACCTGACCACCAGACCTACAGTATGTCACTAATGTTAATCCCCCCCCCCTCTTGTCCTCCCAACAATAACGAGCTGACAACTTATATAGCACTGCACAGGAATCCGATTCTGTACTACTGAATAGTCCAATTGTAGGGGCCATCACAGAACATTATATTACATCCCCCTAAATCTGCTAAGTGGGAATAAGAAGTTTAATTACTAAGAAGCTTCTGTAGTTCACAAACTCCTAATGTCTCTCCATGACCCCCATTGCGGTTTCTCCTCAGTAAGATGCAACACTATACCTGGGATTTTTGGAGGACGCCAACCATTCTCCGCCAAGGCGCAATCCTGTAAAGAAATGGGAGCCCGGTCAATGTATGGAATATCTGCATTATACAATCACACAGTACAGACAGCTGAAGCCCTTCCAATCATTATTAGGACAGGTCCAGGATAAATAAGGATTTCAGCTGCTGTGAAATCACTGGCTGTGTATGAATACAATGAATATACACAGTGTAAGCCTGTTATAGTCACACCCTGCCTGCTCAGCTATAGGAGAAGAGCCCCAAACACAAACGCCTGCTGCAGAGGTGACTATACAGCCTCCTGTTATTTCAGGTGTATTTCTCAGCCACCCATGAATTAGGGATGTGCAGGCTCGGATAGGTTCGAGTTTGCACGTGGAGTTCGGATTTTTCCCTCCAAAAAAACGGAACTCAGAACGAGGCAAAACGTCATCTTACATGGACGAACATCATCATTCCAGGACAAAAGTCCAGGAATGATGATGTTCGTCCATGTAAGATGACGTTTTGCCTCGTTCTGAGTTCCGTTTTTTTGGAGGGAAAAATCCGAACTCCACGTGCAAACTCGAACCTATCCGAGCCTGCACATCCCTACCATGAATATGGCAATACCAGCAAATTACCATGGAAAGATATGATATAGAGTGATACAGCATTGTCATAAGTGGGGAACAAGAGCAAGACCCCCACATTCTCTCATGGTATACAGGTCTACACAGCTTAGACAATGATTAGTGTCTGACACACCTGTCACTTCTGGGTGGGAGTTACCAATCCCTCAATGCTGGAGGATCATGTGTTAGGATTATTCACACCGGAACTCTGGGATGGGAGGCTACGCACTCCGGGATGGGAGGCTACGCACTCCGGGATGGGAGGCTACGCACTCCGGGATGGGAGGCTACGCACTCCGGGATGGGAGGCTACGCACTCCGGGATGGGAGGCTACGCACTCCGGGATGGGAGGCTACGCACTCCGGGATGGGAGGCTACGCACTCCGGGATGGGAGGCTACGCACTCCGGGATGGGAGGCTACGCACTCCGGGATGGGAGGCTACGCACTCTGGGATGGGAGGCTACGCACTCCGGGATGTGAGGCTATACGGGATGAGATCACTATAATGTTACAGGATGAGAGAGACATTGATGTCTGTACATTATATAATGTGCGCCAATCCTCTCCAGGGTACTATGGAGGTTGCAGACACCTTGCGCTAACAAATAAGGTAAGGACCACCACCCAAAATATAAACATAGAGGAAGACCCACACAAGACTACGAAAACTAAGAAATGACATCCCAGGTGTAGCCGTGCAATGAGGACCCCCAACCCCTGGTATTCCTATACAGAGGGGGACCACCCACCCGTTGTATATATACAGAGGACCCCCCACCCCGGGTGTTTATATACAGAGAAGGACCCCCCACCCCGGGTATTCATATACAGAGAAGGACCCCCCACCCCGGGTATTCATATACAGAGGAGGACCCCCCACCCCGGGTGTTTATATACAGAGAAGGACCCCCCACCCCGGGTATTCATATACAGAGGAGGACCCCCTCCCCATCCCGGGTATACATATACAGAGGACCCCAGCGATCACGTAACGGTCTCGCATCACCTGAGCACTTCCGCTTTCACCGGTCCCGTTATCTCTACGATACAAATCCTCACTAACGTTACAGCACTTCCGGTTTCAGATGACGTATATCCGGAGCAACAGAAATGGCCGCCATATTGAGAAGGTCACATTGTAATAGTCACTATATATTGTATATAATCTGTATTATACACATCACACCTGTCCTCTATCCTCCTCATTATCCCTCATATCATCTGTATTACACACATCACACCTGTCCTCTATCCTCCCCATTATCCCTCATATCATCTGTATTACACACATCACACCTGTCCTCTATCCTCCTCATTATCCCTCATATCATCTGTATTACACACATCACACCTGTCCTCTATCCTCCTCATTATCCCTCATATCATCTGTATTACACACATCACACCTGTCCTCTATCCTCCTCATTATCCCTCATATCATCTGTATTACACACATCACACCTGTCCTCTATCCTCCCCATTATCCCTCATATCATCTGTATTACACACATCACACCTGTCCTCTATCCTCCTCATTATCCCTCATATCATCTGTATTACACACATCTCACCTGTCCTCTATCCTCCTCATTATCCCTCATATCATCTGTATTACACACATCTCACCTGTCCTCTATCCTCCTCATTATCCCTCATATCATCTGTATTACACACATCACACCTGTCCTCTATCCTCCTCATTATCCCTCATATCATCTGTATTACACACCTCACACCTGTCCTCTATCCTCCTCATTATCCCTCATATCATCTGTATTACACACATCACACCTGTCCTCTATCCTCCCCATTATCCCTCATATCATCTGTATTACACACATCACACCTGTCCTCTATCCTCCTCATTATCCCTCATATCATCTGTATTACACACATCACACCTGTCCTCTATCCTCCTCATTATCCCTCATATCATCTGTAATACACACATCACACCTGTCCTCTATCCTCCCCATTATCCCTCATATCATCTGTATTACACACATCACACCTGTCCTCTATCCTCCTCATTATCCCTCATATCATCTGTATTACACACATCACACCTGTCCTCTATCCTCCTCATTATCCCCTCATATCATCTGTATTACACACATCACACCTGTCCTCTATCCTCCCCATTATCCCTCATATCATCTGTATTACACACATCACACCTGTCCTCTATCCTCCTCATTATCCCTCATATCATCTGTATTACACACATCTCACCTGTCCTCTATCCTCCTCATTATCCCTCATATCATCTGTATTACACACATCACACCTGTCCTCTATCCTCCCCATTATCCCTCATATCATCTGTATTACACACATCACACCTGTCCTCTATCCTCCTCATTATCCCTCATATCATCTGTATTACACACCTCACACCTGTCCTCTATCCTCCCCATTATCCCTCATATCATCTGTATTACACACATCACACCTGTCCTCTATCCTCCTCATTATCCCTCATATCATCTGTATTACACACCTCACACCTGTCCTCTATCCTCCCCATTATCCCTCATATCATCTGTATTACACACATCACACCTGTCCTCTATCCTCCTCATTATCCCTCATATCATCTGTATTACACACATCACACCTGTCCTCTATCCTCCCCATTATCCCTCATATCATCTGTATTACACACATCACACCTGTCCTCTATCCTCCCCATTATCCCTCATATCATCTGTATTACACACATCACACCTGTCCTCTATCCTCCTCATTATCCCTCATATCATCTGTATTACACACCTCACACCTGTCCTCTATCCTCCCCATTATCCCTCATATCATCTGTATTACACACATCACACCTGTCCTCTATCCTCCTCATTATCCCTCATATCATCTGTATTACACACCTCACACCTGTCCTCTATCCTCCCCATTATCCCTCATATCATCTGTATTACACACATCACACCTGTCCTCTATCCTCCTCATTATCCCTCATATCATCTGTATTACACACATCACACCTGTCCTCTATCCTCCCCATTATCCCTCATATCATCTGTATTACACACATCACACCTGTCCTCTATCCTCCCCATTATCCCTCATATCATCTGTATTACACACATCACACCTGTCCTCTATCCTCCCCATTATCCCTCATATCATCTGTATTACACACATCACACCTGTCCTCTATCCTCCTCATTATCCCTCATATCATCTGTATTACACACATCACACCTGTCCTCTATCCTCCTCATTATCCCTCATATCATCTGTATTACACACATCACACCTGTCCTCTATCCTCCCCATTATCCCTCATATCATCTGTATTACACACATCACACCTGTCCTCTATCCTCCCCATTATCCCTCATATCATCTGTATTACACACATCACACCTGTCCTCTATCCTCCCCATTATCCCTCATATCATCTGTATTACACACATCTCACCTGTCCTCTATCCTCCTCATTATCCCTCATATCATCTGTATTACACACATCACACCTGTCCTCTATCCTCCCCATTATCCCTCATATCATCTGTATTACACACATCACACCTGTCCTCTATCCTCCCCATTATCCCTCATATCATCTGTATTACACACATCACACCTGTCCTCTATCCTCCCCATTATCCCTCATATCATCTGTATTACACACATCACACCTGTCCTCTATCCTCCCCATTATCCCTCATATCATCTGTATTACACACATCACACCTGTCCTCTATCCTCCTCATTATCCCTCATATCATCTGTATTACACACATCACACCTGTCCTCTATCCTCCTCATTATCCCTCATATCATCTGTATTACACACATCACACCTGTCCTCTATCCTCCCCATTATCCCTCATATCATCTGTATTACACACATCACACCTGTCCTCTATCCTCCCCATTATCCCTCATATCATCTGTATTACACACATCACACCTGTCCTCTATCCTCCCCATTATCCCTCATATCATCTGTATTACACACATCACACCTGTCCTCTATCCTCCCCATTATCCCTCATATCATCTGTATTACACACATCACACCTGTCCTCTATCCTCCCCATTATCCCTCATATCATCTGTATTACACACATCACACCTGTCCTCTATCCTCCTCATTATCCCTCATATCATCTGTATTACACACATCACACCTGTCCTCTATCCTCCTCATTATCCCTCATATCATCTGTATTACACACATCACACCTGTCCTCTATCCTCCCCATTATCCCTCATATCATCTGTATTACACACATCACACCTGTCCTCTATCCTCCCCATTATCCCTCATATCATCTGTATTACACACATCACACCTGTCCTCTATCCTCCCCATTATCCCTCATATCATCTGTATTACACACATCACACCTGTCCTCTATCCTCCTCATTATCCCTCATATCATCTGTATTACACACATCACACCTGTCCTCTATCCTCCTCATTATCCCTCATATCATCTGTATTACACACATCACACCTGTCCTCTATCCTCCCCATTATCCCTCATATCATCTGTATTACACACATCACACCTGTCCTCTATCCTCCTCATTATCCCTCATATCATCTGTATTACACACATCACACCTGTCCTCTATCCTCCCCATTATCCCTCATATCATCTGTATTACACACATCACACCTGTCCTCTATCCTCCCCATTATCCCTCATATCATCTGTATTACACACATCACACCTGTCCTCTATCCTCCCCATTATCCCTCATATCATCTGTATTACACACATCACACCTGTCCTCTATCCTCCTCATTATCCCTCATATCATCTGTATTACACACATCACACCTGTCCTCTATCCTCCTCATTATCCCTCATATCATCTGTATTACACACATCACACCTGTCCTCTATCCTCCCCATTATCCCTCATATCATCTGTATTACACACATCACACCTGTCCTCTATCCTCCTCATTATCCCTCATATCATCTGTATTACACACATCACACCTGTCCTCTATCCTCCTCATTATCCCTCATATCATCTGTATTACACACATCACACCTGTCCTCTATCCTCCCCATTATCCCTCATATCATCTGTATTACACACATCACACCTGTCCTCTATCCTCCCCATTATCCCTCATATCATCTGTATTACACACATCTCACCTGTCCTCTATCCTCCCCATTATCCCTCATATCATCTGTATTACACACATCTCACCTGTCCTCTATCCTCCTCATTATCCCTCATATCATCTGTATTACACACATCACACCTGTCCTCTATCCTCCCCATTATCCCTCATATCATCTGTATTACACACATCACACCTGTCCTCTATCCTCCCCATTATCCCTCATATCATCTGTATTACACACATCTCACCTGTCCTCTATCCTCCTCATTATCCCTCATATCATCTGTATTACACACATCACACCTGTCCTCTATCCTCCCCATTATCCCTCATATCATCTGTATTACACACATCACACCTGTCCTCTATCCTCCTCATTATCCCTCATATCATCTGTATTACACACATCACACCTGTCCTCTATCCTCCTCATTATCCCTCATATCATCTGTATTACACACATCACACCTGTCCTCTATCCTCCTCATTATCCCTCATATCATCTTTATTACACACATCACACCTGTCCTCTATCCTCCTCATTATCCCTCATATCATCTGTATTACACACATCACACCTGTCCTCTATCCTCCCCATTATCCCTCATATCATCTGTATTACACACATCACACCTGTCCTCTATCCTCCCCATTATCCCTCATATCATCTGTATTACACACATCACACCTGTCCTCTATCCTCCCCATTATCCCTCATATCATCTGTATTACACACATCACACCTGTCCTCTATCCTCCTCATTATTCCTCATATCATCTGTATTACACACATCACACCTGTCCTCTATCCTCCCCATTATCCCTCTTATCATCTGTATTACACACATCACACCTGTCCTCTATCCTCCCCATTATCCCTCATATCATCTGTATTACACACATCACACCTGTCCTCTATCCTCCCCATTATCCCTCATATCATCTGTATTACACACATCACACCTGTCCTCTATCCTCCCCATTATCCCTCATATCATCTGTATTACACACATCACACCTGTCCTCTATCCTCCCCATTATCCCTCATATCATCTGTATTACACACATCACACCTGTCCTCTATCCTCCTCATTATCCCTCATATCATCTGTATTACACACATCTCACCTGTCCTCTATCCTCCTCATTATTCCTCATATCATCTGTATTACACACATCACACCTGTCCTCTATCCTCCCCATTATCCCTCATATCATCTGTATTACACACATCACACCTGTCCTCTATCCTCCCCATTATCCCTCATATCATCTGTATTACACACATCACACCTGTCCTCTATCCTCCTCATTATCCCTCATATCATCTGTATTACACACATCACACCTGTCCTCTATCCTCCTCATTATCCCTCATATCATCTGTATTACACACATCACACCTGTCCTCTATCCTCCCCATTATCCCTCATATCATCTGTATTACACACATCACACCTGTCCTCTATCCTCCTCATTATCCCTCATATCATCTGTATTACACACATCACACCTGTCCTCTATCCTCCCCATTATTCCCTCATATCATCTGTATTACACACATCACACCTGTCCTCTATCCTCCTCATTATCCCTCATATCATCTGTATTACACACATCACACCTGTCCTCTATCCTCCCCATTATCCCTCATATCATCTGTATTACACACATCACACCTGTCCTCTATCCTCCCCATTATCCCTCATATCATCTGTATTACACACATCACACCTGTCCTCTATCCTCCCCATTATCCCTCATATCATCTGTATTACACACATCACACCTGTCCTCTATCCTCCCCATTATCCCTCATATCATCTGTATTACACACATCACACCTGTCCTCTATCCTCCTCATTATCCCTCATATCATCTGTATTACACACATCTCACCTGTCCTCTATCCTCCTCATTATCCCTCATATCATCTGTATTACACACATCACACCTGTCCTCTATCCTCCTCATTATCCCTCATATCATCTGTATTACACACATCACACCTGTCCTCTATCCTCCCCATTATCCCTCATATCATCTGTATTACACACATCACACCTGTCCTCTATCCTCCTCATTATCCCTCATATCATCTGTATTACACACATCACACCTGTCCTCTATCCTCCTCATTATCCCTCATATCATCTGTATTACACACATCACACCTGTCCTCTATCCTCCTCATTATCCCTCATATCATCTGTATTACACACATCACACCTGTCCTCTATCCTCCTCATTATCCCTCATATCATCTGTATTACACACATCACACCTGTCCTCTATCCTCCTCATTATCCCTCATATCATCTGTATTACACACATCACACCTGTCCTCTATCCTCCTCATTATCCCTCATATCATCTGTATTACACACATCACACCTGTCCTCTATCCTCCTCATTATCCCTCATATCATCTGTATTACACACCTCACACCTGTCCTCTATCCTCCCCATTATCCCTCATATCATCTGTATTACACACATCACACCTGTCCTCTATCCTCCCCATTATCCCTCATATCATCTGTATTACACACATCACACCTGTCCTCTATCCTCCCCATTATCCCTCATATCATCTGTATTACACACATCACACCTGTCCTCTATCCTCCTCATTATCCCTCATATCATCTGTATTACACACATCACACCTGTCCTCTATCCTCCCCATTATCCCTCATATCATCTGTATTACACACATCACACCTGTCCTCTATCCTCCTCATTATCCCTCATATCATCTTTATTACACACATCACACCTGTCCTCTATCCTCCTCATTATCCCTCATATCATCTGTATTACACACATCACACCTGTCCTCTATCCTCCCCATTATCCCTCATATCATCTGTATTACACACATCACACCTGTCCTCTATCCTCCTCATTATCCCTCATATCATCTGTATTACACACATCACACCTGTCCTCTATCCTCCTCATTATCCCTCATATCATCTGTATTACACACATCACACCTGTCCTCTATCCTCCTCATTATCCCTCATATCATCTGTATTACACACATCACACCTGTCCTCTATCCTCCTCATTATCCCTCATATCATCTGTATTACACACATCACACCTGTCCTCTATCCTCCCCATTATTCCTCATATCATCTGTATTACACACATCACACCTGTCCTCTATCCTCCCCATTATCCCTCTTATCATCTGTATTACACACATCACACCTGTCCTCTATCCTCCCCATTATCCCTCATATCATCTGTATTACACACATCACACCTGTCCTCTATCCTCCCATTATCCCTCATATCATCTGTATTACACACATCACACCTGTCCTCTATCCTCCCCATTATCCCTCATATCATCTGTATTACACACATCACACCTGTCCTCTATCCTCCCCATTATCCCTCATATCATCTGTATTACACACATCACACCTGTCCTCTATCCTCCTCATTATCCCTCATATCATCTGTATTACACACATCACACCTGTCCTCTATCCTCCTCATTATCCCTCATATCATCTGTATTACACACATCACACCTGTCCTCTATCCTCCCCATTATCCCTCATATCATCTGTATTACACACATCACACCTGTCCTCTATCCTCCCCATTATCCCTCATATCATCTGTATTACACACATCACACCTGTCCTCTATCCTCCTCATTATCCCTCATATCATCTGTATTACACACATCACACCTGTCCTCTATCCTCCTCATTATCCCTCATATCATCTGTATTACACACATCACACCTGTCCTCTATCCTCCCCATTATCCCTCATATCATCTGTATTACACACATCACACCTGTCCTCTATCCTCCTCATTATCCCTCATATCATCTGTATTACACACATCTCACCTGTCCTCTATCCTCCCCATTATTCCCTCATATCATCTGTATTACACACATCACACCTGTCCTCTATCCTCCTCATTATCCCTCATATCATCTGTATTACACACATCACACCTGTCCTCTATCCTCCCCATTATCCCTCATATCATCTGTATTACACACATCACACCTGTCCTCTATCCTCCCCATTATCCCTCATATCATCTGTATTACACACATCACACCTGTCCTCTATCCTCCCCATTATCCCTCATATCATCTGTATTACACACATCACACCTGTCCTCTATCCTCCCCATTATCCCTCATATCATCTGTATTACACACATCACACCTGTCCTCTATCCTCCTCATTATCCCTCATATCATCTGTATTACACACATCACACCTGTCCTCTATCCTCCCCATTATCCCTCATATCATCTGTATTACACACATCTCACCTGTCCTCTATCCTCCTCATTATCCCTCATATCATCTGTATTACACACATCACACCTGTCCTCTATCCTCCCCATTATCTCTCATATCATCTGTATTACACACATCACACCTGTCCTCTATCCTCCTCATTATCCCTCATATCATCTGTATTACACACATCACACCTGTCCTCTATCCTCCTCATTATCCCTCATATCATCTGTATTACACACATCACACCTGTCCTCTATCCTCCCCATTATCCCTCATATCATCTGTATTACACACATCACACCTGTCCTCTATCCTCCTCATTATCCCTCATATCATCTGTATTACACACATCACACCTGTCCTCTATCCTCCTCATTATCCCTCATATCATCTGTATTACACACATCACACCTGTCCTCTATCCTCCTCATTATCCCTCATATCATCTGTATTACACACATCACACCTGTCCTCTATCCTCCTCATTATCCCTCATATCATCTGTATTACACACATCACACCTGTCCTCTATCCTCCTCATTATCCCTCATATCATCTGTATTACACACATCACACCTGTCCTCTATCCTCCTCATTATCCCTCATATCATCTGTATTACACACATCACACCTGTCCTCTATCCTCCTCATTATCCCTCATATCATCTGTATTACACACATCACACCTGTCCTCTATCCTCCCCATTATCCCTCATATCATCTGTATTACACACATCACACCTGTCCTCTATCCTCCCCATTATCCCCTCATATCATCTGTATTACACACATCACACCTGTCCTCTATCCTCCCCATTATCCCTCATATCATCTGTATTACACACATCACACCTGTCCTCTATCCTCCCCATTATCCCTCATATCATCTGTATTACACACATCACACCTGTCCTCTATCCTCCTCATTATCACTCATATCATCTGTATTACACACATCACACCTGTCCTCTATCCTCCTCATTATCCCTCATATCATCTGTATTACACACATCACACCTGTCCTCTATCCTCCCCATTATCCCTCATATCATCTGTATTACACACATCACACCTGTCCTCTATCCTCCTCATTATCCCTCATATCATCTGTATTACACACATCACACCTGTCCTCTATCCTCCTCATTATCCCTCATATCATCTGTATTACACACATCACACCTGTCCTCTATCCTCCCCATTATCCCTCATATCATCTGTATTACACACATCACACCTGTCCTCTATCCTCCCCATTATCCCTCATATCATCTGTATTACACACATCACACCTGTCCTCTATCCTCCCCATTATCCCTCATATCATCTGTATTACACACATCACACCTGTCCTCTATCCTCCTCATTATCCCTCATATCATCTGTATTACACACATCACACCTGTCCTCTATCCTCCCCATTATCCCTCATATCATCTGTATTACACACATCACACCTGTCCTCTATCCTCCCCATTATCCCTCATATCATCTGTATTACACACATCACACCTGTCCTCTATCCTCCCCATTATCCCTCATATCATCTGTATTACACACATCACACCTGTCCTCTATCCTCCCCATTATCCCTCATATCATCTGTATTACACACATCACACCTGTCCTCTATCCTCCTCATTATCCCTCATATCATCTGTATTACACACATCACACCTGTCCTCTATCCTCCCCATTATCCCTCATATCATCTGTATTACACACATCACACCTGTCCTCTATCCTCCCCATTATCCCTCATATCATCTGTATTACACACATCACACCTGTCCTCTATCCTCCTCATTATCCCTCATATCATCTGTATTACACACATCACACCTGTCCTCTATCCTCCCATTATCCCTCATATCATCTGTATTACACACATCACACCTGTCCTCTATCCTCCTCATTATCCCTCATATCATCTGTATTACACACATCACACCTGTCCTCTATCCTCCTCATTATCCCTCATATCATCTGTATTACACACATCACACCTGTCCTCTATCCTCCTCATTATCCCTCATATCATCTGTATTACACACATCACACCTGTCCTCTATCCTCCTCATTATCCCTCATATCATCTGTATTACACACATCACACCTGTCCTCTATCCTCCCCATTATCCCTCATATCATCTGTATTACACACATCACACCTGTCCTCTATCCTCCCCATTATCCCTCATATCATCTGTATTACACACATCACACCTGTCCTCTATCCTCCCCATTATCCCTCATATCATCTGTATTACACACATCACACCTGTCCTCTATCCTCCTCATTATCCCTCATATCATCTGTATTACACACATCACACCTGTCCTCTATCCTCCTCATTATCCCTCATATCATCTGTATTACACACATCACACCTGTCCTCTATCCTCCTCATTATCCCTCATATCATCTGTATTACACACATCACACCTGTCCTCTATCCTCCTCATTATCCCTCATATCATCTGTATTACACACATCACACCTGTCCTCTATCCTCCTCATTATCCCTCATATCATCTGTATTACACACATCACACCTGTCCTCTATCCTCCTCATTATCCCTCATATCATCTGTATTACACACATCACACCTGTCCTCTATCCTCCCCATTATCCCTCATATCATCTGTATTACACACATCACACCTGTCCTCTATCCTCCCCATTATCCCTCATATCATCTGTATTACACACATCACACCTGTCCTCTATCCTCCTCATTATCCCTCATATCATCTGTATTACACACATCACACCTGTCCTCTATCCTCCCCATTATCCCTCATATCATCTGTATTACACACATCACACCTGTCCTCTATCCTCCCCATTATCCCTCATATCATCTGTATTACACACATCACACCTGTCCTCTATCCTCCCCATTATCCCTCATATCATCTGTATTACACACATCACACCTGTCCTCTATCCTCCCCATTATCCCTCATATCATCTGTATTACACACATCACACCTGTCCTCTATCCTCCCCATTATCCCTCATATCATCTGTATTACACACATCACACCTGTCCTCTATCCTCCTCATTATCCCTCATATCATCTGTATTACACACATCACACCTGTCCTCTATCCTCCTCATTATCCCTCATATCATCTGTATTACACACATCACACCTGTCCTCTATCCTCCTCATTATCCCTCATATCATCTGTATTACACACATCACACCTGTCCTCTATCCTCCCCATTATCCCTCATATCATCTGTATTACACACATCACACCTGTCCTCTATCCTCCCCATTATCCCTCATATCATCTGTATTACACACATCACACCTGTCCTCTATCCTCCTCATTATCCCTCATATCATCTGTATTACACACATCACACCTGTCCTCTATCCTCCTCATTATCCCTCATATCATCTGTATTACACACATCACACCTGTCCTCTATCCTCCTCATTATCCCTCATATCATCTGTATTACACACATCACACCTGTCCTCTATCCTCCCCATTATCCCTCATATCATCTGTATTACACACATCACACCTGTCCTCTATCCTCCCCATTATCCCTCATATCATCTGTATTACACACATCACACCTGTCCTCTATCCTCCCATTATCCCTCATATCATCTGTATTACACACATCACACCTGTCCTCTATCCTCCTCATTATCCCTCATATCATCTGTATTACACACATCACACCTGTCCTCTATCCTCCTCATTATCCCTCATATCATCTGTATTACACACATCACACCTGTCCTCTATCCTCCCCATTATCCCTCATATCATCTGTATTACACACATCACACCTGTCCTCTATCCTCCCCATTATCCCTCATATCATCTGTATTACACACATCACACCTGTCCTCTATCCTCCTCATTATCCCTCATATCATCTGTATTACACACATCACACCTGTCCTCTATCCTCCCCATTATCCCTCATATCATCTGTATTACACACATCACACCTGTCCTCTATCCTCCTCATTATCCCTCATATCATCTGTATTACACACATCACACCTGTCCTCTATCCTCCCCATTATCCCTCATATCATCTGTATTACACACACTCACACCTGTCCTCTATCCTCCTCATTATCCCTCATATCATCTGTATTACACACATCACACCTGTCCTCTATCCTCCCCATTATCCCTCATATCATCTGTATTACACACATCACACCTGTCCTCTATCCTCCCCATTATCCCTCATATCATCTGTATTACACACATCACACCTGTCCTCTATCCTCCCCATTATCCCTCATATCATCTGTATTACACACATCACACCTGTCCTCTATCCTCCCCATTATCCCTCATATCATCTGTATTACACACATCACACCTGTCCTCTATCCTCCTCATTATCCCTCATATCATCTGTATTACACACATCACACCTGTCCTCTATCCTCCCCATTATCCCTCATATCATCTGTATTACACACATCACACCTGTCCTCTATCCTCCCCATTATCCCTCATATCATCTGTATTACACACATCACACCTGTCCTCTATCCTCCCCATTATCCCTCATATCATCTGTATTACACACATCACACCTGTCCTCTATCCTCCCCATTATCCCTCATATCATCTGTATTACACACATCACACCTGTCCTCTATCCTCCCCATTATCCCTCATATCATCTGTATTACACACATCACACCTGTCCTCTATCCTCCTCATTATCCCTCATATCATCTGTATTACACACATCACACCTGTCCTCTATCCTCCTCATTATCCCTCATATCATCTGTATTACACACATCACACCTGTCCTCTATCCTCCCCATTATCCCTCATATCATCTGTATTACACACATCACACCTGTCCTCTATCCTCCTCATTATCCCTCATATCATCTGTATTACACACATCACACCTGTCCTCTATCCTCCTCATTATCCCTCATATCATCTGTATTACACACATCACACCTGTCCTCTATCCTCCCCATTATCCCTCATATCATCTGTATTACACACATCACACCTGTCCTCTATCCTCCCCATTATCCCTCATATCATCTGTATTACACACATCACACCTGTCCTCTATCCTCCCCATTATCCCTCATATCATCTGTATTACACACATCACACCTGTCCTCTATCCTCCTCATTATCCCTCATATCATCTGTATTACACACATCACACCTGTCCTCTATCCTCCTCATTATCCCTCATATCATCTGTATTACACACATCACACCTGTCCTCTATCCTCCCCATTATCCCTCATATCATCTGTATTACACACATCACACCTGTCCTCTATCCTCCTCATTATCCCTCATATCATCTGTATTACACACATCACACCTGTCCTCTATCCTCCTCATTATCCCTCATATCATCTGTATTACACACATCACACCTGTCCTCTATCCTCCCCATTATCCCTCATATCATCTGTATTACACACATCACACCTGTCCTCTATCCTCCTCATTATCCCTCATATCATCTGTATTACACACATCACACCTGTCCTCTATCCTCCGCATTATCCCTCATATCATCTGTATTACACACATCACACCTGTCCTCTATCCTCCCCATTATCCCTCATATCATCTGTATTACACACATCACACCTGTCCTCTATCCTCCCCATTATCCCTCATATCATCTGTATTACACACATCACACCTGTCCTCTATCCTCCTCATTATCCCTCATATCATCTGTATTACACACATCACACCTGTCCTCTATCCTCCCCATTATCCCTCATATCATCTGTATTACACACCTCACACCTGTCCTCTATCCTCCCCATTATCCCTCATATCATCTGTATTACACACATCACACCTGTCCTCTATCCTCCTCATTATCCCTCATATCATCTGTATTACACACATCACACCTGTCCTCTATCCTCCCCATTATCCCTCATATCATCTGTATTACACACATCTCACACCTGTCCTCTATCCTCCCCATTATCCCTCATATCATCTGTATTACACACATCACACCTGTCCTCTATCCTCCCCATTATCCCTCATATCATCTGTATTACACACATCACACCTGTCCTCTATCCTCCTCATTATCCCTCATATCATCTGTATTACACACATCACACCTGTCCTCTATCCTCCCCATTATCCCTCATATCATCTGTATTACACACATCACACCTGTCCTCTATCCTCCCCATTATCCCTCATATCATCTGTATTACACACATCACACCTGTCCTCTATCCTCCCCATTATCCCTCATATCATCTGTATTACACA